>WBMW01004733.1:299658-348709 GCA_013396635.1 Penelope pileata | reverse complement strand
ATTTAACTAGATATTTTTTTAATAGAATAAACCAATGAATCAAGAAGTGAAAGAGACTGATTTTGCCACTGGCTGGCTGCTGAAACTTTCTTCTCAGAGCCACCAGAGGAAGCTCAGCTGACCCAGACACAGCCTATTCACAGCAAGAAGCCACAGGCTCTGTCGCTTCTTCCAAAGACACCAACATTTCTGCTGTCTGCCCATAGACACTTTGAGAACACCTCATTCAGGGGCCGGATTCTCCCCTTGTTTACACCCATGAACGTGGAGATCAGTTTTTCTTCAGAGGATGCTCTCAAACCAGGGTGTACCAAACCTGGATACGTAGCGAGGCTCTGACACCAAAGCATTGTGCAACATTTCTATGGTAGAAGCAGCACTGCAAAGCAGCTAAAAGAGAGCCCAGCAAGGCATGAAGGTCTATTTCCAGGTAAATTACAAAGCTCCCTGTTCCCAGATGCACTGGATGCTTTTAGCTGCTGGAATACAATTTGCTGGACTGCGACCATTTAACCAGGCAATTCACCTCACGCTATAACAGTAACTGCGTTATTTGCAACATCACAAATCTTTACCTCATCTGCAATCTAGCCCAGCAAAGGACATGGATCATCGGCTAAATCATTAATAAAAGTATCGAATAGCTGTGGACCAAAATAATCCATCCCTGGGGAACCTGCTTGAAACAACCCTCTTTATTGATATTGTTTCTTGGACAAATGCATTCTGAGCTCCATCGCTGAGCCAGGCTCTCATCCATCCAGAATGTACCTATTAATTCCACCTCGTGAAAGTTTTTCTTAATCAAAACGTCAGGTGATGCCAAGCCAAATGCCTCAGAGGAAACCAAGGAGATGCCACCACCGCTGTTGCTCTGTCAACCAGATCTGTACACCTGTCAAAAAGACAACAGGTTTGGTTGACAAGACCCACCTCGAGGAAACGATGCTGATTCGCATCAATTATATATTGAGCCTCTGCTTTGTTGCTGAAGAACATATCGGCCTCTCCACTCTGTACCAGAGGTTTGAGCTCTCACCGGTGCCTCTCTCCCCATCTGGCTTGCCTCTTTCTGCCCTGGTTTTAAACCTTGCAAATCTCAGGAGAACTCAGCAGAACGTTTCAGAGCAAGCACTAGGAAGGGTTTTTGGGTCCAGTTAGGCTAGAAATTCTACAAACACATTGACATGCCGTGCTCAAACCCACACACCTCGTCTTTCAAAAGGCCTTATTAGCTAATGCAGCTGCACGGCTCCTAGGCACCAGAGCTGGCTCACACCCAGCCAGATCACAACAAGGGCAGAATGAGCTCATGTCTGCCTGCACCTACCCGTGGAGATGTTCCCGTAAAGGGGCAGAATCATAATGAACATCTCGGATCCTACGTAGATTTTCATGCCTCCAGTTTGCATATCTCTGGGAGCAGAGCAGAGCTGTACGCAGAATGCAGCTGAATGTCAGGTACCCCTGGAGTTGGGCAGGAAAACGTTCCTTGTTGGATTATTCCAGTATTCTGACCCACAAAACTGTGTGTGAAAACCACAGCATTGAGGCACTGCAGACCTACCTACAAAGTATCTTTCAGGCGTGAGAACAAAACTGTTTTAATTCTTTTTTGCCCCTGCACGGCATACCCAGAAAAACTGTGGAAGCAGCAAAGTTCAGCACCCCCAAGCTACACAGTGGGGGCAAGAGGAAGATGCTTTTAAATTCAGCCTTCTCAAGTTCCCTGTGTTGTTGTTGCTCCTTCTTAAGATTGAAGGTGCTCCCCTAAAACCCATGGCCGAGCAGTCTCTAAAACAGAAGCTGCAGAATATAAAGTGCATTCTTTCCAGGCTTTGCCTTGGCAGAAGATAGCATCCCTTTTGCAAGCAGGGAAACAAGTGGTTAAACTTCAGCGTGCTTCTTCAAAAAGAATTGGGAACGTGCACGTCTCTGGAGCTCAACATGCAGCTGTTAGCACTTCTGGAGCTGAGTTGTCAATAGCTCTGCAGCCTGAGCTATCAGAACAACCCCTCCTGCAGCCAAATGCTCCAAGGCACCGATGTGTGCAAGAGCAGCAGCATCAGGATGGGGTGGCAACGTGCACAGGCACCGGGCACTTCTTGAAGTCTTTGCAAGGAGAAGGAATAAATAAGCCGGGTGACACAGTTTTTAACAACAAAATCATTCTGTGGACAGAGTGTGTAATGAGTTCCAGTCAGAGCAAGTTATGGAGGAATAATTTCCTAGTACCTGGAGCTACCAACCGCTTCCATGGATGCTTTTTATTCCTAGGTTGTAAATTGATTTTATACATCGTTTATCGATGGAGGCCTGGCTATATAATAGGTATATTTTAATATTTATGCCTCTCCACCTTCATGCTCAGCAAACAAATGGGAACAATAGGCCATGGTTGGCCTGACAAGTCACTGGGATATCTCCTTCTGCTCCTAGGGAAGGGTGATGAAGGTCTGCAAGCGACAGATAAACCCAGAGAAATTTTATTACGCCGTGCATAAAGAATAACTTCTGTATTACTGAAAGGATTAAAGAAGTGCTGAGGGCCGAAGTTTTGTGCTGCATTTCCATCCTCCGCCTTCACAAACCAAAGGCAGCAGCGTCCACGGAGCAGAGCCCCGTGCCCCAGCATCCGTGAGGCTGCAGCATCATTTCTGCTCTGTGGACGAGGCTGGGATATTCCACAGGCACGACAAATCGTGGATGGATGGGGAGAAAATTGTCCTTGCACCTCCTCAAACCGCTCACCTGTCCCTCCTATAGTGCTCACCCATCTATAGCACTCGGTTTGTGATTTACCTGCTGGGAAGCAGCTACTCAGAATGCTTTCCAAAACACTTCATGCCTGTGTTGATTTTCATCAGAGCTGCGAATAAAACCTCTGACAAGTTTCTCCGTTCATGCTTGGGCTATCGGTTATATTACAGTGCACTCCAACAGGACTCCTGCAGAAAGATCTTGCACTAAGCCCCACCGCTCCAGGGATGGAACATTAATATGCAGCAGAGAAGCCAGGAAAATACATTTACTCCCTACTCACAGCTAAAGCTGCTCTTCAGGCAGCTCCTTCATCTGCAGACACTTTGCTATTTCACTTCTAGTGGGGAGAGGAGCACCTGGAGCACTTCAGAAGGGCAAACCTAACCCATGGCCACGTCCACAGGCTGCCCTGCGCTGTTCTTTACCCCTGCTACCTCTCCAGAGCCAGAAAATGAGGGGCTTATGACTTTCATCTGCCATGATTATCTCCCCATCACCACTGTCAATTAGACAAAGTGTGCTCTGCTATGTGAAACACCATGTTTCATTATGGACGCAGCTACAACCAGGCAGCATCACCTCCTCCAGCCAACAACAGCAAAGCAGGAGCAGCTCAAACACAGCCCTGTTCTCCTTCCCACCCCAACTATCACCATTAATAACCACACTGAGCTCACATTTCACAGCATCACTTTGTTGTGTCTTGAGAAGTGCCTTTCCAGTTCCCAGCTGGGAATTCACCTTGGGAAAATGAAGCACGAGCCAACCCTTCTTGCCTCTGCGTTACCCAAGAAGCTGAGTGCCTTTTCAAGGGCACGCAGCAGATCGGAAACCGTGCCTTGTAGGCTGAACTGAGGAGCTGAAAGTTGTGGGTACCCCACCATAGCTTAATGCATTACTGCGTGGCAGCCGAGCATGCTCTTAGCTCGCAGCAAATACAGCTAACGAGGCTTAGTGTCACCCCCATTCCTTCACAAATTAGCCACCAATTTATCTGCCTCTGCAATGGAGAAGGGAAAGCTGTTGGTTCAGCGTTGGGTGGAGGGAAGGCTGGAGAGTGGAGGGCAGCAATGCTTAACCAGGAGAGTAAACAACTGTGGTTTGAGAGCATAGCATAACTTCATTGTCTACTGCCAATAAAGGAGAGCGTTAGAGAAAATGCAATTGAAAGGACAAGGCATAATGCAGGTAATGTGATGTGCTCATCACAATCTCAGACTTCAGGTAATGACTATCTGACAAATGCTCTGGGGAACAGGAGCCAGAAACAAGTGTGGAACTGTTCTGCTTAGAGGTGGGAGGGGGTCATGGGGATCCAGGGACAGCCTGGAAGCACCCCTCACTCTTTTTCCCATTCTACCTCTTAGCTTGGGCTCTTCCCATGCTATTTCTCCACACATTTTGGTGAAATTCGCCCAGTTCCAGTGAATCTGAAGGCCTCTGAATGACAGAATGGGTTTGCTCAGTCTCTTACCTCCAGATCTTAACATCTCGTCTCCTGACAGATGCTAACTTAGCAATAGCTAAGTGGGTGGAACCTGTTTATTGCTTTTTACAATGAGATGGATTTGAAGTTATTGGCTAATTAGACCACAGAAATTCAATAGCATTTGCCTAGAATCATCAGTGGTATTAAAACAGTAAAAGGCCAGATATGACAGATGGAGCTTACTCAAGATTATACTGCATCAAAATTTTTTTACTTCTGATGGTCCCCTCTGAAGATTTCAGAGGCACTCAATTAAATAACTACTCAGAGCTGGCAATCTCCTTGGCTCATTATGAAAGCTGATGGCGAAAGAAGCACGGGGAGGTAGAGATGCACCTGAAGCACGATGATGAGCTGTGATTTCCAAGATATAGGGCTGCTCCATACAATTGGTATTGCTGCCTACCAAAGGAAGTGGACCAGAGGAATGAGCTCAGCATCCCTGACCTCCCACACGGTTCCTGGAGTTAAATGTATTAGCGAGAATCACCCAGTGATGAATACCACAAACGAAGAAAGAGGTACTGGGATATTTGTCTGCTTTTTCTCCATTTAACACTGCTTGTTTGGGTTACCCCATTAACAGAAAGCAAAGGAAGCACAACCTAAGCTATTGTGGCAGTGGTTAAATTTTCAAATGCATCAGTGCAAACAGAACTGCAAAGAAGAAGATGGCGTGACGTCAGATCATCCTGAACATCTTAGCTCTTCCTTGTGCATTCAGCTTGCTCAGAGAGTGTTTTGGAGGAAAAAAAAAGAAAAAGAGGCATTTTCAAAACTCCAGACTGCGCAGTGCCTTGGAATCTCTGCAGGCTGTCACCCCCAGAGGGTTACAGACACCTCTGAAAAGAGGAGCAGCTCCCTGAGCACAGCCTGGAGCAGCTCCTGGCCCGTGGGAAGCGCTGCCAGAGAAGCAGCAGCAGGCAGGGCCATCGCAGCAGCTGGGAGAGGGATGGAGACACACCAGGGGCTGTGGGGGATGCTGCCTGCGCTGACTTAACTCAAGGAGACAGCACAGAGGTCAAACGAGGCCGCGTTGGGTTGAAACGCACTGCTTCAGCCGGCCAGCCCAGAAAACCTGCTTTGTCAGCCTGGAACAGCTTCCTGCCCTCCCCACCGCAGCTTCCAAGGTCGCTGCGCAGAGTTATTAAGCGTGAGGAGCCTCTGAACTTATGTAGCTTGACATGTCAGTGCTGCCCCACAGGCCAATGGCTGGGAGGAGCCGCAGCGTTGCCCCGAGCAACGCAGGGCTGAGAAATGTCACCACCGTGCAGCTGGGAGGGAGCTGAGCCACCACAGCCCTGTCCCTCCCAGGAGCCTTCAGCCGCTCCGCTTAGCGGCAGCGACGTGTTGGCAGAGGAGGTTGGGCTGGAAACCGATCCTTTTCCTTCTGCAGATCAAGGTCAGGTCTGTTCCCAGACACAGGGAGGGGCTGGGTGGGGTGGGCTGTGCCTGTGAGCACAGCTGGGTGGCACAGGCTCCATAGGCTGATGTCTGAGCACATCAGATGGGCACTCAGACGTCTACCCAGAAACAAGGAGACCTGCAGGTACAGGTGAACAGGTCAAGGCTCAGTTCCAGCTCTGCCAAAGTCCTGCAAGACCCCAGCAAGTCACTTAATCCATCCTCCATGGCCTGTATGCAGCCTTGGAAAGGAAAATCTGCATCGCTGCTATCTGTGCTGACCATTTGTGGCTTCACCAGATGTTTGGCTTAGTCCATTCTGCTGCCACCCTCCTGCTCTCCCACTGGTGCTGGGGAGGATGCACAAAGCTAAATAGGTCCTGATAAGTCCTGGCTGAAGGGCAGGGGTCCCTCCTCCCCTTGCTGCACCTGTCTGTGATGATACATTTGCACATAGAAACAATTTTGCTTCTAGACGGAGAAACATCCCCCTGCCTCCACAGCTCAGCCCAGCTGCCTGTCAGTGCATTTGTATCTGTCACTCCATCCTCTGCACATGCCAGTCATCAGCAGGAGGGCCACCTGCCAAACTTTGGCTGGGCACAGGGAGGGGGTGAAGTAAAGAAAGAAGACCCCAGCATTCTTCTGCACCGATTGGATTCCGCGTGTTGCTATTAGAGAGGACACCAACCCCAGGAAGGATCAGACTCTCCCCTCCTGCAGTTCAGCACCTCTAGTGCAGACCTCAGCTTGGTTGTCTGATTTCTGACAGAAATGATAACAGTGAATCCTATATCATGCGTCAGATCACTCATTTGCTGGTTTTAACCACCGAGCCCTCCACAAAGCAGAGAGAACATGAGAAGTAGAAGTGCTCCGACTGCTCCCGACATCAGCATCACAGCTCCGTGCTCTGCACTGCCACAGACACACATCACACAAAGCACTGAACAAAACCCATCCCTGCTCCCACCCCTGTCAGCATCCCGGCAGGCAGAGGGGGGGAGGATGTACAGCTAAATTAAAAACGCCATCTCCATCACAGCAATCGGCCCGCGGGGCAGCGCTGCGGAGTCTGAAACGCCTTCAAGCCACAGATTGCAGAACTCAGCCCATTGCTGGGGTGGGAGCTGGCAAGGAGCTAGCAGGGAAGCGATGCTGGTTTAGGGCATCACCTCCCCTTGGTGCTGGGAGGAATGGGAACTTTTAGCAAGCAACGAGGCTCACTGTGCATGGGGCTTGATAGGAAGGCACGTGCTGCTCCCTGATTGCAGGGCAGAACCCCTCTGCCAGGAACCCCTGATAGCCCCATCACCGAGCCCCCAGGAAAGAAACGAGGTTGAACTCTGTATTTGTTGATTATGGTTTCTCCAGACCTTCAGTAACACCAAATACTCGCTTTTCACCCAATCCCTTTATCTCTCTATTTTTTCCTTGAACCGAGCTGTCAGAAATCATTTTTCTCAGCTCATAAACACATTTCCATTTAGGAAAAGAAAGTCACCTCTGCTGGAGAACTGCTTCACCCTTCTTAGCTGCGAGCGCTCCTATTCTTCTGCTGCTGCAGATCAGCATCTCCTAAGGAGGTGGGAGCTGCAGGCAGGGAAAGGGGCTCAGTGTGCTGCACGTCCCGGCTGGGGCCGACAGCAGCCACGAAGTGCACTCTGTTTACTGAAAAATTGTCACTGAGAAATGATGATGTCCCTGCATACAGGGACACGCAGTCTTTTAATACCATATGTGAAGCAGCGTTATTTCTGTTTTGCAGATGGGGAGCTGAGGCACAAAGGATAAAGAAACTCAGCTGCAGTGAAGCCAGGGAAGTGGTGTCAGAACTACACCCACTTTCCCGAGAAATGCCTGCCTCCTTTCTGTTCTGCCAGTGCTCTTTTCTGATAGCCTAATTGGCCATCAAGACAGCATTTCTGGATCTTCAAGTGTTTATACATTTAGCATCCTCTGTTGCAAGGAAGTCTCAAAGACACTTGTTCACTTGGACTAAAAATGGCTCATGCAGTGTTGTTCTCCACTGAAAATGGGACATTCTCAGAAGACATACACTTTTTTGGTTGGAAAACTGGAATTGCTATGTACATTTTCCCTACATAGCCAGACTGCAGGAGGAGAAGACACCTGCCCCTGTTCCAAGCCTGCTTCCATCTGCGAAAGCCTGAAGCTTTCAGATCCTTGATTCTTTGTCTTCTCTTGAGACAGTATAAAAGCATTTGTTACCTCTACTTCAGTGGATAGAAAATGAGGGGAAAGTGGTTGTTTATTAGATGTCGAGCAATACTAAACCCTTTTAACTTGTTCAGAGAAAAAGAAAGAAAAAAGGTAAAAAGGTAATTTTCCAGGAAGCGCCTGTCACTATTTGAAGAGAGTAAAAACAACTGCTTTTATTATCTGCTTTATTTATGGTTACTTCGGAACAACACAGACAAGTACATTAGGTGCTCAGCCACTTCCCTGCTGGCTTTGCAAAGACAAAGGTACAATCAAACAGTGCCTGTTTGGTACAAACCAAACCCCATAGTCAAGCAACAGTGGTGTTCATGCACCTGGCTTGGGAACACGGAGCTGTACTGCAGGGTTAGTGCAGAGCTGCATGGTCTTGGAGCCTAAGCAGAAAGGTTTGGGAAAGAGGTCAGCTAAGGAAGGAAAAGGCAAAATGAGTTTTTTTAGGGTTTCCTGCCTCTTTCTGGGATTACAGAGCTGAAACTGTCAAAGGAGAACAACTTGCCTAGATGGGAAATGGATCTACAGCGCTGTCACCTGCAGAAGAAGGGAGCTAAGGCATTAGCCCCGCTGCCTGTGCATAGCTCAGGCTGGAATTCTCTAAGGCCAAGAGGACTGAGAAGCAGCAGGGTTACAAACAGAGGAGTCATTGCTCTCCATGTGTGATTGACAGCCTCATTTCTCACCACAGCTGAGGAACTCAAGGGTCAAGGCCAGTCAAGCACCAGAGACAATAAAGAAGTGGGCTTTGGGCTCGGAGAGAACTTGGCAGCAGGTTGCTGCAGGATGCTTCAGCGCTGGGTTAAGAGCTGAGTATCCACAGCATGACAAGGACAGCTGTCAGACCACAGCCCTCCCTGCAGGAGATCAGCTGTGGGGCAAGACAGGCTTAGGGTTCCAGGGGAGATGGTTTGGATTCTGTATCCCTGCCTCAGAAATTTGCTGTAATTGAAACCAGCCCTTAGCTCCAATGCCAGTAGATGCTGGAGGACAAGCCTCTCAACAGAGGGGAGCAACAGCCCCATCGCAGTCCTCCTTCAGCATCCTGGATTTTTTCTGTATTTAGGAGCAAATAAAAAACACACAGATGTTGCAGAGCCTCCTAGCTGATGCTACAGAGCTTGCCCAGTCAATGCATAAGATTGCCCAGGATGGGGATAGGAGCAAAGGGGCATTGGAGGACAAGGCAGCACTCCCTCCTGCACTCCTAAGGAAGCCCGGAGCCATGGCATTTGGCATTGAGATTACATCCACTCCAATAAATCCAGAGGAATTTTTTTTTTGCTGTTTGATATAGATTTTTTGATCACTCTGTACACACACTGATACAGCACACGGCTTTCTCGCTACCAGGCACAGCCAGTTCTTAATTAAGTGGCTTAGCTCTGTAGTCATTTAGACTGCACACAGCGTTCTGCGGATCCAGGGCTGTAGCACTGGGGTGCTGTTGGTTTTCAACAGCAAGTGCTTACAGAGATTGGAGGTCTTGTACACACAGTTTAAGGTGAATGAACAATACATCCTGCAAACATTGCAGAAGCCAAAAGGAGAGAAGCGATGCGGCCAATAAAATGTTTCTAATAATTCAGAATGGGCTCCGAGCTATCCCAAGTCTCCTGCTATGATGCAGTGTTAATATGTTGTTAATCCATCAGGAAGGCATCAAAGCAGGGTGAGACCAGACAACTGGAGCAAAGCAAAGCACGGGGAAAGAAAGGACAGGACCAGCAGGACCTGACACCAGGTCAACGCGCTGCCCCAAGGGCAGAAGCTGAGATTCGTGCTGCTACTTGCTTGCTTCTTCCCTTTAGCAAGATGTGCAAGTGTTCTCCAGCTGAGGACTCCTGGCTGGCCTGCACCTTTGCAGCTCAGAGGAAAAGGCAGGTTGGCATAGCAGGTATCACATGCTGAGAGGGGAGTGCAACAGGCTGCTGCTGCCTGGGTCACCTGGTTCATGTATCACTTCCCACCGCAATCTGCCTGACACTTGTTTACTCAAGCACAGTAAGAGCCAAGCTGTTCTTTCCCTTGCACTCGTCCCATCTGGCCCGACATTCCTTCAGACAAGAGAGCTGGGGAAAGCAGAGAAACATCCTCCAGCAGCTGGTGGGAAGGCACAGGGCATGGATCTTCCCTCAGCTGGAGGGATGGGCGTGAGGGGAGCTGGGGGAGAGGGGAGATAAGAGCATAGAGGGGTGGGTGTTTGCAGAGGAGTCTCCTAACAGAGCAACAGTCCGATGTGTTTGTCAGCAGATGGGTAGTTCTTGGTATTGGCTCTCCAATACCAAGCTGAGAGGCTTTGGGCTGACTCCAGAATAGACTTAACGTGTTGGGTTATTCGCCAAATCACCACCCTGACTTCCCCCGGGGCAGCTGCTCTGCAGACTCCGACACACACAGAAGCAGTGTGCCATTCACACCCTCCAGAATCAAGAAGTGGGCTCAGGACCTGTGCTCATCCTGCACCTGGCAGAGCTGGGAATTAGTGAAGAATGAATGTGAGGATCACCCCATCTAAAGTAAAGCCAGGTCTAGACTTTCTACTTCTTATTTGCTCTAAAGAAGATTCCTTTTTGCGTTTTGGCTCTGTATTGTTCACACATTGCTCTCTCTCTTTTACGGGGTCTGGGAGCAGCATCCCAGCCTCTGGCAGAGCCCAGCACTGCTGCAGTACAACTGCACAGAACAGGGGCAGAGTTCCCCCACCCCCTGCACCTGCCAGCACGACGGGTGCCACAGCAGGAGTGCCTTCAGGGAGGGTGCACAGGGAGAGGCAATGCTACGTGCCAGGCATGACACCACGGCTCTGGGTAATGACAATTGTGTACTGTGGCATTCAGCAGCTGAGACCACAGCAGCTGTTACAGATGTAAGACTACCCAGCTACCCAGCTGGGAAATTGTGTCAGCACAGAAAGGAGCTGCAAACAGGAGCGAGGCCACAAGGCAGCGTTCATTCAAAGTGTCTAGAAGTTTCAGCAAAGTTAAAAGAGCTTCTGTACACACCGTAGGCAGAAACAGCCCCTGCATGCTGAGTCTGCTGCCTAAAGGTAGGAGGAGATGAGCACGGAGTAGGTGAAAGGACTTATTTTGGGGAAATGAATTGAAGAGCAATGAGGCACCACTCCCTGCCCTAACACAGCCCCTGCCAACACCTGACAGCAGGCTGCTGTCTCACCAGCACCCTGCTGTGCCCACCACAGGTCTTCCCCAAGGCATCTTGCCAGGTGATGCTGCCAAAATGCCCAAAGCAAACCCTTGAGGCTGCCAGGGAGAGCTCCCAGCGCTGCAGGACCCATCCTGCATGCTCCTATCCCACCCTCCTGCAAGCACACAGCCCTCTGCTGCCCTGTCCCTTAGCACAGGCTGGCTTTGAAGAGAGAAAACACCCAGGGCTGGGGGAAGGTAAGAGCAGCCAGCAAGCCTGGAAGCACCAGGCAGAAAAATTCTGATAGGGTTTAGGGAGAAAGAAAGAAAAAAGCAGCCCTGCAACGCTCTGCAGCCCCATCTGTCTCTGACACAAGCAGGTACAGCGGGCACTAAGGAGTTTGCTGTTAGATGTTTTTCCTCTCCTGATTGATAGCATTTCCAGAGGGTTATTAACTGCGCTGGACTTTAACACTTTGGGGTGATCTATGGAGCAGTAGCAGCTTTAAAGTATTTGGCACTGCAGCCGTGGATTATAGAAAAGAGTAAAAATTGAAGCGGTCGCTCAGAGCATCGCCATCTGTCAAGGTGTGTGCAGGGTGTGCATGAGCATGTGTGCAGACACGGGAGCAGAGGAAGGGCAGCTGGCTGCTGCAATGCATCACTCCTGAGAAACAAAGACACTTTCATTTGTTTCCAGAGGCCTCAGCTGCTCACGGGAGTGAGAAATTGGGTGACCACGCTCAGGAAACGAAACGCAGGGGAAGGAGGGCTGAGTGATGGAAGGAGGAGCAGATTTTTTGGAATAGAAATGTCAAAGGAGGGGATGACTCAGGGACGCTGCCTCAGAGGCTGAGGGCAGATGAGGACCTGGGTTTGAAGCAGGCAATCCTTACTTTACATTGCATGTTAAAGCCACACAGTAGCGCAATGCCAATCCTCTCTTCTGGAAGATCCGTGGCTGCGGTGCCTGGGCCAGCTCATCCTGCACTCCCAGAGCAGGGGATGGTACAGCATGGCTGTAGCACAGCGTGGCTATAGTGTCCCCCAGCACGCCTGGCCTCCACTTAGCTCTGTTCTATGACCCTTCAGCAGGAAAAGAGCATGACTTGAGACCCAAATTGCATCCTCCTGATGATTAATTCTACTTATTTTGAACAGCTGTCTCTTCTGGTTGTGATGTGCTGCCATACAGCACAGTCACATTTCTAAGAGTCTTCTGCAGCATCCAGCCCTCACCGTGGCACAGAGGAACAAAGTCAGCCCCACATTGATACTCCTGGACCATCTGTGAAGGTCTGGACCCACACACCATCCAACTCCTCTTCCTCAGCTGAAATAGTTTGCTGGATTTAGCATGAATGCATCAAGTATTACAGTGAACATGAAACTGACTTCCATAATACTTAATGGCAGAACATTCACCCACTAAGGAACGCTGCCCTGTTCCAGGGACCTAATGAAATCATGGCTTAAATTGGGAAAATTCATTATTCCAGCAAGAATGGAGCTGACATCAACACGTTTATTCACTAATAACCATCGCACTGAAGCACTCCACACCCCTGAGGAGAAAATGCTGCACGTGCCATTGATCCCAAGCTTTTTTCCTGGCTGATAGAACTTTTAAAACCTCTTATTTTTGTTTTACGGCTGCATTCACTTAAAAATTGACCCTCACCCACCACTCCAAAAACTGCAAGAAATCACAAGTGTGGGCTCAGTCGCTGGGAGAGCTGTGGGCAAGCCACGAAGTGATGCAGTGGGAGCCCAACGCAGCGTTATGAAAGACGACAGCTCTTGCTGTTGGATAGCATTTGAAAATGTGAGTAATCATCAAGGTGTCATTTGTATTCTTCCTCTGATCAAGGCAAGAAGGCGATGGACAGCAAAACACCAGCTTCTGCAGGGGAAATACGCAGAGGTGCCAAAGAACCCACAGCGCTGGCTGTTAGGCATCCAAAGCACTCCCCAGCTGTCAAGAGAAATTTAACTGTTTATGGCCTCCTGTTCCTGTGAGCCATTAAAAACAAGCAAACAACAGCTGCTTCCTTCATTCAGCATCTAGCAGCGCTGGGTTTGTTCATTATTAATTCTATTTGGCATCTATATCACAGGGGTACAAAAGCCTGTTCCCAGACCTTGTGTTAGATGCTTAACACTCGTAGAACAAACACATGCTTGCTGAAGCCCTGCAGTGGCTAACTGAGATTTCTTTCATCTAGGCACCCCTGCACATCCACAGGGAATCAGTGCAGAGAGCAATCCACCCTCCTTGTCTGGGTGATACAGCAAAAGGCAGCGGGGGTCCCACTGCCACACCCCTACACCCCGGGTCCTGCTGTCCCCATGGGCCCCCACACAGCTCCCAGCACAGTGCTGTTCCTTGCAGTCTCACTGCTCAGCCGTGTACAGCAGATCCCCAAGGCTCCTAGGGCAGCACCATCAGAGGGTGAGGATGCAGAGATGAAGAGAAGAGCCCTGAGATGAGGCCAGATTTTGACAGCTGCAGTTACACACAGGGAGAGGAACAGAAAACCAATAGCTCATTATGGTCTGAGCAGCACCCACTTCCCCCGCTGGGATATGGCCACCTGATTTCCATAGGCTTTGGAAATGTCATCCTCAGCTACTGTGAAATGAAAAGGCCAAAGGAGGGCTTCAGGAGCCTGAGGCTCGACATGAGCAAAGGGAATTGTCACTGCTTCTGTGCACAGAGGGCTTTGCCCTAAGAGGAGTGGGCAGCACCCTTTGTCCCAGAGGAGCAGGGGCTCTGCTCACCCATCTCTGCCTCTTGAGAAGGACATGGGAGGATTTGTGTTCTGCCATGACATGTGCTCTGCTCCCCTCTGCTCAGAAGCAGGAAATATTTTATCAGGTGTTAGCTGAGGCTGCCACACCGTCCCCAGGAAGGGGAGCACCTGCCACACAGATAATGAAGAAAATCAAAGGTTGATGAGGCAGGGGAAGAATTCCCAGGCATTGCTGAAAGAATACAACTCCCCTGCACTAAGCCTCGTTAGTCCATCTCTGCCTGGCTGCCATCCTTTCTTGCAAAGCCCCAGAGCCCAATTCTGTACCACTCCTTGTGTCCCTGCTGGAGCTGCCTCAGCAGCCCAAATGAGGACAGCCCCAAGAGCACACTGCAAGATTATTACTGAGCTGTGGGGGCAGGCAGAAGACTTTGGAGCTGAGCTTGTGCCCATGCAGGGCAGGAGTGGGGACAGAGATAACAGGGACATCCCTCTATATGACACATGTCCTTTTGGAAGAAGGGAAAGTAGCTCTTTTGTGAAACTCCGTCCTTGGTTCCCTCCCTCCCCACCATGAAGTCAAACCAAGCATTCCTGCACTGTCTTCTCCTTGACCCCATGGCCATGCCCAGGGGATTTTCTCCGCTACTTTCTTTTGAGTCAGTTGAAGTGTTGGAAGTATTCATCATTCTGACACAGTCTTTTGCCAGAGCCTCTGCACAAAGCTGCCATCCATCTCCGAGCTGCCCTTTTCTGCATAGTGGGAGGGCTGGGCATGTATTTCTTAAAGGAAAAAAAAAAAATAGGAACCGGTCCCCTTAATTCATCACTCGGGAAGAAGGAGAGGGGAAATGAGGCCATCCCTTGGGACAGGTAAAGAAGGGCTCCAGACAGAGGCTGGTTGTCCAGGATCAGTCCACCCATACCTCCCAGCCCAGACAGAAGCAGCTTAACGTCTCCTTTCCTTCCTCTCTTTAAGCCCCTGTTACCTGTCCAGCTGCACTCTGCATTCCTCAGCCCTCCCCCTAATCCTTGGTCTCCTGTTCTCTCACCTCACTGGAAACAAAGAGCTGTAAAAATGACTTTATCTTTCCCCCGAATGGAAGGCTATTAGGGGATTAAGCACAGCAGCTGCTGAAGAGAAGCCATGGCAGGCTCAGCAGAGGAACCCCATGGATATGGAAATACCAGGAAACACACGGGTATTACAAGTGTTACAAGGCCACTTTGCCAAGAATTTTCCTTACTCTGAGAGGCACCTTCCCTGAGACATGTGGGCAGGTGCATCTCCTCCACACCAGGTGCAAAGCTCAGGAAAAATCCCCCTCAGCCTCCACTGAGCACAGCAGCATCCTCACTGCTGATCATGGACTGAGGGTGAGGGCTGGCTCACTGGGTGCGAGCCCAAGATCAGCACCAGCGTTACACAGCCTTCACCAAGGACCCAGGGCCCTAGAGAGGCCAGCTTTGCTCTCTGAGTCCCCTCAAGGCCAAGAGAACCATGCAGCCATCACCTCAGTGCCGTGGGATGCCGTGCTGGCAGCACAAATCCACCCTCCCAGCAAAAGACAGCCAGTGTTGTCACACTCCTGTGCAGCCAGTTCAGTGGAGGATGCACAGAAAACAGCCCAATTTTCTACCAGAAAGCATACACTGCAGCACAAAGATGGAATTACTTTTGTTCAACTGTCAGCTTTTATTTAAACTACAGAGTTATTTCTGCACAAAACCCAACCTTCAGGTGTAGCCAGTGAGGGCAGCTCATCAGGAGTCTCAGCAAAGCCCTCAGCCAACTCCACTAATAACAAATCATCTCCATTGCACGTAGCAATCAAGAGCAAGAACAGATGTGTCCCTGCAGCGCTGCTCAGTGCTCCTGACTTCTTGCATCTCCATCTCCCCGGCTCTAATCTCCCTCCCTCCTCGCCACCAGCACAGGATGCTCTGCAGCACAGATTCCTGGGGCCAGCACCAGAGCCTGCTGTATCTGGTAGCTGCAGATAGATTTGTTGTTACTGCAGTTGTGTGGGATGGACTGGCTGGCATTTTGGACCAAGAGCACTCCCGTATACATTCTGTACTCCCATACAAGGGGCAATCCCGTGGGCAATCCCATTCAGGAGTTTCAGCCCCTACACACTGAAGTGCCAGCCCATAACTGGGATACAAAGCCTTGTACAGACATAGGCAGCATTCTTATTCTGAACTCAGAGGGGTCACAGCAAGATCAGCCATAGATTGTACGGCTACAAAAAAATCCGCCTATGGGACAGTTGCAGGAGGATGGAGGCATGGCAAGAAATGGAAATCTGATCAGATATGCTATCAAGAGACAAGAAAAAAGCCAAGCTATTTTCCAAAAACACTTGGGGATATGGATCCCTGCATTAGAGGATGGAGAAGAGAAGACATTGTGAAGAAAGCTGTCCAGTGAAAAAAATTCTCCTAAGTCTTTACAAAGCTATGCAAGTTGGATTGATCTATTGCAAATCCTCCTTTCTGTTGTCAGTGCTTGCAGAGTTAAAGTCTTTAATTCTCCTACACACACTATAGGCTAGTTGGGTGATGTCTGTTTTATCCTTTCTATAATGAATCCCATCTCCTCCTCCCTGGGCTGCCATGGCTAGTGATTCCAGCCTAACACCTGGGCTTGCCATGTCAGCTCAGGCTCTCACCCCTCCTCTGACCAGGCAGTTTCTATGCTTTCCTCTCCTCACCTCTGGAGCCACTCAGTTTTGCTGCATGAAATGACATTGGGGTTTTGCATCAGTCTGGGGCTGCTTCCACCAGCCTCTCCCTGATGGGATTAATCCGGGAGCAGGACAGCAGCAGGGTGATACTGGGAGGAGGACATCCAAATTCTTTGTGCTTTCTGCTCTGCAGAGCTCTGTGGACATCTCAGCTCTGCAGACTTACTGCAGTGGCACACTCCTGGGCACAGCATCTTGCTGCAGCTCGCAGCTGGGGCCATCCCAAGGCTCAGCTGCTGCGCTGGTACCAGATACATCTGCACTGAGCTCAACTCCCAGCAGGAGAGTGCCTGCAGGGTGAGGTGTTCCAGGAGCAGAGCTGAAGGGCATTGGCACAAGGGCTGTAGCTCACTGATTCATAAGCAGGGCAGACAGGGAAAGGCTTGTGCACCAGTGTGATGGAGCTCAGCTTCCCCAGTTAGAGCTGCTCCTTGCAGGGTGTTGCATAGCAGCTCTCAGGGAGCCTGTCCTTTGCCAGCTGAATACAGTGGGTCCCCAAGTGCAGTGGGTCCCCAAAGCTCCTCCAGGTGTGAGATGGAGGTGCTAGGATGCAGAGGGCTGAAATGCAACAAGGCAAGCAGACTGACCACTGCCCTGATTGCCCCATGCTTTAGTGCAAGATTTCAGTGTGTAGACAGCAGCCACAAGCAGAAGTGCTAGGTCAGTGATTGTCATTGAATTCAGGCCCACGGAGCTTATGCAGACACATCCCCACTCAGCTCTGTGCATTATCCCTGATCCCCTCCCTTCCATGCTTCTTTTGTGAGCCACCTCAATCCCATCCACAACAAACCAATGCTTGTTTTGGAGATAAAGCCTCCCTTCAGCAGCCCCAGACCGAACAATGGGATCTATCAGCCTTCCTGAATTCTGAAAATCTCCTCCAATGAACTTTTATCTGAACCTCTTCTCCCAGCATCTCAAACAGCATCATTTTCTTCACCGCCTCGTTTGCCTTTCAGAGGTTTAGCTGCAGAATGGCTGGGCCTGATTCTGATCTCACTCACGTGGGGATGACTCGGTGGCCCGACGCACCTGCTGAGAGGCAGAGCTGAAGCTGGCAGTAAATTTCATGCTGCCCTTGGGAGCACTAAATCTGCAGCTTGAAAGAGGGAACAAACAGCAACCATAAACATCGCCCTGTTGGTGAAAGGGAACGGCAGGATGGGAGCATTTCTTTGCAGGTGGGAAGCTGAGCACCAAAAGACCTTTCAGCAGAGGATCAGGATCCCTTCTTCTCTAGCACTCAGCCCTGACCAGCATCAGAGATGGGACCAGTTGCAACTCCTCCTGCACCCACTGCTTGCTCAGCACCCAGCCAAGAGGGTTGGCTCCCTGCCTGGTGCAGAGATTCTCCCTCCTGATCTCTCCTTCCAACCATGACCATGCACAAAAAGGACTCTCCCGATGAAGGCACCGAGCCCAGAGAGCTCACTCACTCCCCACAACGCTGCACATTGCAGATGGTCTCCAGCAATATCACTCCCGTCTCATTGAGCTGTGTGTTTTACAGGATTACCCATCTGCAGGCAGAGGCACAGCACACACCAGAGCCCCTCACACCCCAGGGACCTTGGGGGTTGGCTGAGGACAAAGCAGTGGAACCGGGCAGCTCCTCTCTGCCCTGCCGCCAGCTCACCTTGCAGCTATTTATAGGCGCGGTATTTAAAGTTTTAAGTCTCTAATAATACATCACTTCGTTCTGTGCTGCAGGCAGATACACAGCCCTGACAGCTCCTACCTTGTCCTCAAGGTGCAGGGTGCTGAGGCTGGGATGCAGTAACAGATGCACTGACTCAGGGGGTGCAGTGAGGAGCTCAGTCCCACTGCAGAGGGGACAGCGCAGTGCTCCTTCATCAACCCATGCAAAAAGCTGAGAGCTGACCAGAGAAATGCATCCTCCTTCAGTTGCTACAGCCACTTCTGGCATCGTTCTACAGCCTCCCCTTACTATATATATTTTTAAATTTAATTGTAATATAAGGCCAAGAAGGTCAGGTTTTTATTTTTTTCCCCCCAAAATAAATTAGACTCATTATCTGTTAAAATGTCTGACTTGGAAAGAAAAAAACGAATTAGCAGGGAAAAACATAAAACACGTTAATGAGATCCAAGAAATATTAACAAGTCTGGAAACTAGAGGAAGAGAGAATGTGGGAGTGTTAATTAAAGATAAAGGGCTCCAACACAAAGTGGGGACATTCAGATACCATTCAGAGAACACTCATGGGATGGATTGTCCTGAGGCTGTAAATTTGGGGGAGGATTTGTCCATTTTGTGTGCGTTCATGGTGCTGCTGGTTTGTCGAAGTTGCTGTGGGGCAGTTCTGTGTTGGAGGAGGACATGGCAGTATCTGGGCCAGGGAGGATGAACGCAGCTGTAACAGGTAGGTCACTGCAGAATAGGATCAGAACTGCTTGACTTCCCTGTGGCATTCCATTGGCCTGGAGCAACAGACAGATATCTGAGTGTCCCTCACCACTGGGGTAACAGATCAGCTGGAACTGAGTGGGGAAAACTGGGCTTCATTCCTTTCCTGGAGCAGATTATGGCCCCAGAGGCAATGCCCCATATCCTCCCAGCCCAAATTAATGCAGACACCCAGCAGGATGCTGCTGGAACTTTTCCCCAAGAGCTGCAGAGCTCTCCCTCTTCCCTTCCTCCTGTGCCCTCTGCCTCCCCGCACAAGTAAATCCAGGTAGGCTGCAGCACTCAACAGAAAAATGTTACCTTTAAACCTCCTGTGATTAAAGGAGGACAGTGTAATTCCACTTCTACAGCTGTTTAAAGTGCAGCCCAGAAAGGTTAAGTTTAATATCAGGCAGACGAGGTTTCTCCTCACCAGAGCTGTCGCTCAAACCCGAGCCAGGAAGCTCACACAAGGGAGCTTGGTGGCATCTCCCTCCCCAGGACATGGCCCTGCAGCCTGGTGTGCACCTGGACACCAGTGGGGTGGAAAGCTGCTGGTGGAGGACCCCACTCAGCAGGAACAGAAAATGTTCCTATGTGGCCCCTTCTGTCCCTCCATAGTGAGAAGGAAGCAATAATGCACCAAAGAGGAGCAGCAGAAAAGTGGGGGGGGTCTTCAGCTGCACTGTCTGCTGTGTTTCACAATGGTATTTCATCACTTCAGCCTTGAGGCTCCCCCACCCCAGAGCTCTCCAACTTCTGCCCATGCTGCCCCAGCTCTCTCAGGTGTGCATTGCCCTGCACACAGCTATTCTGGAAGTCTGAATGCACTCGTCTTTGAGTTCTGAATCACTGCACCTTCACTACTGTTGCATCACTAATGAACCTGTCCAAGTCAATAAAAAAATCCTGACAGGAGACACTGCTTTATCTGAAAGCGTGAGCCAACAGGAACATGAGAAAGCAAAAAGCAAAGCAATGCTTGCCCCCAAAGACCACGCCAGCTGCTGGGGCTGCAGTTCCTGGTGATGGCTGTTCAAATCCATACAGGGAGAAATCAGAGGGTCAGGGAGAGGAGGGTGCAATGGGGGTCAGCTTCATGAGTCCTAAATGATTGGACACATCACTAAAGCAGAACTTCAGACAGTTGCTGCTTGAGAAGAAACCAGCAGCTCTTAAAAATTCTTTTTCAAGCTCCTGCCAGCACTAACTCTGAGCAAGCTGCTCCTTGGGAGAGTCTTTGAAGGACGCGGCTGTGCCTTGGGATTATTTCCTGGCAGTTGAAAGAGTTCTTGGAACACCCCGTCCTGCACTGTGGGGACGCAGAATGTAAGGCAGCAGCTTTTTGGAAACCTGAGCTTCCCTGATTAGGGACCTGACAGAGGAAACCTGTCCTTTCCCCGGAGATTAGAAAGGAGAGGTTGAGAGAAGGCATCTGTCATCAGGTGCTAAGGAGTAACATTCATTTTCTGTACTAACAGAAATGAGTGAAGGGCTAAAACACTGCGTGGAGATACCAAGATCTGTGCCCATCTCTGCCTTCTGCAGGGTAAGCCCCAAGCCTGCTGGCTTCATGCCATGCCCCCAGCCTGTGCTGGTGACCATTGCTGATGTGTGGTTTGGAAAACTCACCCCTGGGGATGCACAGAGCTTTCTACCCTCATCTTGTTTGCCTCTGGGGTGCTGTTACTGGAAAGCAAAGCAGCTCCGCTGTCAGCCCTCGCCCTCTATGGTGTAGAGTTCTGGATGCTTTAGAACAGAGTCCTCAGAGCCTCACTGGCAAGGTCTTTTCCCACAATAAAACCCAACATTTTGAAGATCAAAGCTGCCTGTGTCTGTAGCCAGTTCAGAAGAAGCACTGAAAGCCACAGATGTCCGTGAGATGCTAGGAAGCATTGAAGTCCTGCAACTCTCAGGCTGGATTAGACACAAGCTCTGTTAAACCAAGAATACTCCCTGCCCAAAGCCAGTACTGAGGGCTCTGCTAGAAGGCTCAGAAAGCCTTGCAGCAGATGGATACAAAGCCTTTCTCAAGGGAAATTTTCTTCCTGACCCCAATTAATGAGAAACCGCCTGAAGCCCTGAAGCATGGAGATGAACACTATGGGGAGAAACCAGAGGTAGGCAGAAGGTTGAGCAGTGGAAGCAGCAGCTCTCTGCCAACTGACAACGTAGGGCTTGAACCATAAACCAGCCTAAAGGGGACTTAAAGACCTTTTAAAAGTGTGTTTTCCTGCCATAAAGCAAGATGCTTTCCTCATTGGGACCCAAAGGGGGTCTCCTGGGCTGAATTTCATTTCCTCTGTAATGGAAATTAATAGCAATGGGAAAGACTGAGGCCAGGAGGAGAGGCTGTAGCTCCCTCCCACCCAGCAGCTGGGTGCCTGCCACTCCACTGCAAGCCTGCTCTGCTCAGAGAAAGAGGGCAGTCACTACATTTTAATTATGTCAGTAATATATTTGCAGCCAATATTCCCCTTGGAGTCTGCACGGTAGCCATTTAGACACAAGGTCAATTTGCTTGCTGTAAGATAAACCGCAATGTGTTCTCTACGAGACAGACAACGTTCCTCCCCTGTGCCTCCTGCTCATATTACCCCTTTCCTGTTGAAGAAGGCTGGCAGGATTTCTGGCAATAGTCAAAAAATAGTGGTTTTTCCAAAAAGGCAAAGATATCTGTTGGAAAAGTTGGGTCTACATAGGGAAAGTCTGGATTCAGGCTCAAAAGGATGCAGTAACAGCGTTTATTTCTGAATGAGGAGAGACGGTTAGAAGTGGAGAAAGAAAAGGATTTGATAGCCAAAGTGTGTGAACACCAGAAATATGAAGGGATCTACAGCAGATATGCCAGACAAGGGCAGCAATGAAGGTTTCTCATAGGAAAGAGCCTAATTTTCACTGCTTGGGGCCTAAGAGTTATTACTGAGATCAGACAAGTAATAGGAGTGGTATGAAGAGGATCAAACAGTCTCTAGAGGAACAACCGTGAAATAAGCAAAGCCAAATAGTGACTTGGAAGAAGTGGATCAATATTTAAATTTGGATCTCCAAAGTCCTGGGGAGGCAAGAAACGCTGAGTGATCTGCAGTCTGGAGTCACTGCAGAGGTGGCATGGAGCAGGATGGCCCCGGTGACAGCTTGCTTACAAGAACATCCCTCCTGCTTCCCCTCACCCTGTGACTGCCCACGTTGCCAACTCCCCACCTGCAGAAGGGGCCATAAAGGGAGGAGGAGGAGGAGCAGGGGGATGCACTTGGCCATGGAGGAAGCTGCACAGATCCATCCCACACTGCCATTTCCTCCTGCCAAGGCATTTGGGGGAGAAATGCTCTCAGCACACAACAGCAGCTTACAATAGGCCTCCTCCACAGGGTAATAACATCAGAAGCAGACTCTGAAGGCAGAAACTGGAGAGGCGACTTGAGGGACTCCTCTTGCTCAGTCTTTATTTCATTTTTAATATTCTTGAGAATTCCCAGCAGGGGAACAAAATTTTTCACTAAATCTAACTGCGTTATAAAACCCTATTTAAGTTCTTTGGTGGAAATAAAGTGACCTTCAGAATCATAGATTCTATCTCACAGCTCTTCCTTGCAGCCAGGAAATATCTGTCAGATAATGCCCGGTGCAGGAGAGGACACATGGATGCTAACCCAAGTCCTGATGCTGCTGGAACAGATTTGAACATTTATCTTCTGGGAAAGAGATAAATGCAACTGAGGCTGGAGATCAGCAGGAGATGAGGAGTTGAAAGAATTAGAAGAATAAAAGTAAGGACCTGAACCCCTAGAACCCGACTGAAGGAAGAACTTTCTACTGAAGAATGTCATAGGCAAAACAAAGCGTGTACACACAAAATAGATGAGCTTAGCTGAGAAGATTGCTCTTTCTACAACTGTGCATGCTCTGCCTCGTTTTGTGGGCATTACATGGACCAGCCTGCAGGTTTCTGAAGAACTTACTTTCTTGCAGGCATGCTTTTGACCAGTTTTCAACCAGAACATTCTGCAGTGCTGACCGATTTTTCAAGAGACCACACTTGGAGGCTCATTACAGCTGTTCCTGTTAGAGGGATGCTGTTTTTCAAATGGGAGATTGGTTCTGAAATTGCACTAAGCAAGGCACTGAAATCACCCTTAAGATTCCAAGCGTGACATAGCCTCTGTGTTCAAAAAGCAGCTCAAGAGCTGCTTGGATTCTCTTGTCATGGACAAGCAGGCATCTGCGGAAGAGGACTGATATACAACTTGTACCAGGCTGGCTCTCCTCAAAGCATCAGACGTGTGGTGGTTGCAGGACAAAGGCAAGGGCTGCATTTATCTCAGAGCTGAGTCACAGCCAGATGCTTCTGCACTGAGTCACGTTCCTGGCAAAGGGCAAGGTGACCCAACTGACAGCGGCTTTCGCATCGCAAGTCATGTTGCATCTTGCTGGAAGTGACAGTAAAAAAAGAAATCTGCAAGTCTATACACTAAAAGCAAATCTTGGGACAGCAGGGGCTGGATCAGCTCATTATGCAGTATAATAACCCATTCTGTGTATGATTCGAGGAACAAGGTCAATTAAGCACTCGGGAGACAATTCTGCAATTTCACTGAAGATAGTATAATCTGTTTTATTGTTTCCAGCCAAAGAACCTCTTTGGCTCAAGTGCTGGAGCAGCAGGACTGATTGGAAATGGTTTTTCTCCAAACACAGGAAGGGTCTCACCTCTGCTCAGCCGACATGCTTCCCCATCTTGGAAGCAATTGCCAGCCCCTTCTCGGAGCCTCTCTGCTCAACAAGGGAGTGTGTCACAGAAGGAGCCAGTCTAGAAGCACCCTACACACCTCTGCCCGCTGTTTGAAAGCCAATGATGGGCTCAGGTATTTCAGTCTGCCAAAATATCCAGCTCTCACTTTGTGGGAATGGTTACCAAATGCACTCCATGTTCCATTTTTAATCAACACAGAAGCCAGGGAAGCACCGGCGGAAGGTGAACATCAATAAAGGCTGACTCACAGCAAGTCACCGTTTCCCATATCCATATGGTGCAAGTACAGCGTTCACTGCAGAGATGCCATGTTTGGGACACCTAAACATTAGGATTTGAAAAGCAGAGCAAAGCTGCATCTTCCTTGATTTTTTCCTCTCCCCTTCCCCCATCCTCCTCTCCGTTTCCCGTTCCTCTGCTAATCCTGTGGTATGGTAATACTTCTTCCAACCTGGCCTATCTCAAAGGCTTCCAAGAAAATACCTATTTCAATTTCTTTATCTTCATTTTGCAAAGCTCCTGCCTATTCTTACTGCTTGCAGCAATTTCCCCTTCTTCCTTGGGAAAAATGCTGAATCAAATTAAATACATCTTCATGCACAGCTTTTTTTTTTTTTCTCCCCCTCTCCCTTTTTCCCAGCTGCTGCAGCTATACTGGTGCTCACTAATCCTCTCAGCCCTCGGATACAATGCAAGAAGGTCAGCCCAGGCCAGCAGGGAAGGAGCAGTGCTACCAGGGGAAGCTCGCAGCTCAGCAGGTGGTGCTCTGCTCTTGGAATCAGGGCTGGCCCACAGCAACTGCACAGAGCAGGGCTTGCTGCTGGAGAGATGCTGTCTTCAGAGACTGTAAGTAAAAGAAACAAAACAAACTCCCGTTCAACCTCCAAGATCCTTATGCATTTCTATTAATTAAAAATCCAAAGGTAATTTGTCAAGAGATTAACTTAGATGCTATAGCCGGCTCCCAGAACGAGTAATTGCATTCTGTCCCCACTGTCACACTTCACTTCCCCGCTCTGATGGTTGCTGCCTCCCTTTCATTATCCAAGTCTAACACACTTGAACAAGTGTATTCTGGATGTCAGGATGCATTACAATGCTTTGCCCAACACATGAGAAATCAAGGCACAAAAAGAAGAACTGATGTAAGAGTCTGTGCAGATCCCTGAGTCAGACCAAGGGCATCCTACATTCCTGAGGCAGCTGGGGGCTTGGGGCGAGTGCAGCAATGCCCTGAATTGTGCAGAACTGGCATGGCAAAGTGCTCCATCTCCTGCTCATCCTTTCTTGTGTTTCAGACCATCAATTCTTAACCACAGCTGGTCGCTTCCCTGCCAGTTCCCTTCTCCCCTGCCCCACTCGGGGCTGTTTACTCTTCACACCCAGGGGTTCAGGGACCCACCCCATCACCCAGCTTTCAGCACCTCTGATGCTGCTCCCTCTCAGCCAGCCACAAACCCCTAGCCCAGGGTGCTGGGAGCTGTGCTAATCACTACCAGAGGAACAGATTAAGACACTGGTTTGCAGCCATCCATCAGCACCATTTACA
The DNA here is from genome assembly GCA_013396635.1 of Penelope pileata. Lineage (NCBI taxonomy): Eukaryota > Metazoa > Chordata > Aves > Galliformes > Cracidae > Penelope > Penelope pileata. The sequence continues at coordinate 323,457 of WBMW01004733.1, read as the reverse complement.
CAAAAATTGTCAGGCTGCAAATAGAAAAAGAGGTGATGTGAAACAATCCTGTCTGAAGGTTTTTAGCACTCTTTACAAATTGCTGTGGTGAATAACTTGTTGCCTGTATTTATCCCTTTTCAAATCGTCTCTTAGCTACAGTCATCCATCTTCATTCCTCCTCTCTTGCTCCAGACACTCTCTGCTGCTACCTCATTATTTTACATTTGTACACTGCCACTTGGCTGAGCCTTGCTCTGAGATACAGAGTGATCTCCAGAGGACTGATTCTTCCCTGGGGCCATGTCACTGGCTTCAGGGTGGATCCAGCACAGCCCCTCACGCATCTCCTCTGCCAGTGTGCTTGCAGGAGATGAAAGCACCAGGACACCTGGGTCCCAGCCAGGACTGTGCTGCAAACAGCCTCGGAAAGCAAAGCATCTGCTCTGTGAAAATAAAGCACTGAAGCACTTCTATATTGACAAACTCAGATGTTAGATCAAACCTCAGGTCAAATCTCCGAGTTTGTCCCTGCATAAGAACCAGCTCAGTGTGGCACAGCAGAAGAAATGCCCTGTGCCTGAAGCCCACATCTCCGCCACTTCTCCAGCACTGTAAGGCATGTGACAGTTATTTGCGTCCTTCTTGGAGACAGCAGTGGCATACACAGTCCGTTTTAGAAGAAAATTGCAAATTAGATGTCACCAAGAAACAGACATGGTGTCAGACAGCACTTGGACAAGCTTCAGCACTCCTGTGCTCTGAAGCACTCTAGAAAAGCACCAGACATGCACTAGTCTAAGTCTACCCATCTTCCAACCCGCTCACACCAGCTCAGCTGATGCTCCTACTCAGTTTTCCCACTACTCCCCCCTAGTGCCATCTCCCTCCTCCCCACCGCGCTGCAGACACCTTCACAGATCTCAGAGCAGCTCCTTGCCTCCCTCCCTGCCCCCAGCTGCTCACTTGATAAACCATGCCTTACAAAATAAAGCGTACCTTTTTCCCCATACTCCACATTCTCTCCTTCATTTGCCACAACTGAATGCCCTAACCGTGTTCACTGGCCAACATCAAAACCACAGCTTCCCCTAATTTACACTCTGTACTGACTTCTTTTATTGGCCTGAGTTCAGGGGATAGCGTTTGTATAAAAGATGCTACACAAAATAAACTTGTATTGTGCTATAAATCTCAGCCAAAGTACAACTAAGATGGGTACAAAATTATAGGCTGCAAGTAGGTGGTTTGAGAGCACTCACTTATGTGGGAGGGAAGAATGATTCCCTTCATGACAACGATCGCTGGGGAAAACTCTGAAGCTTGTATTATTCAAGTGGCCAGGCTACAGAGGGCTCTACTCTTCAAATCCATAACTCTAAAGGTCAGGTTTTGTTAAAAGAACATTGACAAGATCAGAACCTCGCAGCCCTGGGGACTCTGTATATCTGTCTCAGGAGATGACCCTGCCATTTAAGGGAAAATAAAACAAATGCCTTGGTCAAGGGCAGCCTGTAACTCAGGAGTGGGACAGACGCAGGGATTCCAAAATCCCCGTATTGTGACATCCAAGGGAAGAAACACACAGAATTTGAAGTACAACTTATTTAGTGCACATAAGAGGAAAGCAATCACACAGAACCAGAGGAACATTTTGCAAGGGGGAGATCATTTCATCCTTCTTGAATTCCCAAATAAAATATCAAGGGGCTTAATGCCTGAGCCTGATGCCAGGAGCCACCCTGTCATCCCCGTGCTGCTGGCCATCTCTCATCAGCCCCGATTTATTCAGCACCAGCGCTAGCAGCCTGCTAACAGACAGCCTTAAGAGCTCTCCTTCCATCCAGGGCCTGCCTTTTGCATTATGTAACATCTCTCCGCCTCAAATATTCCCCAAGCTGAAAAGCTATTCGTGTAATAGATGAACGCTCCGGCTGGACATTTTTATTTTTATTATGTTTAATTCACTTTATCCATCGCTAATTTCCCTTTTGCTGTGTGCCTGTCAGGAACCCATGTCTCAGCAATTCAGTGAGCTAAGCAGCCCGAGCATGGAGCAGCCTCATAAATAGCACCCCAGCGGCTCGGCTCAATGGCAGCGCTGCCGAGCAGCACTGATCTGCCTCCAGAGGCACAGTGCTCTGGGTCAGACAGGGGCACGGGCTCCCAGCTCCATTTCTGCTTGCTCCCCACGTAGACCGCCATGAGGGAGCTGTAGGCCACGCTGTGACAGAGCTGTAGGCTGCCATGAAGAGGACGATAGGCTTTCCCATGACAGAGCTGTAGGCCTCCACGAAGGAGCTGTAGGCCACCATGAAGAGGGCTATAGACCTCCCTGTGACGGAACTGTAGGCCGCCATGAAGAGGGCTATAGGCCTCCCTGTGACAGAACTGTAGGCCACCATGAAGAGGGCTATAGGCCTCCCTGTGACAGAGCTGTAGGCCGCCATGAAGGAGCTGTAGGCCACCATGAAGAAGGCTTTAGATCTCCTCATGTTAGAGCTGTAGGCCACCATGAAAGAGCTGTAAGGCTGCCCCATGACGGAGCTGTAGGCCGCCTTGAAGAGGGCTATAGGCCTCCCTGTGACAGAGCTGTAGGCCGCCATGAAGGAGCTGTAGGCCTCCCTGTGACAGAGCTGTAGGCCACCATGAAGGAGCTGTAGGCCTCCATGAGGCCTCCCCTCAGCCTCCTCTGCTCTGGGCCAAACAAACCAAGGGACATCAGAGCTCCTCACACATCTTGCTCTTCTAGACCCTTCCCATCTTTGTTGCCCTCCTTTGAGTGCTCTCTTAGTTTTATGTGCTTCTTATATTCTGGTGCGTTATCAATTTGTGATAGAATCAGTTGAGCTACTGCAAATACAGTTGTGCATCAAGCAAATGGTCACTATAAAAGGAAATTAATACATGTTTAGCCAACGTTCAAAAATGCAAAATCAGTCATACACACACCACTATTACTAAAGCATAAGGTGAAATAAGAGCAAGCATCTTACTGACCTTACCCATGATCTGATCATTTTAAGCAGAAAATTAATGAGTTGTATTCATACATCTTCATTAACAGAAAGCTAAGGAGCTGCCAGGCCTATTGCCACAAAAAACCGCCAGCAAACCTCAGAAAGCTCCATTTGTGCTAGGTGCTGGGTCAAGATTTGCTCTGAGAGCCTCCCTGAAAGGATGGCAACGGGAAGATGTACGAAGGGGCTGCCGCTTGAGTCATCCCACGGGGGTTATGCAGAAGGTCACCATCAGAACTTCCCCTGGGAGCCAAAGATAGGCAGCAGCCAGCTGCCAGCCCGATGCCCAGCACTGTCACTTGGAGGCCTGCTGTTCACCTCGCAGCTAGCTTCAAGCCCACATTGCCCCACATGACACCTAAAATAGCTTATCATACAGAACTTGAGATCTGGGCACAATTATTTTGATATGCTAGCCAAAACTGAAGCATCTGAAAATGTTCTTTTCACATCTATTGAAAATAACCGCTTTCTCATGGAAATAATGCCTTAGCCTTCATCCTTCAACCTCTGTATGTGTAATCGTATAATTTGGAGCTGTGCAAAATTTTTCTCTTTCTGCTGAAAACTGTTAGTCTGATGTGGCATGAGCTCATGAATAGTTCCACAGTCAACAAATTGTGTTTTCCAGCAGTGGAAAACAGTCAGCCTCCCCCCACCCTGTAAATCAGTTCTAATTACAAGAGCTGAAGGATCGGAGATGCCCTCAGAGATGGTGAGATGAATGTTACTCCGTACAGACAACAGGCGGAAATAAAGCAAAATTCTTCCTGAATAGGGATCCCAAGGAGATGTTTGAGATGGGCTGGGATTCATAACAGCAAGGGCAAGTTATTTACACCCTTTTCTGAGGGTCATACATGCAGAAAAGCTTGCTTTTCTCTTCCACTCCCTTGCTATTTCCTCCATCTAGATGCCAAATCATCTAGATTTCCTCCATCTAAACGCCAAACATTTTAGATGTAGTGCTTTGGACCAGAGACCAAAGCTAGTGGTGGATTTTTAGCACCTAGTGTAACTGGGCTCCAGCTGCAGCTCTTGAACAAAGATATGCAATTAGCTAATGACAAAGTCACATTCCTCAACTCCTCACAAGAAGAGGCAAGTGTTACTGTAACCATTTTACTGCTAAGGCAATGGAGATGGAAGTGTTTCTGTTTGGAGATGCTGGGAGAAAATTCAGAACCCCAATCATCTGCCTCCACAGCTGGGACAAAACAATCATGCAGTCTGACAGCACAACTAAAAGCAAGCTCTACTACTTTTGCTAGCAGATTAAGAACAAAATGTTTCTTAAAACCATTAGAGCTCCCAGGCTTTGTGAAAAGGTAGAAAAATTGCAGGTAGTATTTGCAGTACTTTTCAGATTATTCACCATTCAGCAAAAAACCTGAAGAAAGAATTGAATCAACAAGGAGGGAAAACATTTGATCAAGTTGAGATTTTGTTTGATCTCATCCAGAAATCCTGCCCCAGGCCACCATCTGAATCAGGCTTTTTCAGACTCTTCCTATTTTCCCATAATTACATTCCTTTTAATAAGCATACCCTTGATATAAAGCAAGGATGCCCTGTCTCACTGCTTCTGCTAAAAAGGAAACTCCAATTAGAGGGAAAAAAACGAGCATCAAAATATGGAAGTGATTAAAACTTGCAGTGATTAGATAAATCATCACTATGTGCTGCTGATTTATTTAGTCTTTTGCAAATCAATTTTCAACTGATCGTATGAATTCACATCTGGCATTAATAGTTTCGTAGAGCTGCATCAGACATTTGAAAGAAGTCTGCAAAGCCCATTATCTCAGTGCATTCGCAACAACAAAAACAGTCACCAAGAAATTTGAACAATGAACCAACAGAAAACAAAATCTAACCCAATAGGTAGAATTTTTCCCCCCTAATGTACAAAGCTCAGGGTTAAAAAAATGTTTTCTTTCCCTTTAACCATGAATGAGCTTCAGGCACGGAGCCTTATTCCGTGTATTAGAACCCTCAGCCAAGCAGACGTAAAGCCCAGCCCACTTAGAAAATCTTCAGCTTTCATAGAGCAGAAGCCAGGCTGGGCTGTCACCAGCTCTATCAATTATTTATTCTTGTCATTCACATTCAAGTGAGGCAAAGGAGATGAGGCACGAGTTGCACTCAGCAGAAACAAAGTAGAGCAAGAGGAGGTCTGCACGGGAGTGCTGTGTGTAACCCAAACCTAGCAGCCTCCCTTCTCCTCCTCCCTGTGAGGAGAGGGCACAGAAGTACACAGGGTGATGCACTGGAAGGTAAAGATTTCCTGCCAGAAAATAGAACTACTTTTGAAGATCTCCCTAGAAAAATCAATTATTTCAGGACAACCAGCAATCTTTTAGTTGCGAGGATAAGAATTATTGAATCGTATTCTGAAAACAGAAGAAATATTTTGGGCTGTACGTGAAGAGAGGAAATGCAGCGCATCTAGTGGCTGCACAGGGAGAAATAAGCTACTTCAATGGTCTTTAGCAGATTAAAACTGGCAATTAGCAAGCAGGTGTGCAAATGTGATCACACCTGATAGGCAGAGCTACAACACAGTAATAACACCAACAGAAAAATACAGGTTGCTTTACAAAAAGCTGAAGCAGCAGGTAAATGTTTCTATGCAGCATGCACCGTATACCTCACTTGTTTTCAGTATTGCACTCAGTGTAATTATATGCATTGAACAGGATGTAATGGCCCTTGAAAAAAGGCATTGTGCAAACAGCAAATGTTACCTGCCACAAAGAGGTTAACTGTGGAAGTCAGGCTGTCAGACAAAATGCATTGAGTCAAAGGGAACGTGTTGCCCATACCCTCAGTGGCAGTTTCAGCTTGCTTTTCATCAAAAGTTTGTGTATATCTCCACGCTGAGATACTCCGGTCACTTCCCAAAGTTCTAAATCACAGCTTGGGTGTTGTTATCCCCAGCACATTGCTAACACAGCAAAGAGCTCCTCTCCAGCCAAATGGCTTCAGCAGACAGATGGGCAGAAGGGGAAGATTCTGCAGAACAGCAAATCAGCCCCGGGAAGGAACACTTCGGTGCTCACTTGCAGACTGCAGAGCCTGTGGTTTGTTTATTGTCTTTTCTAATTGCTGCCCTTAGAAGCAAGAAGGGAAAGGAAAGAAGCGAGAGCTAGCGAGGTCTCCTGGCTGGCATGCTGAGTTCAGTAGGCAGCTTGCCCAGAACTGACCTTAAAATAAGGTGCAGAAAGTCGTGTGGTCAGCATCAGCAGGTGCTCCCTGACAGCTCGTGCTGGCACCTTCCCCCCAGCAGGCACTTCCCAGCACAGCACAGCGCTTTGCCATGTTTTTGCTTCAGTCAAGCAATGCAGGAAGCTGAACGCAGAGATGTGATCAAAGCATCGACCACATGACACCTCATTAAGAGCCGTTTCTGCTGTCTTCCTAATAAGGAGGCACAAACTGCATATTCATTAGGTACAATACTCTCAGAATTACTCAGCAGGTTGGAAGACCCGTGTCCTGCTGACTTCCAGCAGAAAGTAGGGACATCCCAGCACAAGAGGTTTACTGCCATGTGATATTTTGGGGCAAAGCCACTTGTGCTCTGCCATCACCCAAGCACTCTTGCAACATCTCCCTCTAGAGAAAGGTGCTGAAAATCCAGCCATTTCGTCAGCTGCCTTGATACGTGCACTGAGCTCATCCGAAAACTCAGTGCAAGGGAATAAAGAAGCTCGAATAGGCACTGAAATATCACAGCAATGTTCTTCCCTCAGTAACTGTTACAAGCACAGGAAACATAACCTGAATAACCAGATCATTGAGACCCCATTCAGATAGCACAACAGGCTCATCTCAAGAAAATACTCCTTCCCTCTGGATGGTTCTTTCTGTTGTTGTTTTGTTTTTTAAGAGCAGGAGGAAATTTGAAGCAAAGAAAGCTTTGATACTAAAATATTTGGATTTCCTCTTTATTTGCTGCTGAAGTGGAAGAGGATTTAGTTCAGCATTTTTCACAAGGCCGTGACCAAACAGAAACAATTGCTATTATATGTTTCTATAGCTGGGGTGATACAGAAGCTTCGCTGCTGACTCGGAAATGTTATCTACGACCGTGCTAATAAAAGCCCCAGCATGCATGCACACAGAGGCACCTGAAAGCAGCAGAGCAAAGCAATTCTCTGGGAGTAGCAATACAAGTCAGAGTCAATCTCCTTTCACCTTATGCCTCATTAGAGGAGAGGTTCTTCTCTGCCTGAGCTAGGTTTTGATATTAGCTTTCAATTACCTAGTGTACATTTTAAACACTTCCCCAATTACCTCAGCCACCTCTCTCCCATTACAGTCCCACAATCGATATATGGGCTCAATTCCTTCCCCAAACTCCAGCAGAATATAAAAGACCGTCTAAGCAACACCATTCCTCCCGTAATCCCAGAGAGGGGACACGCTTCCCTACCCCCTAACGTCATGTCACTCCCTCCCCAGGCCGAGCTTTCCTTGGTTGCTGCATTTTACTCCAGCTCACTAACGATTATCTCCTCTAGCAATAAGTAGAAAGACTCCAAGTTGATTCCGCAAGGATATTTATTACCCACGGTGCCCTTTGATCCTGTTTAGTCTAATTGCGCCTGGCACACAGCTCCAGGTTGCTAATGTATTTCCACCATAAACTATATTTGCAGACAGATGGAAGATACATGATTGCCTCCTTTCGCCGCTATTAGCGGAGCAGTCGGCTCCTTACTTTTACTTACAATTTAATTACGAGGCATATGGAAACGTTGAGAGCGCTGAAGCCAAGGCCCCTACACACATTTCTGTACTTCTTTCTTTAGCCTCCGAGCCACCTCGAGCAGTTCCTACGGCAGAGCCTCTTTGCAGCATCCAGCAGCAGAGATGCCTTTGTGAGCCACGCTGGGGGGGTGCAGCCTCAGGGAAGATGCTGAGGGTTGGTGTGAGTTCAGCGTGGGGGAAGCAGCACCTAGCAAAGCCTCAACTGCATTTCCACTACAGCGTGGCAAGGAATAGAAGCTTTTGGTGACAGCTGATCCCCATCCCAAGAAGATCACTTGCAGTGCCTTGCTGAGACACACAGCTCAGAGACATGCCCCAGCTGTCATTAGACTAGTTAGCTCGGGCAATGATCTTAGCATAGCTGGAGGTAGTTAGACCTCATCAGCTAATTGCCTGAGCATTTATTCAACAACAGCTCCCTGAAATGTCAGAGACCTAGTAAAAATCGAGATGCTTCAGCTCCTGCCTGTTCTTAAATATCAAGATGCCATTAACTGTGCTCATCACCCTCCAGGAAGCAAATGGAGGGAACAATGGCAATTCCCTGGCTCTTTGCATCCACATCTCAACTCCCTCTGCTCCAGACGCCCATGGAGATGGGGCCATCTGGGAGGCAGACCCAGGGACCCCACTGCACAGCAGGCACAGGGTGCAGGAGGGCTGAATGAGGGATGCCTTCTGGTCGGTGTATTTCTCCACGTGCTCCTCATCCCAAACCAGGCTGTGCACAAAGAGCAGCTGAGATACAAACAGCCTCTGGCTGCTCTCAGGTGGTCCTGGTGCAGGTCGGAACACAGCAGCAAGCATGCACTGAACTACAAAAGCTGAGACCTAGAGCAATTTACCCCCAAAGACAGACCCCTTCCTGGCAGTGACAGCATCTTCCAGGGAGCTTACGGGAAAGATCCAGAGGAGGACACAGCCCTCACCTGAGGGCTCGTGGTTCAGCTCAGACAGCAGCAGCCCTCACCAAGGGCAGCCCATTAAATCAAGCTGCTCCCACTGCAGCTCAGCCCTTCCCGCTGTCTCATTATCTGAAGTTTCCTTGTTTCATTTTACTGTTTTCAAATTGAATCAACAATAAAGCAGAATCTGAGAATGGAAACGAACCAAAGAGAATGGGAGGGGGCAGGGAGGGATGGAAACGTGACATTCATTCTTTTCCCCCTCAAAAGATGCCTGACAATTCTGTTGCTGAGTAAATGACAGTCGTATTCAGGGGGATAATTGAATCCCTGTCAATTAAGTGGAAAAATCAGATCAAACCTACAATGAGACAGCTGAAAAAAAATATAAAAGTAAGAGGAACAGACAATGAAAGCAAACAAGTTGTACAGCACACGCTGGGCCTGAATTGTCCCAGGACTGAGTTGCCCCCTCCTAGAAGGGCAGGCAGAAACCTGGAGAGCAATGGGAGCAGTGCCAGCTGTTTCCTCCAGCTTGGGATCAGTTCTTTGGTCTCCTGGACCTCCTGCACATCCCACACCCCCTGCAAGTACCTGGATATAAAGGATGTTCTCACTGCGTTGCTGGCTCAGGGCATGAGCAAGCTGCCACCCGCAAGCCCTCACCCCTCCAAGGCTGAAAATGAGCACGCTGGTGCTCTGTGTCCATGCTGGTGACCTGTGAACTCCATCCTATCACATTGCTGTGAAAATCAAAAGCAAAACCACCACCGTCTTGGCCAAAGAGACAGCACTTGCATTCCCATTCTAAATACTGACCAGATCTATTGCTGTGAATCTTCCTTACCATGGGCAGGTGATAATTACTTATAGAGAGGATTCCAAGACAAAAAAAGATGAGTATGGAGCCAGCTCTGCTACAAGACTGCTCTCCAAAAATGGCTGTAGGTTTTTTTCCCCTTTGGGTCTAAATTATGTGAATTCCTTCTCCCCATCCTCAGCACCTGCCTGCTGCATCCCAGGTGGGATTCAGAAGAGACAGAGGTGGAGATCTAAAGTTTTTCTGGCAGCAGTGCAGTGAGAAGGGATTCAAAGGAAACTGCTCAAGTTCCCCCAACCCAGAATCACTGAAATAGTGAGAGATGGTGGATTTGTGCAGGGCTGCTGTTGGAGTCAGGGCGAGCACAGCAGCGGGAGCTGGAATGCTGCTGATTGCGTGCTAACGTGCTATCAGCTCTGAATTTTGAGTAGGCTTGCAGTGCACTTAGCAAGAGTTTGACTTCATTCCCTTTTTTTTATTTCCATTCCTGGTAATGCTTTATGTGGAATATTGATTTCATTTGCTGGAGAATTCCTTTCTTAAATATTTTTTACATAATGTGTCTCGTACACGTTTATAATGGCTTTTGCAATCCTTGTATTTCAGTGGCACCAATAAAGCAATTTGGTTTAATTTAAATTGAACTCATTGAAACAGAAAGGAAATTGAGAAAGGAGAAAGAAACGTAGGCTTGCATGGGGGAAAAGGAAAAAAAGAGATAAGTGTAAGGCAGAGAAAGAAATGAATTTCTCTGAAAGAGAGAAAAAGAGGAAATGAAGGAAGAAATTCAAACGTGCAAATCGCTGCACATATGTTGCATGTGTATCACCTCCTGGTCCAACACACTTGGGCTGCAGGTTCACAATGTTGTTATCAAGCACCTGCCCTCCCAGGCACATGGTTCTAATTTCTGCAGGTTTATTTTTGGGGTCTCAAGGTCACATGAGTGCAAGCCAACAGCAGAATAGCTGCACTTCTGGGAATCAAAGCTAACGAGAAGATTAAGCAGCGTTGCTGGCAAACAGTCTCTGCTCTAAGCTGGAAAACACAAGAGCAGAGCAGGAACCCCTGGGCACCTCCCTGCAGGCTGCTGGCCACCTGCTCCTGCTGCTCAGGTTTGCAGCCCAACCCAAAGCAGTGAAAGGCTGAGGTGGGACAGGCCTCTTCCCCAGCAACCTTTTCCTCGTCCCAGGAATTCAAGATGCTGTGATGCAAGAATGGATGCAAGAATGTCTTCTAGCCAGAAAACATCTCCAGGAGCCCCCAGTACCTTCATATATTTATATCAGCCTTAAAACATCTCAAACATTTCCAGAGACTCTGTTACATGAGAGTTCAGCTAACTTCTAGGTGGGAGCTGAACTCTTCACAGGTGTCCTCTGAGCTTGGACCCCTCCAGAGCCCCCTGAGTCCTTCAGTTACAGCCCCTGGTTGAGGCAAAGCCCCACACCTGTAAGGGAACAGATGCATCACCAGGGTAGGAAGAACACTGAGAACTCTCAAGCTTACAGAGGTCATTTGCCAGAACACCACCCCAGGCACAGCCTCAGTTTGTTTTTGGCCAGATCTCCAAGTTTTATTCTAAATTACCACTTGTCAAAGGCAACCCAGTGCTTACAGATGCAGTGATTTCCGGAGAGCCATCTCTCCCTTAGGGAAATGAAAGCACCACAAACTATAATCACTTTTTCAGATACATAATGGACTAATCAATATTAATAGGGACAGTTATCTCCTCCTCCGACGCATGTGTCCTTAACAGCAGACAAAATGCTTGTAAAATAGTTTCCTATTCAGCGTACACTGTTTGCTTACTTCCAAAACATGCTATTTCTCAGAGCTATCGCTGTGTGGGACTCATTACCCGGAAGGCTTTGGTCATTGACAGATCTGGTGGACCCTGCACCGCCTCCAACAACGGCTCGTAATGCAGCTTTTGTCTGCACTTTTCTATAGCTTCATTTGTTTCTTATTGTTATCCCCCTGGAAGCCTCCTAATAAAAATGGATTTCGTAGCATAATGCGAACAAAGCATGCCCTAGAAAGGCCTCCAACCAAATTATGGATGATGCTTTTAGTTTAAACAGCATCTTTATGGCTGCTTTTTAGCAGACCCATTTCTCAGAGCAGCGTTCTGGAGGACCCAGACAGCTTCTGAGAGGGAGAGGTCACAGACCCCGTTGCCCCAGCAGCAGCTGGAAGCAGTCCCAGCTTCCTGAAGGCAAACCATCCAATCCCTTCTCCCAGAAACCCTCATACCTGGCCCCCAGAGAGCCTTCACCTGCACCAGAATGAGCTCCATTTCCATTTCTCAACCCACTGGTGCCCACCAGCACTCAGCTGTCACACTGCCTGCCTGGGCACAGCAGGTGTGCATGGAAAGCAGCAAAACACAGAAAAGCAGAAAAGTCCATTGCGACAGCTTCCTCGGATCAAAGAGTAATGTATAGTTCATTAGCTAGAACACACAGCCCTTCTGTCTTCTGATTATGGGATTGTGAAAGCAGAGGCTTGGCAACGTAAGTGCTGGATGGGTCACTGTACCCTGCACTAAGTCCATTCAGGCTGACATGTAAATTATAGCCCTGCTTGCTCTCCGATGGGCTGCAGAGCAGCCAGCAGCTCTGCTGCCCATCGGACATCGCTGCAGAAGGCTGTTGAGGAAAGGATCATTGAAATGAAGCATCTGAAAGGAAGAAAACAGAAATAGGTGGTAGGTAGGAAAGAAAAGCCATCCTTTAATTTGAGGAACTGTGCTTTCTTTTTAATCAGATCAGCAAAAAAGCGTTCTGTGCCTGCGGGGCTGGGATTTAGGAGAAGGCTGGAACAATCCAGCTGTTTTATTGCTGCTACCACGCAGCACTAAGAACCTTTCCCCGCCAACATTTACAGCCTGATATTGAGAGAAGAGGGGAAATAAAAACAAAACTAATGCTAAAGGAAGGAGAGAGCAGGTGTAGACAGATTCTTGCATTTACCCTTCCTCCACTTGCTGCAGTCACTGACCATGACCCAGGAATGCCATCTCCAGGAGGCTGGGACAGTCCCCACGTGCTTTGTGCACATCAGCTGAGGGAGGCAGGATGGTTGTGCAGGCAGCTTGAAATACAGGAGAACGAGGTGAGTGACACCTTTACATCATTTCCACTGAAATATTCCATGAGCAAGCAGCCTGATATTCCCAGAACTGTGTTTGCAGCCACGTGTCCCAGAACAGGTAAGCAGGAGCTGCTATTAACCCAAGGTAATGAGGGTTATCCTCAAGCCTTGATAGACAATTTCTTCGTTTTTCTGAGAAGTTTGGGTAGGATAAAATGACACCACACAGATTTTTGGAGAAGCCCTGTGCTAGAATTGGACATTTTGGTAGCGGTGAAGCTGCAGGGGACCAGGCAAGGTGAAGCCCTCCATCCCACTGGGGTGGGATGCTCGCACAGAGCAGAGCTCTCCAGCAGCACAGGTGGCCCCACTGCTGTGCACAGAGCCAGCAAGGTGCCCATTGCCCACTTACAAAAAGAAAAAACACCTTTCTGCTTGTCAGAGCCTGAACTCCTCCACCCCACAATGCAGATGTTCACCAGGGGCTGCCTGCAGTATTCTCAGGCTGGTGGCCCCGGCAGAGCAGGCTCCTTCCTTACCTGCAGGAAGCAGAGCCAGGGCTGTGCCTGCCTCCTGCAGCCTCCAGGACACATCGCTGCGAGGCTGCCGTGCAGCAGGAGGTGCCCACAATTTTTCAAGCACTGTCTGTCAAGAGCACTTAGATGAAAGGCCAGAGCAGCAAGTTTCCTCAACTCCAGTGGAGAGACGGCTGCAGATCACACCATTAATGCCATGATCTGAGATTTGTTTACTGTCTGGGCCAGAGACGAGCAGAACAACTTGTAGCAATGAAAGAGCTTTGGTGCTGCAGCACAGAGCTCTGTAATTCACCAGCTACGCTCAGCTCTTCCTCCAGCAGGGAAGCCAGAGACAAAGGTAATCGCTGCAGACAGCGTGCTGAGAGCTAGTCTGAATTCCTAAGGAAACCAACTGAGCTAAAACACGTTTCTTCCTTCTCCCATCACCTATACCGTGAGCCTCCAGCGAGCCCCTCCACTTCTGAAACAGAGATGGAGGCGATTCGAGTCCCAGGAGACAGGAAAGAGGTAGGTGACAGTGCTGTGAAGCAGAAGGATTTCTGCATTTCACGCCCCACAGATGGTCTGTACTTCTGCAGAGCCACCGAATTCCGAGAACCAAACCAGAAGAAAACAAGTTGTACAGAATCTGGTTTTGAACATCCTGTTGAAACCCATAGAAAAACCTTTCCTTCCAAAAAGGAAGAGTAGCAGTGTCCACTGCGTACATGGGGGGTGGAGGGATGCAAATGCAGCCAGAGATTAAGTTAATATATAGCAACTAAAGCAGAGAACACTAGATCTAAATACTAACACTAACTGCTGCATCCATACAGAGAAATCCCTGCTGAGAGCACTTCCCTTAAGCCTGCCTAGCTTCCAAATCCTCACTGGAGACACGAGCTCCTGCTCTGAGCCTGGCCAACAGGAGAGATGTGTGCCCTCTGATGTCAGCACCTGCCTTCCATTTCCTCATCCTCTTTCATTGAGCTGCTTTAGAACACCTGGCATCCCACTAACTAATAGAAGATGATTTTGAATCCTAAGCATTATCAACTGCATTATGTTTATCACCTGTTTCTCTCCCCAGCCCTCCAGATCTCTGGGCTGTTTAATTAGCAGACCTTCCCTAAGAGCCTTTGAAAGGCACTTCGCATACAATTCCTATTGAAATCAAATAACCACACTATCTTCAGATGCAGCCTCAAACCTTATTATTTCAGAGACAAAAATGTGGGAAAGTTCTCTACCAAGGAAATTAACACCCAAGAACCCCAAACAGAGTAGGTCCTCGCTACCCAAACATATAACCAGAGACTAGGCAACAAAATGAGGCAATTAGAGATAATGAAGCAGCATTTATCCTTTTCACTGAAGCTCATTGACATGAGCAGCATTTTGTTGAAGGTATATTTAGCATCTGGGGAGGGGGTGGACAGGAAAGGGATTGTATTATTTCCCAATTATCTTCCCTCTCAAGTACTGAGAGGAGATCTTCAGTGCAGGAATAAAGTGAGAAGCTGGCAAAGGAAAAGCAGTGAATGAAAGCATCATTTATCCGTCCTGGGTGAATTCTGGGTGCTTGGCCCCTCCTGATGCCTTTATTGAATCTGCAGGTTCAGCAGGGACCAGATTCTACCACAGCAGCCTTGCTAAGAGGCAATTGCCCTTAAACAGTAAAAGAACTGTATAAAAATAAAGGGAAACCAAGCACCCTGCCCTGGCCACACAACTGCTCATCCGTGAACAGACACTCCCAGGTCCCACACGTGGGGATGTGAGCTCAGCCCCCTACTGAGCCAGGGACCAGAACGAGATAAACCCAGCAAACGGGAGCTAGCAGGAGCCATGACAAATATTGAATCTTCCAGTAAACCAAGCGATCTAGGTGGCATTACACAGAGGTGCTTTTAGCACACGGATCCATAAGGTTTTGCTTTTCTTCTGTTGCAAATTTACATGTACCAGCATCACTTGCAGCAATCTGGAGGGAATAAGACTTCGCAGGGATATTTTGCAACTTCCACTTAAGCTCAGTCTGTCTTTATATTCACTGTCATCTAAACTGTGAATATATTACGTTTTTCCCCAACTTTCCAATTTTATCATCTACCGTCAGTGCCATTTATGCACAGTACAGCCTAGATGGGAGCCTCGGATTCTTATTTATTTATTTCTCATTCACCTTTATGTGTTATAATCCAAAACATAACAGCCCTTCCTGGGTCGGATAGCAAAGTTAATATTTCATTTTCTGTGTTTTATGTCCTGATGGCTTCCTGCTAACATCAGAGGTAATTCTCACATACTTCACCAGGAAATGTAATGGGGTGGAAAGACATTCCCTAGCTCTGCAATCACTTTGCTAGCAAAGACAGATGGAATAGGGACTTGCAGAAACGCATTGGTGGTGTCTATTCTGGACAGACTCAAAGCAATTTATATCAGCCACTAATACTTTTGTCAGGGAGACAGACATTTTCTTTTTCTTTTGTTTGTTCACAACATAAATGAGAGAAAAAGAATGGATGCATTTACCGAGATGCAATCCTTAAGTTAGTGGCGTGGAAAATTGCATTGATGCTTCCTGAGCAAAATGATCAACTTTATTGAACAGCAGCAAAAGCTGAACATTTGCATGAGGCTTTTAAAGAAGAAATCATCTCCCACGACAAGTGAAACAGGAAGCGGAGCGATTTTATCTGGAGGTTCTCCAAGGCGTAAGAACTTAATTGGAGCCCAATTTATTTTTGGGGTAGAGGAAAACCTATTGATCAAGGGCTGCGTTGAAACAAGAGACGTAAAACTGGAGATAAACTGAGCTGAATGTGCTTGGAAGAAGGTAACGGGATGGTTTGCAGGGCTGCAGCATGTAGCGTGGTCCTTTCAGCTCTAAGATGCCAGATTAAATATAACTCACTTGGGAACACACGACTTCGCTAGGTGTGAGCAATTCCAACAGCTTGGGTGATCTCACTGCTGCTTCTGCCAAGCTACAGGTTGTCTCCCTGCACCACCACTATCTGTGCTGTCTGTAATTTCAAATTCATCAAGAAAAATAGAATCTGGAAAATGATCAAATAGCATGGCCCCACCAGGAAAATCGTCTAGGAGAAATGGATGCATTGTCATTACCAATATCTTCTATTCACTACAAACAGAAAAAGACCTCATCCCCATCACCATCTTCCCTTTTCAGGTGAAGTCTAAACAGAGTCCCAGCTAGCAGCAATAGAAACCCATCACTTGTTCTTCTGTACACGGAGAACAGGCCTGCATTTATTTCATGCTATCCAGGAGGGTTTCTGGGGAGACTTCTGCCCTGTTCAGCCTCCACTCATGCGGCACATTGAGGTTGAGCAGGTTGTCATTTATTTACAAAGAACTCAGCCTTCCCCACCTATAAGCTTTTAACCCTGTTGCCTGGGTGGATCAGGATCTCATCAGTGCTGGTTGACCTCTTCTGCCCTTAATTTTTAGATTTCAAGGAAATGCCTGAATCACTCCAAAAGAACGCTTCCTCCTAGGGTGCAGGTAGACCATCCCTCCTGAGCCCCACACGTTCTTACAATCCTACAAATCACACAGCCTTGCTCACTTCCACACCCAAACATTTCCTTTCCTTCCTTGAGCAGCAGATCTGAAGACGTATTTTGTCAATGTGCACATTTCAGTTTGCCCACGCTTCAAGCAGTTCTGCTGTTAGGTATCTGAAGGTTGTCAGAGTGATTTCCAGAAGCTCTGGGACCACGTGGACCTCATAGTCCCCGTTAGATCTTATGTCTGGAACACTGTGGACAGAGATAAGTTCTCTTTGTATAAGGAAGAAATGAAAGTACAGAAAGCCACAGCGCTCCCAGGACTTGCATTACAATTCAAAGGAAGCTCTCCTGCTCCTGCTGTGAGCAGCGTGGCTGGCATTCCGAGCAAGCCTCTAACACCAGTTAAAAGGAAGATCTGCCAAAGGGGAGGAGGGGGACATAAATAATCCAGTGGTCACCACTTGCACCAATCAGCTGAGCCTTGTGCTTCCCAGCTCCCTTCCTCAGATCAGAGGCAGCAGCATCACACGTCCAACATGAAAGCTGCTGCTAGGGTCTTTCTGAGCTTGAAAGATGTGGTCTTGCATTTCCCACTCCTTCCCTCTCCTCACTTACACTCCAAGCCCCTCTCTCACTCATTGATTTAATTATTCATGGTATAGAAGCTCTAAGTACTCCAGTTAATCTCTTGCAATCTTTTCTTCCCCATTAAGGTGAGCAACAAAGCCTCTGTGATGCATGCAGTGTCAATCACAGTATTGATCAGCCCGCAGTATTTGCCACCTTCAGCTGGAGTAGTGGGTACCAGTTGGTCCCCCTGCACCCCAGGGTGCATGCTGCAGAGCTGCTCTGGCAGTGCTGCTCTGCACGCAGAGATGCAGGCACACAGCAGATTTGAAGCTCGCAGCAGGGCTCTCACAGCCTGGAGAAACGAATCCTCAGGCTCTAGATTTTGCTTTGGGAACGGGGGTCTGTGGCAAGCACTCACTCAACAGGATAAGCCAAGAAGCCCTGCCCTGTAGCATCCATGGCCAGGCACACATCTGGGTGCCCCCTGAGCAGGTCAGCAACACACTTGTGCACAGAAGCAAAAGCAAGCTGGTTTGGCTTCCAGCACCAAGCTTCTCAGTGAATGCAGCGTTTGGTTCAGACACTGTAAAGAGTGGACACAACCTTATCAAGTTCGGGCAAAACTTGCCCTGGAGGTTTATAGCTATGCAAGAGGGAGGGGTGTGCTCAGCCCCAGCTTGAAGCCAACCACAGCAATGCCTTAAAGCAGCCCAGTGGCCAAAGCCACCAAGACTCAGCTGCAGCAGGAGCAGCTCAGCTGCACCAGTGGGATGCTGAGCAGCTCTGCACCTCAGGCCAAGCTCTGCCCTCCTCCACCAGTGTTCCCCGTGCTCCAGCCTCCCTCCCACTGCACCCTGCTCTAAGGCAGCTTTTTAAAGACAGCTGTAACTAATGAAGCCACATTCATTAAGAGGTGTTTGATCTGACAGCTCTGGATTCTGCAGCCTTGGCACTTTGCTGCCTGTGATGTCTGACATGGAAGGAAAGGATCAGGCCCTGAGGTTGTCAAGGGTTGGGAGAAGCTGAGCGGGGAAGGACACTGCACTGTAAAATGAGGGACAGCAATAATTTAGCCTAAAGCAGCAGGACCAAGAATTTCTCAGGCAGCTATTTTTGACACTAAGGATGCTATAATCTCTTGCCCTTCTGTGCTGCCTTTGTGCCTGCTCTGTTCTCTAAGGAGATTTTAAAGGTGAGCCATAAAACAGGGAGAAAAGGGAAAAAGAAGAAACACGGTTTCAGATCCCAAGTTAGCATCCAGAAGTATGTGTTGGCCTAAAAACATCTCTTAAGTATCAGCAATGAGCAGAGGCTGAGAGCTGCTTTCCCCCGGAGAACAACCTGTACTTTTGGTTTGCTGAGGCACCAGTGGGTACTGGAGGCAGCATCTCAGGAGGCATGGGTGCCCCACATGTGACAACACAACTGCTTGCTCTTGCAGCCAAAGCATGATCTCCTCAGGAAGGCCAACAGGGCTGGGCCTGAAGCATGTAAACACTCAGTAGCTGTCAGATCTGGGGCTGCAGGGCTCTTTAAAGGGATGTGTTCCCTTGCAAGATATCAGCTTTGATGATGCCACTAGAGACAAGAGCATATGAACCTGCAGACACTTCTCCACGACAAATTTTCCTCTTTTGCCAGATACTGCCTGCACTCAAAGTGACTTCAATACACTGTATTACAAAACTGTCATCAAGTAGAGGAAAACCCTCCCACCCGGGGGCACGGTGGCTTCCTAGTGACTTTGTATTCACTCAGTGTCTCAGATCAGACTGCTGCCCACGGGGCTGAGACCAGGTCTCTGTGCATGTATATGTATTTTCACATCAGCGAGGAAAACCAGCAAGGCTTCCCACACACACAATGAAAATGCACTATGTTGGCCAGCTGAACTCCCTCATCTCTTGCTCTCGAGGTCAGGAGAACCCACTGCCATGGGTTACACAATTCTGTAGCATCTCTGAGCCCACCACTTGCACTCTGCCTCCTCGTCTGATAAACACAACTGATGGCACCTTCATCCCAGAGCAGAGTGTCTCCAGCCCAAGGGCACTACAAACCCTTATCACCAAGCCTTGGGGAAATTCTGCTGTTGAGGAACAGCTGGAGAGC
Source organism: Penelope pileata (assembly GCA_013396635.1). Lineage (NCBI taxonomy): Eukaryota > Metazoa > Chordata > Aves > Galliformes > Cracidae > Penelope > Penelope pileata. Next base: position 304,116 of record WBMW01004733.1, on the reverse strand, counting down.
TTGGAAGAGATGCCCATGCTCCCAGGACATGGGTGGAGGGAGAAGCATCCCTCCCATGGTGCCCACACACACTCCCAGCAGCACGTACCAGTGCCCATGGACACCTACAGTGCTGTCACCACAAAACAAGAACCCATATTCAGAAACTTCCCTGCTCTATTTGTGCTTTCCCTCTCAGGACAGGACCCATCTCTGCACTTCCCAGGATGTCTCTGTCTTTTTCTGCAGCCTGATGAATTTTGCATGGCAGTCTGAAGACAGGAGGCATGAGCTGAATATGCTACGAAGTCAGAGCCGATTCCCATTTCAGTTCTCCAGGAACACACAAGCGAATGCTTCATTTAATCATCTCATGTTCTCCGAGGACTCTGCCTCTCACCACTGCCTGAGTGTTCCCGTGCATGCAAGCACACCTTGGGCAGGAAATCCACCTTCAGTAGAAGCACTTGGGGCTGGAGGTGCTCCTTCCACAAACCACCACCATGCACACACAGTGACATCACTGCCCACACGCTGCTGGAAGCCTTTGTGAACCTAGCAGACAAGGATTATGGCATCTCTTTGCACACAGAAGGAAGTGATACAGATGTCATACAGGAAACTTCCTGGCAGGGATGGGAGTTTATCTCCATGAAGGGCCCATGCCCTCCTGTGCTCCAGTGAGGTTCTGGTGTTTGGAAAGGCAGGGAGAGGAGTACAGCTTGGAGAACACAGCATCTCATGTCACAAATTGATAAAACTCTGCAACTCCTCTCTGGGATGCAGCAAAGAAACACTCAGACAAGCAGACACCTCCATCCCACCGCGTTAGGTGATTCTTCAAGGGTGCAGTCAAGTTCCCTCAAGCAGGCAGGCCCCCAGCCACTGCTCAGAGCCAATTCTTTAAGCTCCAGCTGTCTGGAAACAAGCAGGGAGGAGCAGCTATGCAGCAGGAACAGGATTTGCATCACCTACCCGCTGGCACTGCAGTTCCTGGCCTCCCTCAGCGGTCAGGGGAGAAAACTCTCTCCAAGGGTGATTTACAAAGCCTGTCAAGATGGCCAAAGACGGAGCAGAAATAAGAGCTATAAAGGAAATAAGGGAGATTGGGAGCTGAAATTGGACAGCTTGAAGAGGGAAGTGAAGGACACGGAGCCTGACAGGGACAAGGCTAACCCCATAAATCCCAGCTTCCACCAGAGGATGTGCCAAGCGTGCAGGGCACAGCAGGACCCCAGAGACCGCTGCTGGGTGGGTCTGGGTGGGTCCCACCTCTCCCAGGTGCAGCAGCAAAGCTTTCCCTGCACTCACCTTCACACCAGGGTGCTGCAGATGCTATCTGGCACCGCCAGCAGAAGCAACCTCAGTTCTTTCACACTTAGCATCTTAAATTTAAGTCTGTCTCCTTGAGAGAACAGGTTGCGAAGCAAAGAGGGTTTTTTTTTTTTCCCCCTCCTTTCTTCACCTTCATCCATTTCAAATGTCAAGCAAATTGAGGCCAGCTCTGCAGGGCTGGCAGATCAGGCCTCTCGCAGCGCTGACTCGCACCACTTCGGGGATCTCGGCACCTTGTTTTGTAAATAAGTCGAGGGCAGCTGGAATAATACACCTGTCAAACAGCAGCGAGCTCCCATCTCCCCTGGCAGCATCAGCTCACACGTGCTGCCTGCCTGCAACCACAGCTGCCAGGAGGAATCAAACCTTGTTGGTGCACAAATGCCCAACACTGCTGTTTGGTGGGTTCTACCCATTGACCCCCATTGAGAGAGGCCTCTCCTCCCTCCTCACTTCTCATTCTGGTCTCAGGCCAAAGGCAGCCCCAATCCTCTGCTGCGAGATTTGCTGCAGGGTGGGCTGCCAGCACTTTGCTTCGTGGCTCTGCCTTCAGCTCGGGGCTTGGCCACATGCTCAGCCCAGCCACAGCCTGCCATGGCAGGGACCTGTCTCCTCAATTAGTCCTTCTGGGGAAGCTTATCTTGAAATATTTGCTTCTAAGAAATCAGGATAATCCAGGGGAGAAAAACATGCTGTCTCTAGTAAGAAATAAGCAATATTTTAGCTGAAGTTTTGCCATTTTTGATAGAAAGACTCATTAGAAAATTGGAATTCACGGAAGAAAAGTAATTAAAGAATAAATATAGTCTCTGCAAATAGAAATCCATTAAAGTTTGCAGAGCGCTCTGATATTTTGACAACCGTGCCGTGGTGAAGCTGCTGTGGAAATTCGGCGTTGTGCAGTCAGAGCAGGGATTAGAGGCTGCATCATAAATAATGCATCCGGACAGACAGCTTGTGATGGGAGCAGGAAGTGCTGGAGAGCAGCCCTGCAGTTGCCATCATCTGTTTTTGTGCATGGAAAGAGCCACAGGTCTCGCAGAGCAAATCACAGGTGCTTGAAGACAAGGGGATAAGAAGGAAGAACTGGAGTTATTTAAAGCAATCTCTGTTCTGATGTTTTCATGCTCAGTGCTCTTCTCACAGAGAAGCTTGGAGTGGTTTACAGCTTGTGTTTATTTGCTGCAACTGCAAGCCAGGGCTCTCCGAGCATGCAACAAACTTGAGGCAATGAGGCTGAACCCCACACTTAGCAGGAGCAGAGGGATCCAGATATCCCATCTAAGGATGGGGAAACCAGCTCAGGGAAGCAAATGTTTGCTCAAGGTCAAAAGATGCCTGTGATGAAAGCACAAACAGCAGAGATGGCGTGACTCACAGAACTCAGAGCAAATCTTTGGTACAGCAAACTGGAACAGGTCTCTGCATGGCTGCAAAGCAAAGGCAGCAGGCTCTTGATCTGAGCCCCAGGGTTAGCTCTTCCTCTCCACAAAGCCCTCTTTTTCTCTTATTACAGACATACCACAAAGATGCCAAAAAAAAAAAAATTGACATAACAGCAGAAGAACATTTGACACAAAATAAAGGCAGCGAAGCACCTGGGCATCGAGATCAAACACCTGCTGTGCTCCTGGCTGCTGAGAGGCACTGCTCAGTGCACCAAGGAAGCAACTCTGACCTCTTCCACTGCAGAGAGAAAACAGATGAAAAGTCCAGCAGCAACAGTGTGAAAATGCAGAAAGCCAGGCTGGGGTGCTCTATAAGACAAAACAGGGCATTTCTGGCTGTCAATGCAGCAAGTGATAACAAGGCTGAATTCAATGCCTTAATTCTAGGCTCAGCACGCTGTGCTGGGTCAGACCCACGCTCCCTCACATCCACTGTTATCGTGTTCTACAGTGATCAGGGAGGGAGAAAAGAGCAGAGCAAACATGTCCCAGTGTTCCCTTATCACTGCCTTGAGCACTGATTTATCAGACCATAATCCTAAGGGTAATTGCATTAAAATTATTAAGACTCACACTAAGACTTGGGCCATTGAGCATAAGCTTAGGCAAATTATTTTTACTTCTCTACAACTCAGTGCACCATCATCTCATTTACCGAGCTAAAGGATCACAAGTTCTGCAGCTTTTAGAAAGCTTTTATGGTGTTTCCCCACTGAAGGGCAGCTCTTTGCTGCTCCAGCAAGCAGAACAGCAGCTGGCAGCACGCTGCTGTTACCCCACCCAGAGCAGGGGCTGCAACAAGCATTGTACAGCTTCATTAGGTGTCAGTATCTGCAAACCACTCCAAAATTCACAAATATCATCCTAAGTGACATTGTAATCTGAGCCTACAATCATCACCCAAGGCACCAACCAAATGTTTCCACTGTGTCAGGAAAAAAAACACAAGAGCTGGGCTGGGCAAGAGGTTCTTCAACATTTCCCCACGNGAACAGCAGCTGGCAGCACGCTGCTGTTACCCCACCCAGAGCAGGGGCTGCAACAAGCATTGTACAGCTTCATTAGGTGTCAGTATCTGCAAACCACTCCAAAATTCACAAGTATCATCCCAAGTGACATTGCAATCCGACACTACAATCATCACCCAAGGCATCAATCAAATGTTTCCACTGCATCAGGAAAAAAAACACATGTTGGCAAACTAAAAACACAAGAGCTGGGCTGGGCAAGAGGTTCTTCAACATTTCCCCACGTCTGGCTTTTGCTCTCTAACACCAACACACGCTGCAGCTTCCTGCTGTGCCCAGATCTGGGAACACATCCCAGAGCCCACGGAAGGTGCCAGCCCTTCCAGCAGGCACTGCTCTGCCACCAGGAGCCAGGGACAGCGGGGACAGGGCTCTGCAGTCACATTGCATTGAGCACCTGAAGCCACCCTGCATCTCTCAGCTGGGGACTGGCACCCCCTGGCATTTTCCCATGCCACAGGTGAGATAGTGTTTCCTCACCCTCCCATGTTACTCTGCAATCACTGCAAAAAGATCCTTACCCAGCTCACAGATAATTGTCCCATGTCTAAAAACCAGGAACACAGCTGCCTCCAGCCTGTACCACTTGAGGGCTTCACTTGGAGATGGATTTTTTCCTCATCAGTTGTAGTTATTTACCTGGAGGGACAATTTGAACTGCCTTTTTT
>WBMW01004733.1:270799-289826 GCA_013396635.1 Penelope pileata | reverse complement strand
CTTCTTTTTTTTTTTTTTCCCAGTTTGCTGAATCTTTAGAGTTTTCTCCTGGAATTGCAAATCCTCATAGAGCAGGAATAAAGGGCTCTGCTGGGTTAGGAATGCAAAATCAACACAAATTTCTCCATGCAGTCAGTGGGAGCCTTCCTAAGGAACGTTTTCAAACTGGTGCTGGGACCCATAACGCTTTAAAAACATGACCCCAGGGTCAAGACATCCTGCTGGCAAAACCCAGGGTGCTGCTGTGAAGCGTGCAGCTGACAAACGTGAGTGGTTTTGGAGGCTGCACACTGCTCTCCTGTAACAAATGTGTGGCAAAGCTGTGACTGTGGCTGCTCTCCAGGCTGAGCATCGCGCCTGTCCCTGCTCCGTGTGGATTCTCTGGTGGCTGTTACTGCAGCTGTGCTCACACTTCAGCTCTCCCTGAGGCTGGAGAAGGAATTTCTGTCTCGTTCTCCCAGCAAAACCCATCAGAGCTTCAGTGGGGATCTGCTGGAGCCAGCCAGGGGGCTCAGGCTGGTGGGGAGCAGCAGTGGCAGGAATACACCCAGAGGGAGCAGGGCTAACCACACTGCTGGGTTCGACTGCAGCAAAGAACAAACCAGACACTTAACAAACACCTGGATGCATTTCAACTAAAAGCATTATCTCTTCTATTCAAGAAGCCCTTTGCGAAGCAAATGGCTGGTTTGAAAGCCTGTGCTTGGCTCTGGAGCATTGCAGGGCTCTGGGAGCACCACGTCAATACCAATTACAGGTGCAGGGACAGAGGGGTGCTCTGTCAGCACCTCGAGGTGTGCGATCCATCTCGCTGAGTGCCTGGGGCTGCTCACGGCGATGGGAGAGGGGTGATGTGTGCATTGCAAAGAGGCCACAGCGTGCTCCAGGCTGCAGCCTGCCACTGGCTGCTCAGAGCCACATCACTCCTTGGGAAATCACAGCTTTGGAAAAGTGCTGCAGCAAGGGAAAATGCGAGGAAAGAAATTGGCATTGCTCTCCCCCTTGCCCTGCGGCTTCCCACGATGGCTGCAGGAGCTCTGGGCTCTTTGGAGGCACTGAGGTGGCTCCAGGGAGGGCATCAGAAGGGAGCAGCTCTCCTCCAGCTGAGAGCTGGTGAGCACTCACATGTTGGTCGGGTTTGCAGGTGAAGATACCCTGAGACAGCCCTACAGCCATGGGTGGGTGTGTGCAGAGCTCTGAAAAATATAATAAATAAAGATCAAGTGAGTGCAGAGAGGAAGGGCATCTTTGCCCACCTGCAGAGGGAATGATGTTTCTGTACAAGAGCTGGCACACTTAGGGCACGATAAAACTCTTTTTCCCAGCTCTGTCAGGCTTGGCCAGTGTTGCTTCCCAGAAGTTCCTAAAAGTGGCAGTGAGAGCAGAATTCAAGGAAATATCCTCAAATTAAAGGCTGGGCTTTTCTTCCCTGCTTTCACCCAGCCCAGCCAACCCCTTGGGAAGCGTTTCTCCAAGGATGGTGTCGAGATGGACGGGACATCCCCAGGGCTCCTGCAGAGCTGCTGTGAGATGCCCGTTTATTTTGCCGCGTCTCAGGTACTCAAACAAACCAGCATGCTTGGACAGGCGGATTTTCTGAAACTTGTGGGAATTTCCTTCCTCGGAGACATCTCTCCCGCTGTGAGCCCAGGGAGTGAGGCCAATGAGGCCAGAAGTGATTACGGGAGCGAAGAACACACGCAGGCAGACAGCAGGCTGCACACCTTGCTTCCCCGGGGACTTGGGCTGAAATTTTAGAGTTTCAGAAAGCAGCAGCCAGCAGCACGATATTTTCCCTACAAGCCCCATCTTTATTTTCAGAGATGCAATCGAAGGAGCGTGCCATCTCCCAGTCAGATCCAAATATCTGGAAACATCCAGGGGCAGCTCTGCTCCTCTTTTCTTTCCTTTTTGCTGCAGCAGAGGAGCAGGGAGGGAGCAGAGCGGTGCGGGGCCGTTATCAGCGCCCGTGAGTTCCTGGGAGCGCCTGGAAGGAGGGAGAGGAGCGAGGCAGAAGAAAGGCTTCATTTAGAAATGCATTTCATTTACATTTTTATAACAAAGCTTCAAAGTTCTGATTGATCATAAGGGCCTCGCTTAGTACAAAGAGCAGAATGATTAAAGCTCACAGAAGCAACGATCGTGAGCCAGAAATGAAGTCATTCTCCCTTCCTGATGGAGGTGTGTTTATCCTGCAAGGGTTTGCACCTTCTCCCCAAGCAAGAGGAAAGCTTCCTGGCAGCCTGTATTTATATTGAAACCACATGTGTGCAGGCAGGGTCTCCAAGACTGAGGAGAGAAGCAGCAGCCTCGCTTCTAGCTGTGTGTTGAAGGAACCACACCAGCAGCACAGGTGCAGACGAAGCTGTGAAGGCGCAGCTCCCACGAACAGATGCACCATGAGCAGATGCAACGGCCAAAGGGTGCAAAGCCAAAGGGGGTGGAGGCAGCGGGGGTGGGAGTTAGGCTGAAAACCCCAACATTGTGCAGAGCAGCTGTGTTTGGAGCTGGATCCACCACTTTTCTACAGCCATCGGGCTGACATTCCCTGTGCTCAATGCAGAGTGTGGAGCAACAAGCACACATCGTGCCCGGTGCTCATCACCCAAACGCAATTGCTTCTACATTTCGCCTCTCAGCAGCAAAAGCCAGCAGCACCCTGCTGACACCATCCCATAGCATCATCAGGAAATGGATCCAAAGCTGGATAACAGCTCTGCTCAGGAGATCCCCTAAGAGCAGCCTGAGTCCTTCCCAGACTTGCAGAACACAGTTTTAAACCAACGGACTGAAAAATCGAGGTGCCTTGAATGTATGAGAAAGAAGGAGCTGTTCTTCGGGTAAGTTTGGAGTTTGAGCATCAATCTTTTTGCTGGGAAATGGGTATTTAATCAGGAAACCTCTGCTCTGCTCTGGGTTGGAAACTGTAGCCCAATCCATATTGTGACCTGAAATAACAGGGGGCAAAAGGGCTGTTATCAGAACCCCTGGCTTACACACACCCCTGGCAATGTCAGCCTGCATCGGGCAGAGCAACACTCAAACCATCCCATGCAGATACGATTTTAATACATGCAGAAAAACTTAAATCTGTTCAAAAGCAGCGAACAATGCTGTCTGCCTCGTTGTTGTGATACCGGGGCTGGAGCAGCCTCAGAGTCAGAGGCATTCTGAATTCCTGACTCCCCTTAAACATCTCTGCTTGCTCCCAAAGCCTCTCCCTCAAACAAGCAGCAGCAGCAGTGGGAGACCTGAATGATTTAGAAATTGCCCAGATTTTTAATCTCACAAATGACAGATTCCTGAACATCACTCACATCCTGATTTAGAGCATATCAGATCTCGAATTATGTACATTTTTTTTTTCTGATTGGGAATAGGTTTGTGGTGTGAGGAGCCCGGTGCATGCTATTTGAGACGCCGTGACTAGGTTTAAGATTGGCCAAACACGGTGATATATGCCTGCTTTGTTCTCCTCATAGCATTCCTCTGGCTCTTTACCGGGAGTTTTACAGCTTTTTTTGTGCAACGTGCACTCAGCAGCCCGCGCGTTGGGGTTTTTTAAATAATAAATACAATGTTTACAAGAATAAAACCTCAATCCCAGCTAGCAGCACGCACCCGCATATATATGTCAGAGCCAGAGGCTCTGCTCTCCTCCTGTTGGTGTGGACCAGGAGCGAGGCCACAGCTGCACAGCATCCTCTGCGTGGTCCAGCAGCTGCTCCCGGAGCTTGGCAGCCCCATCCCCACCTCCCAGCAGCGGGGCTCTGCGTGTGCAATGCTTTGCCCAGGAGCTCTGCACCCACACCAGCATCACTCTGTGAGCACAGCACAGGGAGAGCAGCATCTGGGTGCATCTCAGGGGTGAGGCTGGCACTAGCAGAGTTTTCTCCAAGCTCTGGGTAACACATTCCTGGTGCCAGGTGAAGTCCCAATGGCCAAACCAGAGAGCTGCTTCCAGGCACTGCGATGCTGCAGGCTCTGTGCTCAGCTCTCCTGCTCCTCGCCCGCCCAGCAGCAGGTGACAGACCCAGCAGAGCACACATTTGATGCTTTTGTTGCTTCCTATCACAGCTACAACCCAGCCATCGTGGCTACAGCGACCACGACCACGCTGAAACCAGGCTGCAGGTGGCTGCTGTCACTGCAGCATCTCCTTCATGGATGTATCTGGAAGAGCAAAGACAAATCCAGGATGCTGCAGAAAGTGACACCAGAGAGCTCAGCGAGGCCACAGCCGGTGATCAGAACTAATGGATCACTATTTAATAATAATGCCTGCACTTGAGTGGGTTTGAAGCTTCAAAGAGCTCTGCAAATGGTGCCTAATTAATCCACATAAAATCGCAGGCAGGTATTGCTGGATTCCTCCCTCCTTACTCAACGTGCAGAAGATTGCAGCCACTAATTGTCCCCACGGTCACAGTGGGGGAGCGCTGAGATTGGAGGAAGCAATCACAGTGCTGTGAGCCCCACCATGCACAAAATGAGAGGTTCGGGCCCTCGGGAGCATTACTGGAGGTAATGATTCATCATCTTCCAGGGATCCTAAGGGCTGCTGTTGTTATTACCTTGATTTTCACAGGGAGGAGAGAAAGGAGCAGCAGGAGGAAGAGATGCAGGAGGAAGATGATGCAGGAGGAAGGAAATGCACAGCCCTGAGCCCAGGGCACGCAGCTGGGAGCTGCCACCCAGCCCTGCTGCCACGTCCTGCAGCTCCCAGCCCCAACCATGGGCATTCCCATCACACCAAGAAGCCCCCAGCTCATCCCATTCCCTGGCTGCTCACCGTGCTGAGCATCACCACGCAGCTCCCCACACCCCTCGCTGGGCATTTCCCATTTTCCAGGCAGGCTGTGGCTGTACAGCCACAGCTGAGAGCACAGCTTGCTGCTCTCCAGGCATATTGCCACCAGCATCTTGCCCCCAGCAATTCAACAAACAAAATAATTCCTTTTCCTTGTCCCTGGCCCTCACGCTAAGATCACAGAGCTGAATGGGATCAATGAGAATGTGCTGCTGCACTTCCTTAGTGCTTTATTACAGGCACCAGGGTCCTGCTAAACAGCATAATAAAATATCAATAAATGGAGCGTGTGCTGGAAGGGCTCCTTCTGCTTCTATTTCTTCACCTCGTGCGTGATTTCTGCAGCTCAGTGCATTTTGGTTTGGGCAGAGGGTTCTCAGCTGTGCAAGGAGAATGGATGGGGAATGGAGGGGATGGCAGCAGCATGGGGCTCTCCCTGCATAAATGAGTGCATCACCAAAGCCCACTGAAATGATTCTGCTTTCAGCGTCACACAAACAACAAAATCCAAAATTGTGCATGAAAAAAGCAAGATTCTCCTCGCTAAATGATTCCAGAGAAGAAACATAGCGGCTTTTTTTTTCCAGATTTTAAAGCAAGACTTTGGGGACCGCTGCTGTGGAGGACGGGAGGATGGTGGTGAATGCAGGTACAGGAGTGATGGGAGCAATGGAAAAAGGCTGCATTAACCCGAGTCATCGTGACAAGGCTCAGGCAAAAAATGGGTTTTGACGATTGATGGAAACCACGAGGATTTTCATCTCGACAAAAAATAAAGCCTTGACCTTCTCCCAGAGCTGGAGGTCCTCAGCTCTTCCAAGCTCTGTTTTTGGTATCACCTTTTGTAGCTCAGTGCAGTTCCTCTGCTGAGTGCCAGCTCTGCGGCCCCATCACCGTGCCCAGAAATCTCTGCAGACCGAGGGCTGTCCTGCAGCTTCCCCCAGCACCTGATAGAGATGTCAGCGTGTCTGACACGCAGCTATCACGCTGCTTACCAGAGGGCTGCCGCAGACAAGTGCCTTCTGTACAGGAGCTGTTTCCTCCCCAGGCAGAGAGCAGAGGACATCCTAAATTAGCTCCTGAGGATGGAGATATTCCAGCACAGGCAGGCACAAACTGCCGTGTGCTTCAGGCTGCGTGGAGCTGTGCCCTGTTACAAGTTCAGCTTGCAGCTTGCATGCTCACTCTCGTTTCTGATCCCCTCCTTCATTCCTTTGGCTTACTGATCCTGCATTTTAGCCAGGAGTTCAACAGGAGAGAGGGTAAAGTTTTGCAGGAGAGGGACAGCAGACAGAGGAATGCCTGCTGAGGATGCGTTGGAAACCACCTAGAGGTAGGAATACAGATGAAGCAGAGCAGCCAGGAGCCCTGCCTGCTGCTGCTGCACCCTGCTCCTCCTCTGCTGGGTGCACAGAGCCCGGGGCTGCAGCCTGGAGCTGTGGGTCCTCAGGCAGCACCATCCAGCCACAAAACAACTGCATCTCTATGGGAGCAGATGTCCTCCATTCCCTGGGGTCCCCAAGGCCCCTCTTGCCCCCATGCAGGGGAGCAGAGCACTGCACACATCCATGTGCAAAGCAGAGGGTGGGGGACCGCAGCGGAGGAGCGAGGGGTTCATTTCCCTCATCACCACTTCAGCCTCTGTAAATTCAATTCCGCGGTGCTGCGCCTGTGACATCAGCAAGTCACAGCCACAAAGAAGGGAAATGTGCAAAGGGAATGTGAATGCAGCCAGGGCCATCGCTCGTGGTGGGTTGCTGCTGTGCTCAGCCCAGAGATGAGATGCAGCTCCGGGTGCTGCAGGGCAGGGGGTGCCCGTGCTGGCTCCTGCCCTGCAGTGATGCAGCATCCTGCATCGTCCCGCACACGGGCTGCGAAACGTCCCCTGGGAGGCTGACTCAGCTCTACGGACACTGGGGTCAGCAGAGGATACCTTGCATCTCCAGCAGGCTTTTAGCAGCCAGGCTTCATCAGCTCTGTCTCTCCCCATAAGAGCTGACAGCCCTCTTGTTTTCCTCAGACTTTCCCCAGAGGAACAGCGTTTTCTGCACGTTTGACACCCGTGGCACAGAGCTGGTGCACAGCTGCACAGACGCCGACGGATGGTTCCTGTGCACAGCTGTGAGTTTGTGACTCCAGCAGCATCCCAACAGCTGAGGGTGCTCCTGCCCTGCACACTGCACCATCCCCCCTGGGAAGGGACTGCAGGTATTCACAGGGATGCAGAATGAGGCATTTGTGTGACACCTACAAAAGATCCCCAATGATCTTGGAAGATGCTGAGATCTCAGCCTCTATCAGTGCAAGGAGAACACCCTTAGAACACCTCCATTATAGGGCTGAGCCCACCCTGGGGGGCTCTACCCACCCCACTGCTCCCCCAGCAGCACCCCCATGTTGGTCATCCCTTTAAGGATGCTCCCTGCCCCATATGGGGCTGCCCCCAACCTTGCTGCCCTGCATCCCCTGGAGCCATCTCAGCCCTCTGCCACTGCAGTGAAGCTAACACGGGGTGACACCTGGCTCCCAGCAGTGGGACACCACCGGCTGAGGCTGCTCCCTGCATCCCACCCCAGCAGCACTCAGCACCAGGCAGCCACGTCTGCCTGCACAGAGCTTCACCGGGGTGACAGCGAGCTTTGCTAATGCACTTGAGAGCAGCCTGGCACCAGCACTGCCTGCTGCTTTCTCCCTGAAGAGGGGATGGCTCACCCGGCAGCATCAGGCTGGGGCACAGACAGCATTTTGGGGAGATTCAGGGCTGCCAGGAGCTCAAAGTCTCAGCATCTCCGTGCTAGAGGCTGCTGCACTGCACTTGTCTGTGCACGACAAAAGCCAAACCCCTACAGCAATAAAGTCCACCAGCAAGCAAGCTGGCTAAAAGTTCTTGCCCTCCTCTTATGCTCCTGGAAAAAATCTTCATCCCAATCCCATCGGATGCTCCCAGCTGCCTCCAGCCCCCGTCTGCAGCGAGGCACTTCTGCGTGCACTGCTGCTCTTCGCTGCTGCAATGCCCCTCACCACGAACCCAACGAGCTCCTGAGACATCTCCCTGCCCTCTGCCTCCGAAAAATGCTTCTGGCTGACAGCTCGGGACAGCTCCTAACGATGTCCCCCGGACACTTTGGAGGCAGCTGGCCCTGATGCGATGGCTCTGCAGGCCGATGCCCTCGTTTGTACTGATTGATGTTCCAGAGCCGCCTCGTCAGCCCGGCTTGACCTAGTTTCTCTCTTGCATAGGTCAATAACAACGCAGCAAACAGAGCTAATCAGCCACTGAGGCTGCACCGCTAATCTGGGCTGTTCCAAACTCCCGGGAACAATGCAAACTCTGCTGTCACAGAGGAAGAGAGGATAAACCCTTCCCTAAAAACTCAAATGGAATCACACAAAGAACGCGAAACAGATAATGCGTGAGAAGAGCTTTTCTGTTTTTCTCTTTTTTTTTTCCTTTTCTTCCCGTTTGCTCTGTGTGCATCTGGTGGATGCGGTGTGGTTCTCCTTCCCCTGAAAGCAGGGAGGATTGGTCCTTCCTCTCCACCAGGGTTACAAGCAATCACCAAAAGGGCATGAAGTCAGCCAAAAAAAAAAAAAAAGAATTAAAAAAACTAACGAAATGTGCACAGCTGGCTCATAGGACGTCCAAATAAATCCTGGGTAAATGCCAGGCTGCCTCGGTCACCGGCTGTGTGGGACAAGGACAGCATCCCCCAGGCTGCCCGTGCCAGGGCTGTGCCATAGAAGCCCGGGACACAGCAGCAGAGGAGCAGAACAGGCAGCGATGTCACCCCCACCCCCCCAGGGCTGTGTTGCCAACGCTGGGCTCTCGTGCAAGCACTGGCTCACACGTGACGCAGTAGAGATCTGCAGACAAACACGTCTGCAGAGCGGGCTGCAGGGAGCCACGGTGCCTCGCAGCCACACACATGGCACCGCTCCCCAGCACCACGGGGAGGTGATGGGGAGGTGACGAGGAGGTGACGTCTGCACTCAGACACTGGCACCGACGCTGCCAGGGCAGAATGCTTCCCCCATCGCCCACACCTGGAGGTGGGGTGCAGGGAGCCGGCTGCTTTCAGTACCCTTTGCTGAATGCATGTGGCCATTCTCTCAGCAACTTGCATGCTTCCAGGGCTCCCAGAGCCCTCTGCCTCCCAGCAGAGCTAAGGGCTGCCCACTGAAGATGCTCCATGCTGGGGTGCGTGCCAGTCCCATGCCCCTGCCACCTCCTGCCTTTTCCTTATGTTGAGGTTTTGCTGCCCCAGCAGCAGAGTGATGGGGGGAGCAGCAGGCTCCACATGCTGGCTGCTCTCGGGAGATGCTCCCCTGATAGCAGGGAGGGAGAAACAGCAGCTGACAGAAGTTAGTGGCAGGCAATCAGCCCCAGGAGGCCGCCAGGGCTGTGATTGCTGTGCTGTGTGTGTCTGCTTTCCCATCCCATTGCCCAGGCAGGAGGAAGGGGCAGGAGCTGGATGCACATGAGTGTGCTGCTGTGTGCAAAGGGACCCCCGCTGCTCTCATTACAGCGTGTGGCAGCATTTCTGCATTAGGATGCAGGCTTCCTCCTGCAGCACTGGGAAACTGCACCTCTGAGGCTCGGTCCTTGGATTCAGCTTCCTCATTCTTGGCTGCCTGATTGCAGAGATTCAGAGCTCGATGCTTCCAGCCCCACTCTTCAGGGAGTGCAATCCCAGGTGCTTGCAGTGACTGTTTTGGAGAAAGCTGTGCTGTTATTCAAAAGTTGTTCAAAAGATTGCAGCCCTGGGTCTGGGAGGGAAAGTCTATGGGCACAGCTCTGCAGCCTGCCTCCTCACACTGATGCAAGTGGGATAGGTGCATCCACAGGATGAAAACCAGACCAGGGTGCAAGGGGTTATACCTGGGTCATTTCCCCATTTCACCACCACTCCGGAGCAGAACCAGCATTTGCAGAGCGAACCCATCTTCCCTGCCACAACGTTGTCCCTGTGTCTCTGGTGCCGGAGCATCAGCGTAATGTGATGTGACACCCTCCCCCACGCGCTGTTATAAATATCACGTGTCACCCTAACTGGCTCTGACACCCCCCCGGGGGCATTTGCTCATGCTCCCAGCCCAGATGCAGGCACGTGCGGGTCCCGCAGCGCTGTCCCTGACGGCGTGGGGCTGCCCAGGTCCCATCCCTGGCAGCGGGGATGGGTGGCAGCAGGATGAGGTTGTGCAAGGTGAGCCAGCTGTGCTCCATCTGCCTCTCCAAGAAACTCCTTTGCTCGATTGCAGGGCTCTCCTTCCTTCTCCCCTAAGATGGATGCCAGTGCACCCACAGTTTGCTCTTCGTGTGCAGGGTCCCAGGCGCAGGACCCCTGCAGTTACCGAGCAGTGCCACCAGGGGTCTGCCCTGGCCCTGCTGGGACAGCCCTGGTGTATGGGGCAGACGGTGCTGGGGATGCTCTGCAGAAATCTGCGTCTGTGCTTTCTCACTTGGTTACCCAGCCACCCTTTCTCAGTGTGGAAAGTCCCCATTTCTCATTTATTTCCTCCTAAGGACTGTAAGGAAGATGAATAATACCTCTGTGTGCCATAAGCTTTCTTCTGGTTTCTTTGTGGATTGTTTTTGAGGAGTTCCCCTCGGGACATGACCTCCAGGTGGGTGCCTCCATTGGGCACCTGTACCCTACATGGATATACCCCTACATGGAGATACAGAAAACAGAGTTGTGATCCCCACATCAACCATGGACAAAACCAGCTGCCCCCATAGCAGGGCTGCTCACCCCAAATCAATCCTTCAAGCCCAAGTGCTTTGGAGGGCTGAGGATGCCCTTGGATCCTTGCAAGGATGCCCCACAAAAGCTGTGCCATGCTCCTGCTCCCCAGGGGTGTGCTCCGTCCTGTGCTCATCCCACAGCACATCCCTGCCTCCTCCTGGCTCTGCGCTTCTCACCTTCCTGTGGGGCTGGGGGACCGCTCTGGTCCTGCTGGGATCCTCCATCTCCACAGGAGCGATGAATCTGCTTTCACACCGCTAATGCAGCTCCATGGGATAAACCACAGCGACAGGAGCCCTCAGCACCTCCTTTGCCATTTGTCACCACCCTGAACCCCTGCTGCTGTGAGGGCTGCAGATGCCTGGAGGGGTGACAGGCACAGGAGGGTGGCAGTGCTCCTGGGACGAGGTGACAGCCACCCTCACCCATCACATCCACGCTCCCATCAGATCCCATCTCCCACCCGCAGGAGGATGCAGCAGATCCCTACGGAAGAGGGGAGATGCTCGAGGCCATGTCAGCACCCAGGGCAGGAGGGGCAGCTGCTTCCCTGGGGGCTGGGAGCTGCAGCTTTATGGCTGCACCCCTTGGGCAGCTCTCTGCGGCAGATGCAGTGCAATTACCGCCGTGATGGGAGCGCAATCACTGCGGGAGGAACGCCGGTTGTTTTGCAGAGGAAGTTTGGGAAGGAAATCATCTCTTCTTGTGTTTCGGGAAATTTTAAGTTTCCACCAGCTCCTTTTGCTCTCAAAAGAAAAATGCGAGAAACAAGCTTCTCTTAATACTGTTGATGTAAAAACATGCAGAAGAAACACAAGGCTAAAAATAGAAAGCGGAGAGCTATTTTTCAATGGAAAAGAGAGCATTTTGCATATTTTCTTTAACTAAATCTATTTTTCCCCCCTATTCCAAGAGTATTTATCCTTTTATGTAATAAAGCTACCTTGAAACAAACAGATTAACTTCACGCCCAGGTATATTCTGCATTTGGAGATGTCCCTACAACCGTATGGGACGTCCCTACAACCTTGCACCACTCCTGGAGTGGAAAAGTGAATTTCCATCCCAGTGGTTTGACATCCCCTAGGGACAGAGCACAGCCAGGGAGGAAAAGGGGTGAAAAAATAATGGAGAGGGCAAAAGAGACACAGGGAGGAACCCCACTCCCGAGATCTGGGGCTGAGATGAGCACAACGCGTCGCGGAGCTCCCGATCGCCGTTCAAACGCTCCCCTCCTCCCCGCTCCCTTTGTAAGGGGTGGCTGTTTCTAATTATCTGTAAATGTTAAATGTTCCCTAATTCAATCAGAACAACTTGTTCACAGATGGCAAAGCCTTCATCTGCTCCACTTTCAACTCCGTCTCCGACTCCAGAGCCATTGATCCCCTCCTTCCCAGCGCGGCCGCTTCAGATGTGCCGGGGGCAAGAGCAGGGGGTTGGGGCGTGTGGGAGCAGCCCTGGGGCTCCCTATTCCCCCAGCAGCCCCCAGGCATCCCCTGCCCCCAGGATTCTGCATCTCTTATCTCATTGCCCGTGGCTGAGTGGCACACACTGATGCTGCCAGGCCTTCCTCACCCCCACTCACGTGCACAGCCCTTTGCTGCCTCATTCCTGCCCTCGGTGCTGTCCTGATCTGTGGGCACAAAGCTGCTGCCCAGCACCCAGAAATACCTACAGCAGGGACCCAGCGTTGGGCATCTCCAGCCATGTCGCTGAGATTTGTGATTGCACGGCATGAGCCAAGGGCATGGAGGGCAACAGATGGGGCTGGTGAGGTTTTCTTGCTAAATCCGAGGGAAACTCTCTTTATTGGTGATTCCCGATGATTTATGGAAGCACCCTCAGCCCCAGGAGGTCCTGCCTTTGATCAGCCAGTGACTCACCATCTGCAGCTCAGGAGATTTATGACAAAGCACGAGCTATTTCTGCACATGGAAATAGGGGAAAAACAGTCCTTCTCATCACTGGGGGTGGGCAGGACGGGGGCAGCCACCCCCAGAACAGCACTGCACGGTGCTGCCCATGCTGCAGGAGGGCTGGGGGGAGACTTTTACATCTCAGCGAAATGGCTGCATGCCAGGATGGGAATAGAAGAGCTGGAATTATCCCCTTGGTGGGGCTGCCAGCACAGCCCTCATCGCACTGAGCCTGCTCCGTGCTGCACCCACCTCCCCTCCGTCACAGCGTAGCCAAGATCTGATCACTTCCACATCAGGGAAGTGTGATTCCTAGAAGATGATCATCATCTCAGAAATCTCCATCCAAATCCTGGCACAAAACCGAAAGCCTTCAAGACCCTTAAACTCTTTCTGAGACACTCCCAACACCTGAAGCATCACCTCACTGCCCAGCTCTGCAGCAATGTCTGCAGCCAGAGCTCTGCCTCCTGCTCAGAGGAGGAAGATGCTGTGTTGCCCAGGGTGCCCAGATAGCATCCAGCCTCCTATCAGAGACTGCAGAATCACAGCTCCATATCCTCCAACAACTCGCTAAGGAGAAGCCAAGGCATTGATGTGCGCGGAGCAATCCTTGGGCAGAAGCTTCGTGCAGAGCTTCACTGGGCAAAGTGCTCCGCAGTGATTAGGGAGAGCTTGTTAATGAGGCAGATCTTAGTGACTAAAGGCAAGTGGAGAGAGAAGAGAGCGGGCTCTGCAGCAAGTGGCATCAGGCGGGCTTGGTGCAGCGGACATCCATCAGTTCAGCTCCCAGCTTTTATCAGCAGAGGATGTGACCCAGGGGATGCACGAACAGCTGAAGGGAGCAGCACCAATCACACCGTAACGAAGCTGCTCAGCGCTGGCACTGCCCGCTGTGCATCCCGCAGCATTCCGCAGCCATCCAGAGCTGCTTCAGAGCCAGGAAGGCTTTGCTCACCTTTCTTGATTTTGCCTTTTTCATGCAGCCCTCGATGGCTCAGCTGCTCCAAATCAGGGGGCTCCCCTCGGAGCAGAGGAAGGGGCGTGGGGGTCCCTGAGTGCAGCGCTCAGCCCCACTGCTCCGATCTCACGGGGCCATCCATTCGCCTCCACGGTGGGAATCAGCATCGCCCAAAGAGAGCGGCGGAACCAGCAAAAACCAGAGGAAACCAGCCCTGATGGGAGCAGGGATGGCTTTGGAGAGACACCTCCATCCCAGAGGGACACTGCCAAGGAAGGGGAAGAAAACAAAGACTGTCTGGTGCTAGCTGAAAGCAAGACATAAGATCTGGTTGGGATCTCTCTCTGCATTGGCTTCCATGTGTCTTCCAAGCATGATTATTTCCCCTGGGCAAGCCCTTCTGAACCTCTGCAGCCAGCACTGAAGAGGCTTTTTCCCAGCCACCGCCCAAACCTCTCCATCACCCTGCACTGCCCACCATCCCCGCTCCGACCAAGGACAGAACCCAAACCCATCCCGTGCAGCCCTCCATCACCAGGGATTGATTTCCTATATCGACTGAGCAGGTCCCAGCCATTAACGAGTTCATTTTCCATCACTTAGATGCAGATGGATTCCCTCAGGAACCTCGGGGTCACCAAACTTTCATTAACAGACGCTGTAAAAGTATTTAAATACATTAAAAAATTACTTGGCAAATGGAGTGAGCCCATAGTCGTACTCCTCTCAGATCATCCTGAGAGATAAAAGAAACCAGAGCTGCCCACAGAAGGGCAGAGAGCCCTTAGCAGCTTGGCCCTGCCATCATCCATCTCAACACATCAGCTCTGAAGAGCTCCAGCTCCCCGCAGTGCTCCAGGGGACCACCATCCATGCATCCGCTTTTCCAAGCTCTCTGAGCACTTTCCGACCACTGATTGCTTTTGGCCCCCAAAATCTTCCCGTGAGCCATGGGCTGGTGGTAAACTGAGGCATGAGGTGGCCAAGGCTGAGCCCTCTGGAAGGATTTAGGTGCTCAGACACACGGGCAGAACAGATGTCCTAGGCAGGTGCTGGTGGCTCTGCTGCAGTTCTCATCCCAATGCTCCCTATCAGGGCAGGAAATTATAACCGAGCCCTCCACGGCCTTGAGCGACGCAGCAAAGATCACACAGGAAAACGTGTCAGAAATAGAGGCTGAACTCGGGAGTCTATTTCTGCTGCTGACAGATTTCTGCCTGCTTCCCACAGCCCCGTAGGAGACACGCTGAGTCCTACTACCACGGAGCTCCACGTCAGCATCGCTCCGTGAGAGGCGGTTTGGAAGGCGGAAACATCACCAAATCCCCACCAGAAACACGGCCGTGGAAATTCAGCCCCGCAGACAATTTCCACTGTGAGCTCCTTTATGTCGGAAGCTCAAGCTCGGCGTTTGAAAATTTGCAAACAAAAATGGAATGTGACATTTTTCTCCCTGCTTGGAAGGCGATGACTCATTAAGTCGGTCTGCAGCTCTCGCTGGGTGCCCAGGACAGAAGGGTCCTGCAGCACTTGGGAGTACATTCACTGCTTCATTGGTTATCAGGGCATCACAGCATGGCCTGCGTTGGAAAGGACCCCAAGGATCATCAAGTCCCAACCTCCAAAGCACTGAGCACAAAGTTATCTCCAAGCACTGGAGAAGAGGGGCTGTGGCAGAGCAAATAAAGCTCCCAGCACGGGGAAGGTGACCTCCTCCCTCCAGCATCTGCAGAGGGATGCTGAAGATGGAGGAGAAGGATCGCTCCCTCCAGACAGGAGGAGGCAGCTGGCCCACGGGGAGAGCTCTGTCCTCTGCGGGAGGATGGCAATGTCACCGCGCTGCCCCACCGCAGCTGCTCTGGGTGCATGGAAACATTTCCCTTGGAGTCCCTCCAAACTCACTCTGCTAACACCTCGGACTGCAGCAAAATCCCTCTGAGCATCAGCCTGGCCCAGCTTGGCATTCACACCGGGATTGGGGCTGGTGCTGGAAAGCCCCCCTCACCATCCCTGGGAGGGTGGCACAGCGTGCACAGGGGATGCTCACACCGTGCACAGCGGTCCCCTCTGCTCGCCACGGGGAGATTCATTAATGCCGACAAGGTAAACTCAGGCTGTATTATTCATATCTCTATTTATCAAGTATTTATGCTGACAACCTAGAGGGCGATAAATCAGCATCACCGGGATGTGTTGATTCCCGCGGCCGATGGCGATGCTGACAAGGCGGGGGGGCAGAGGGCCCTGTGTGCAGAGGAGCAGCTCGGCTGTGACAGCTGAAACACAGCCTGCAAGGGAGGGGGGAGGACAGCAATCTGGGAACAAATGGGGAAGCAGCTCATGCAGCAGCAATATTTCCCATTGGA
The DNA here is from genome assembly GCA_013396635.1 of Penelope pileata. Lineage (NCBI taxonomy): Eukaryota > Metazoa > Chordata > Aves > Galliformes > Cracidae > Penelope > Penelope pileata. Next base: position 274,026 of record WBMW01004733.1, on the reverse strand, counting down.
TGTGGATGGCAATAAAGCTGGGTGCACCGTGCCCTGTGCCCACCATGGACACGTGGCCCCGCACGCAGGGGATGCTGCATGCTCACAGCAGCCATTGTGCTGAACTCAGCCTGGGTCACCTTACAGATTCCCGTGCCTGAACTGGATTCACCCCGAATTCGCTGCGGGTGATGCGTTGGAGCTGCTCCAGAGGTACATCAGGACAGGGGGAGATGCTCTGCTCTGACCCCAGCGATTCCCAGGGGGGACAACAGTGTCACCCTGCTGATGGCACCGTGCCCCTCCCAGCTGCTTGTGCTGCCTGCACGGGCACTGCTCCACGTCCAGCAGCAGCATCACATTGACACTCTTGTGCTGTCGACTCGAGGGCCTTCAAGAGAGACAGACCCAACACTGTGATCACAGAGCAGGTCCCAGCACAGCTTAGGCATGAAGAGAACCCAATCCCGATTCAAACCCAAAGCAGAGCATGTCTGAGTTTCCAGTCCAGAAATCCTCTCTGTGGCTTTTCCCCACGGCTCAGTGCACAGCAGCTCCATCCCAGGGCTGCTCTGGGCACTGGGACCCTGCACCCCGCCTTCCCCGCCACGCACGGGCACAGCCAGGGCTCTCAGGAGGGCAGAGCTGTGCTGCTGCTCAATAATGCATGCTGCCTTCTAACAGCCACCGCTGGGGCTCTGTGCAAACTGTGCCAGGGCTGGGTCAGGCATGGGTTCAGTGCTGGAGCTCAGAGACAAACCTGAGAGAGGAGACAATTTCTCTTGTTGCATTGAAGCTGGGAACACACAGCCCTTTGAAGCACTCCTGTTGGTTCCATGTTATATTTCCCCTTTCTGTGCCCCTTCCCTGTGCCACTGCATCTCTGCAAACACCACATTTCACCTCCTGCCCAGCACCTCTGTGCACGAGCAAGCACCGCACAACCCCAAGCGCCAACCCACGTGGTTGCGCACAAGGAAAGCAAAGCGTGTCCATCCCTCCTAGCAGCCACGGGAGACACCAGCCCCTCCCAGCAAGCAGCTGCACACCAATGCCATGCTCCGTGCAGGTCCCCAGGCCGTGCAGCAGTGCCGGGTCCCGCTCTGTGTCGGGGCAGCCCCGGCTGACACTAGGTGGTGCTCGGCGGTTGCGCTTGGGGCCGCCTCCGCCCGCAGCCCTTCATCCCCGCGAGGTGCCGGGCCCGCCCGGCCGCGCTGCTCCGTGCGCTGGGTGCGGCTCGGGGCAGGGAGCGGGGCGGAAAGCAGCGAACCGTGCAGATCAGCTGCTGCTGGAACGTGGCTTCTCCCAAAGCTGGGCACGGCCAGGGGTGCTTGTGCTGAAATCCCAGAGCAGAACTCACGCTGCACTCTGCAGAGCTGGGGTTCCTCACCTCCACGGGCTTCTTTCTCGGGGTATAATGAGGATTATGGATTAATTCCTGCCTCACTGGGGTGCTGTGGGGACTGGGAGGGCTCAGGCACTCCCATAGCATTGCTGCAAGGCCACTGCAAACCCTTCCGCAGAGGGGGACAGAAATAAAACCCCAACCCACTGCTGTTTCCAGACCGACTCAAACTTGCATCAGCTTCCATTAACTGGGAAGGAAATTTCTCACCAGTTCAGATTTAATTTCATCTCCAGCTGCTGGTGATACCCAGAGAACATCAGGACAGGAGCAACCCTCACTGCCTTGCATGAGGATGCTGCTCTCAGAGCTGTGGCAGTGCCTCTGTGTGTGTGTGTGTGTGTGTGCCCGTGTGGGCACGTAGGAGGCTGTACCAGAGGTGAAGCCAAGCAGAGAATCAGCTCTGGAAGCCCTTTGCACTTTCTGGTCCCTCATTGTTGACTGCGCCGCAGACGCATTATGTGTGCTTACAGATGAAAAAGCAAAAATAAAACTGATGCCGGCTTTAAAATTCCGCTCGGCGCAGCCTTCTGCACCGATTCCAAATGTTTATAAACACACACGTTAATGTAATCAGCACTGCAGCAAATACACTCCAGGTACACGGCGGAGCAGAGACGGAGTGTCAGCCGCGCTCACAGCTCCGGTGACAGCCTCTGCTGCGGGCCCTCCATCACACAAAGCAGCTGAAAAGAGAACCACGCTGAGGAATGCTGCAAAGAGCAATTTCCCCCTCCCCTTCTTCCCTCCTTCTGCTCCCCTTTGGTAGGCGTAAGTGTAAAAAATAATATGAGGTAGCTGCTGCCACTGAGCCTTTCGAGTCATGTGCATGGAGCCCCTGGAAAGCCCCAGCTGCAGCCCAGCCACGTGCTCAGCCCAGGAGCGATGTGTGGGGAGCGATGTGCATCACCTCCAGGGATCCCAGTCCGAAGGAGAACCCATCCCAGCCCCACCCTGCGTCCTCCTGCCCGTTGCCAGTGGCTGTGCTCGGCCATGCCAGGCTTTGGGGAGGTGCTCAGGGAATGTCCTGTTGCAGCAGGTTGCTGCAGAGACGTTACCTCACATGGCAGCATCAGCAGAAAACTTGTGCTGCCTGCACAGCCAAATCGCTGCCTGAACAAAACGCCGCTCCTCTACAAGCAAGCCTCTATTTTTTCTATTTTTTTTTTTTTTAGCCAAACGTTGTTTCATGCTTTAATTGCAATTTTCAAGACCTATATTAGCATGACAACTTCTAGAAGGGCCGGCCAAGTCTCTCTGCCGTTTCCAGTGTCTGTGCCCCAAACAGATCTCACAGGGGTGCAGGGAGGGGCTGGCCCATCCCGTGGGGCTCTGTCCTGCTGCCGAGCTGCCACCCCCAGTGGGACTCCACTACCCCTGCGTATCAGGAAGGGGTAAACATCACTTCTGTGCAGTGCTAGGAATGATTCTCCCTAGAGAAGGGAGGGTTTCTCCCATTTGGACGACCTGAAGCAGCAGCGTTTGGTGTTTTTCCCTTTGGCTCTGCTAGAATATGTGTAAAGGTTTCTGTAAAGGGTTTCTGAGCCTCGGAGCGATGCATGTGCTGCTGCAGCAGGAGCAGAAAGGACACACAACCTCTGCAGCCCCTGCCCCATTACTGCTGGCACTGTGGCATACAAAACCTCAGGACTCCTTCTCCCACTCCTCTGGCTGGGATGAGCTTCAGAAACCTTGCTAGGAGGGCTGGAAACGAGGGAGAAAAAGAATCAGTGAAACAGCTGATGGAGCCCAGCAGCAGGCATCACCCCTCAGGGGCCGTGCACACACTGATGTCCCCAAATCCCAGTAATCAGTGCAGTGCAATTAAATATGCCACATACCA
>WBMW01004733.1:254909-266461 GCA_013396635.1 Penelope pileata | reverse complement strand
CATCATCACCAGGGGCAGGGAGGGCGGGGGGGGGCTCAGCGACGCTGCCAGACCGACCCTTGCCCATTTCTTCTAAGGAACTCTCATGGCTTCACAGCTGCAGACAAGTTGCCGTGCATCTTGGTGGACTATCGGAGTTTGCATCCTGGCGGCCGCGCTCTCTCCAGGTGAGCCGCTGCCCCCCCGGGGGGAACGGGGGAGGCCNNNNGAACGGGGCAGCCCCCGAGGGGCGGACGGGGCGCGGGCAGCGCTGCGGAGCGGCGGGGAGGGACGGGGTCGGCTCTTTGGGTCGCCTCTGGAGCAGGTGTGGGAGCATCTGCCCGAGGGTGGGAGAGAGCCGGGGCCGAGCTCAGCTCTGGCTCGGAGAGGAACAACACGATCGTTTGTTTTGGAAGCAGCTGCAGGCAGCGGGCTCCGGAGCTTTGGGAGCCGAGGCGGTTTGTTTGCTTTTTTGGATCGAGCAATGTCTAGCGAGGCACAGCGGGCAGCCGTCCCGGGAAGGCACCGCGGGGCCGGGGAACCCGCACAGATGTTTCGGAAGAGGGAAGGTTTCGGCTCAACACACACACACACTTCCCACGGGCTCTTTGCAGGGAGGGGGGGGGGCTGGACCGCTCCCAGGTTTCAAACCTTCTTTTCCATTGCTTTTGTGCTTGGCGTGCCTGATTCTGGTTCCTTGGAAAGGAGCAGATGGGCAGAGATTTGGATCGACAGCTCCCCGGCTGCTGGCGGTCGCGGCACAGCCCGTGTGTCCCCACCCCGGGGCTCGGCGCTGCCCCGGGGCTCCGGCACAGCTGTCGGCCGCGGGCGGTGACCCACTTCGTGAGCCCCCCCCGGGGGGAAGGAGGGGGGGGTTCTCATTTTGCTCCAGCGCCGAAGGGGTTAACGCCATCCGGGAGGGCTTTCCGGAGTCCGAGGCGTTCACACGGAAGGGTGACCAGCAGTCGGGGTTTCCAGCGCTGGTGAATGAGCTGGGAAAGGAAAAGAGCAGCTTGTTGGCCTGTCGGAGGCAGGGCCGGCGGTGGCCGGGTCTGGAGCAGTGGCAGCGGGCACATGTTGCCCTCCCCCCCGGGCGGGGGTCGGGGACAGCACGGTGTGCAGCTGGAGAGCAGAGCTGCAGCGAGGGCAGGGGGGATTGGGTCTGTTCCTGTGCTCTCTGGGCTGGGGCAGCTCGCTGGAGGAGCAGCTGGGCTGGGAGCGGTGGTTGCAACGTGTGAACCCAAGGGATGGCCGGGGGCAAAGGGCACGGCCCGGAGTCCCTCAGTGCTGGTAGAGGTGGAGGTGGCATCGCCCAGGGCACAGGGAGGTCGAGCTGCAGTGGGTGAAGCCAGAGGTGAAATGGGAGCAGGAGGTGGCTGGTCAAGAAACCAGGAAGAGTTAGTGAGAGGGGAAAGGTTAACAGTCAAGAGAAACCAGGTCTGGGTATGCCTCCGTGTTCCCACGACAAAGGGATCTGCTGTGCATTGCAAAAAGAGGCGCTGGAAGGGACAGCCTGGGGCTCCCCGCGCTGCTCCCTGCTTCCAGGCAGCGCCTGCCCCAGCTCGGCTCCTCCAAGGGGAATCGCAGCTCCCCGTGCAGTTCTGCCCCCGGGGCTTCCTCCCTGCCTCCTGCCCCCCCAGCAGGCAGCACCCTGCAGACATCTCCCTGCAGCCCTGGGAAAGGCACTGGGGCTGCAGTGCTGCTGCGGTGACTGCGCTGGGAAACCCAGAAGGGGTTTATCCTCCTCCGGTCCCTGTAGGAACATGCAGGCAGCCTGGCATTTCACCTTGCCCTGGCACAGCAGACTCCTTTTCCCCACCGATTCTATTTCTGGCTGGTTTTGAGGCTTTGCTGCCAGCACTCAGGCAATCTCATCTCCTGCCACTCTGCAGCAGCCCAATAGTTTGTCTCGCACCGTCCCGCTGACAGCTCCGCCGGGATGAGCTGCGGTGCATCCAGCAGTGCCTCATCAAACATGGTCATCCTCCCCAACCCCATCCGTGGTCACCGAGCGCCCTGGAGCCGGCATGGGGGGATGCTGTGGGCTGGAGCAGCGTAGTGGTGGATGCAGCACATTTGCAGGAATTTGCTGCTTTGTTACGGATCTCTTCATTCATCCGTTTCATTCATCCGTGGGCTCCTCGGTGCCGTGGCTGCGCTGGCACCGTGCAGTGCTCTGCAGGCAGACACGGGGCTGAGCACTGTGCTAAGGCAGAGAGCTCCTCGGCTGGCAACGCCAAAAGAAACTGAGGGTGCATATAAAAGAAGCTGAGGGTGTATATATACACGCTGTACCATATGTAAGCTCTGAACACAGACGCTTGCTTACTGTTGAGAAGGGCAGAGGGGAACTTAGGATTCTCTGTCACAAGCACATTGAAGCTGCAGAGTTTTTTTTGGAAAATGCTGTTTGGTACATAGCACTCCATGGGAGGAGGCACTGCTTGCTTCCTGGAAACCTTCCGTGGCCCCTGTGATCAATGCCATATCGTTCTGTTCCCATCCACGTACACTGCCTCCACCTTCTGACAATGTTAGCTTTCCTCCTGATAAGGAACCAAAAGTTCCTGCTGGAAGGAGGCCCTGATAACGCCTTCCTGGGATCAGCTCAATCCTGCAGAACGCGCTCAGCGCTGGGTTCCTGCAGCTTCTGTGCACATCTGCCTGCCAGGTGCCAACCAGTGGCTCTGGCACGGGGACAGCGAGGGGTGAGCACAAGCGGGGGCTGCTGGAGAGCTGCTCGGTGCCATGNGAACGGGGCAGCCCCCGAGGGGCGGACGGGGCGCGGGCAGCGCTGCGGAGCGGCGGGGAGGGACGGGGTCGGCTCTTTGGGTCGCCTCTGGAGCAGGTGTGGGAGCATCTGCCCGAGGGTGGGAGAGAGCCGGGGCCGAGCTCAGCTCTGGCTCGGAGAGGAACAACACGATCGTTTGTTTTGGAANTGGATCGACAGCTCCCCGGCTGCTGGCGGTCGCGGCACAGCCCGTGTGTCCCCACCCCGGGGCTCGGCGCTGCCCCGAGGCTCCGGCACAGCTGTCGGCAGCGGGCGGTGACCCACTTCGTGAGCCCCCCCCGGGGGGAAGGAGGGGGGTGTTCTCATTTTGCTCCAGCGCCGAAGGGGTTAACGCCATCCGGGAGGGCTTTCCGGAGTCCGAGGCGTTCACACGGAAGGGTGACCAGCAGTCGGGGTTTCCAGCGCTGGTGAATGAGCTGGGAAAGGAAAAGAGCAGCTTGTTGGCCTGTCGGAGGCAGGGCCGGCGGTGGCCGGGTCTGGAGCAGTGGCAGCGGGCACATGTTGCCCTCCCCCCCGGGCGGGGGTCGGGGACAGCACGGTGTGCAGCTGGAGAGCAGAGCTGCAGCGAGGGCAGGGGGGATTGGGTCTGTTCCTGTGCTCTCTGGGCTGGGGCAGCTCGCTGGAGGAGCAGCTGGGCTGGGAGCGGTGGTTGCAACGTGTGAACCCAAGGGATGGCCGGGGGCAAAGGGCACGGCCCGGAGTCCCTCAGTGCTGGTAGAGGTGGAGGTGGCATCGCCCAGGGCACAGGGAGGTCGAGCTGCAGTGGGTGAAGCCAGAGGTGAAATGGGAGCAGGAGGTGGCTGGTCAAGAAACCAGGAAGAGTTAGTGAGAGGGGAAAGGTTAACAGTCAAGAGAAACCAGGTCTGGGTATGCCTCCGTGTTCCCACGACAAAGGGATCTGCTGTGCATTGCAAAAAGAGGCGCTGGAAGGGACAGCCTGGGGCTCCCCGCGCTGCTCCCTGCTTCCAGGCAGCGCCTGCCCCAGCTCGGCTCCTCCAAGGGGAATCGCAGCTCCCCGTGCAGTTCTGCCCCCGGGGCTTCCTCCCTGCCTCCTGCCCCCCCAGCAGGCAGCACCCTGCAGACATCTCCCTGCAGCCCTGGGAAAGGCACTGGGGCTGCAGTGCTGCTGCGGTGACCGCGCTGGGAAACCCAGAAGGGGTTTATCCTCCTCCGGTCCCTGTAGGAACATGCAGGCAGCCTGGCATTTCACCTTGCCCTGGCACAGCAGACTCCTTTTCCCCACCGATTCTATTTCTGGCTGGTTTTGAGGCTTTGCTGCCAGCACTCAGGCAATCTCATCTCCTGCCACTCTGCAGCAGCCCAATAGTTTGTCTCGCACCGTCCCGCTGACAGCTCCGCCGGGATGAGCTGCGGTGCATCCAGCAGTGCCTCATCAAACATGGTCATCCTCCCCAACCCCATCCGTGGTCACCGAGCGCCCTGGAGCCGGCATGGGGGGATGCTGTGGGCTGGAGCAGCGTAGTGGTGGATGCAGCACATTTGCAGGAATTTGCTGCTTTGTTACGGATCTCTTCATTCATCCGTTTCATTCATCCGTGGGCTCCTCGGTGCCGTGGCTGCGCTGGCACCGTGCAGTGCTCTGCAGGCAGACACGGGGCTGAGCACTGTGCTAAGGCAGAGAGCTCCTCGGCTGGCAACGCCAAAAGAAACTGAGGGTGCATATAAAAGAAGCTGAGGGTGTATATATACACGCTGTACCATATGTAAGCTCTGAACACAGACGCTTGCTTACTGTTGAGAAGGGCAGAGGGGAACTTAGGATTCTCTGTCACAAGCACATTGAAGCTGCAGAGTTTTTTTTGGAAAATGCTGTTTGGTACATAGCACTCCATGGGAGGAGGCACTGCTTGCTTCCTGGAAACCTTCCGTGGCCCCTGTGATCAATGCCATATCGTTCTGTTCCCATCCACGTACACTGCCTCCACCTTCTGACAATGTTAGCTTTCCTCCTGATAAGGAACCAAAAGTTCCTGCTGGAAGGAGGCCCTGATAACGCCTTCCTGGGATCAGCTCAATCCTGCAGAACGCGCTCAGCGCTGGGTTCCTGCAGCTTCTGTGCACATCTGCCTGCCAGGTGCCAACCAGTGGCTCTGGCACGGGGACAGCGAGGGGTGAGCACAAGCGGGGGCTGCTGGAGAGCTGCTCGGTGCCATGACACTGGGTTTTTCCATTGCTCCTTTGCAGGAGCATGGCAGCTCCCTGGGGCTGGCAGCAGTCGCAGTGTGCTGCTGCAGGACCTGCTCCCTCCTGTGCTCCATCACGCTGCCTTCACGGCCCACAGCAGCTTCCAGAAGGCAAAAAGTTGCCAAAGTTTTGCTCGGCCTTTGGGTTGTTACTTTTTCATTCCCCCGCCGTCTCCTGCTCAAACTCAGGATGCACACTGGGCTATTTCAGGAAGCCAAGTGCCCTTTGCTGCTCTTTTCTCACCAAACCTCGCTTGCTGCTGCCGAACCGACCCGTCGAGTTCTAACCCGGCGCGTTGCTGAGCTCATGGCTGTGTCAGCGTGGGCGAGGTGACGGGAGCCAGCTCAGCCCATGTCACCACCGCGTGCTCAGAGCTGCGCTGACGCTGCCCAGTCCCCACTGGGAGCCCCCAGCCCAGAGCTGAGCCATGCACGGGAGCACTGCAGGTGAATGCAGCCGGTGGCTGCGGTGCTGGTGGAGCCCGGTGCATCTCTGGGCCACGGTGCAGGGAGGATCCTGAGGATCCTTTGGGCACTGCGCACACCTTGCCTGAATCACAGGGGGAACCTGAAGAGCCGGTTGGCGTGACCGGACTGCAGGCTGTGTGCTCCCACGGCACCCCGTGCTCGTGCCGCTAAGGATGGGGACAGTGGGGACAGCCCACCCTGAGGCTCCTCCAGCACCTGGGGGAGGTGGGGACAGCACCGAGGAAGAACCCTTTGGGGAAGGGCAGAAGCCCGGCTGCAGCGAGCACTGCAGGGCTGAGCTGCTCAGTCCTCAAAGGGACGGCCGCGGTCCTCGGGTGCTCGCGGAGCAGTTTGCATCTTGCAGCATCATTGCTCGAGGTTGCAGTGGTTCTTGCTCAGTGTTTTTCCCAGGCCAGCACAGGGTATCAGTGCAAAACACAGGAAGCAATAAGAAACAGGCTCCAGTCTGGGCTCTGATCTGGGCAGCCCCTGGAGAGCTGGCGTTCTCCAGTCTGTCACGTTAAACGAGGGCAGCTCTGGTGCGGGGCGCGTTGTGCTGCTGGAGCTGGGACCCACTTTGCTCTGGAGACACCTCCAGCGTTAATTACCAGAGCTCAGCCATCAGCACTCCTGAGCCCAGCTCATGGTTTCAGGTGGTGGACATTTAAGCACAGCACAGACCCTCTCCTGATGCGTCCCTTCGCTTTCCTCCTGGCTGCTGTTGCCCTGCAGGTTCCTATTGGCCTTTCAGTTTTCCCTGCTTCTCCCTGTGCAGGTTCAGCCCAGGTGAGGAATGCACTGCGCACACACGAACCTCCCAGCACAGCTTTCACAGCTCTATAGCAGAACAGAAACTCCTGCCCAAGCTGCTCAAATGCAGAAGTGCCATCCATGGCAGGAAGGACAGTTCCACCTGGTCTGCCCCTGGCACCGCTATGGCCTTTCCCCGTGCCACCGCACTGGGTTCAAGTTCTGCATTCCCACTCTCATCGCACGCACTCAGCAGAGGGAAATGCAAGCTGCAGCTGCAGAGGCTGCCACTGCCAGCTCCAATCTGCATTGCGTGCCCCGTGCTGCCATTTCTGCGTGTCCACGGGCACCGGTGTTGGCTGTGTGCTGTTTCTCCATCCCCTGGGGCTGATGCAGCACTCACCCCGCTGGGTACCATGATGACGGTGGCAGCTCTCTCTCTCTGCAGCAGCCCCAAGGCAGCAGCTCCCAGTGTCCAGCCCCAGGCTGCTCGTGCCCCACATGGCACAGCTTTGTAGAGAGCATGGCCAACATCTCCAGTCCTCTTGGCTTCTCCACGGTGTAGGAGGAAAGGACCCAACCTGGAGAACCATCTCATCTGCATTCCCCTACTCTGGGAAGGGAAGTGCCGAAGTGTGAGTTCCTCCCTGAAAGGTAACACGCAGGAACAGGGGTTCCTGTTTACCTTTCTGGCTGCAGGAGACAGCAGAGCGGCTCCGTCTGCTCCTGCAGACCCTCACATCACGTCGGTGCCTCGGAGCAGGCAGGCAGCAGATGGGCCACCTGGCTGCGAGGCAGACGGTGCTCCCAAGCCTGGCTGGCCGTGGCTCTGCCTCCATCTCCCCTCCCAGAACTTCTCCCTACCTGGGAAAACCCCGTCATCGGGCTCATCTTGAGTGTGTTTTCCTTTCCCATGGAAGATCCACTCCTCCCCCCGTGCTGCAGCACATCCGGAGGTGACAGAGGGCCGTGCAGCTCGCGCTGGTGGCCGCCATCCAGGGGATGCTGCAGGCACAAAGGCGCATCTGTGCGGGGCTGGCACCCAGCACCCCCGGGCCACCCAGAGCAAAACCAGCCTTGTTCCTGCTGGGCCGGGCAGTCAAGAGTCTGCAGCCACACCATGTAGGAGATGGGATGGAGAGGTGCTGGTTGGGAAGGGCTCACTGAGCCCAAGGGAGGGGGCTGGGGCAGGGTGCTGGTGGTGGGCTCAGGACCCAATGCTCACGTGCAGAGGAGGTGGTGGGACTGGAGAGCCCAAGCAGAGCCCCATGACTGGAGCTCGTTGTGCTGAGTGCCCTGGTGCAGCTGGGGTTACAAACCGTCTGCGATGGGCAGAAGCCATACACCTAGGGGACAGTGCAATATGATGAACTGGGAGGCAAACAGAGAGAGCTGGGCAGGTGAGGAAATAGGTCTGCCCCTCCATCCCTGGCTGAGTGCAGTCTCTAGGAGCTCAGTGTGTCACTGTGGCCCCATGGCACGCAGCGCTGGGGGGAGCAGCAGGGGAGGAACAAACCCTGCCTGGCCTTGAGCAGCCCAAAGGAGCACACAGAGCCCAGGGCCACACTTGCTGTCAGCACACCTGAGGTTAGGGTTAGGGTCAGCACCCCCAGCTCAACCCTGCAGTGCTGCCAGGGGGCCCTACCTTGGCACCTCACCTCCTGCTGCCATTAAGCGTCCATATAGAGCCCACAGTGTGGATCCACTGGGATCAAAGCTGCACAAAGTGCTGGCTGCTGCCTCAGTGCAAGGCATGCAATGGGCTCTGACCCTCCTGAGCCAAGAGATTGGCACTGAGACCAGCCCAGAGCCACGTCCCCAGCAGAACACCTGCACCTCTCTGCCCTGGGGGTGCCAAGTTGGAAGGAAACGTTAAGGACAGATAATCAAAGTCAGTTTGGGGGCTGTATATACACAGAGGAAAAAGATCTCCCCCGCTCCGAGGAGGTCAGAGCACACAGGATGATGCCCTTGCACTGCTCGTGTCACCCTACCCCGTGAGCCCTGCGCGTGCCATTTGAGCAGCAGTGGTGCTGGAAGGCTGTGTGCGCTCTCCCCTTTATCAGCAGCGCTGAGCTGCAGCACGGGGCACCTCCGGGACGCGGGGGAGAACCGAGGCTGTGCCCATGTATGGTCATTAGGGATGGGGATGTGCTGCTAGGCAGCATCCCTGCCGTGTCCTAATGCATCTCAGCTGGCGGTTTCCATGGGATCCAGGACCCCTCTGGGCTCTGCTGGTGGCGTGGCTGGGTGCTGTCGGTCTGCGTGTCGCACCCACAGCTGGACACGCTGCAGCTCTGTGTGTTTTACAGAGGAGGATGAGCTCATTTCCATGAGTCAGGGGGCTGAGGCTCTGGGGGTGGTGCTGAAGGCAGAGAGCCTCAGAGCAGCCTGAGATCCAGATCTGCGGGACACCATCACCAGCACTGTGCAGCCCAGCGCTCTGCTCACCACCACGTGAAGCAGCACACGAGGACCAGAGCTCTGCTTCTGTGCAGCGCATGGCCATGGACCCCTGTGCTGGGACACCCATCGCTGGGACACCCATCGCTGGTCCCTTGTGGGACCTCACCGTGTCACCTCGTCCCCCATGGGACCTCGTCTCAGACACCACACAAGCAAGGACAGCACTGCACTCACCCCAGAGGACTCAGAGGAGCTGAAGCAGTGATTTCCAGTGTCAGTGCCTTTATTCTGTCCTCCCGCAGCCCCCAGCCCTGCTGGGAGTTCAGCATCTCAGCCTACAAGAGGATGGTGGTAGCGATGAATCCTCCAGGGCTGGTATTTCCAGTTATCACTCTATAGAAAGAAGATCCTTTTTTTCTTAGCGTGGCAGGAACAGACTTTCAAAAATGTATCCTGGTTTTTAAATACTCTTTTCGCCTGTGGTGTAAATACTAAAATGTGTTTTTTCTCTCTCCCCGAGTTTAAAAATATCGCTAGCCCGGGGAGGTGCATCTCTCAGCGAGATTTATAGCGGCTGCTCTCAAGTGATGTGGAAAATGAGCCTCCCTCTGCCCCATCCTGCCTGGCACCTTCCAAGAATTTATTTCCTTTATTTGCCTGAGCCTAAGAATACTTAGAGGCTGCATCTCCGCCCAAGCACTCTAATTATTTAAGTTTTGTTTATGGGCAGGCTCTGGGGAGGCGAGGAGGTCCGGTCTCTGGGTAATTCAGCCCCGTGTTACTGCTGTAGGATAACGACCCACAAATCATGGCTGCTGCATCCATCGCCACTATGGATCACCCCGGCCAAGCACTGGGGGGGCTGAGCTCTGTGTGTGGGGGGAGCAGCAGTGAGGGGTGGGCAGGGCAGGAGGGGTCCTGTCCGTAGCAGAGCATCTCTGAAACGCCAGCCTAGCGGGTGAGCTGCAGGGAGGGGTTTGCCTCCCGATCTGCAGGGCTGCCTCAAGCCCCATGGGATGTGCTGCAGCAGGGAGGGAGTTCGTCAGGACTCAGCGTGCCTGAGCAAAGCGACCCGGAGTGCTGGGAGCAAGGGAGGAAGGGGAGGAAAGGGAGGAAGGGGGAGTTCCCCTCCTGTGCTCCCCAAGGTCAGAGCCCGGTGCTGGCAGCCGTGGGCTGTGCAGATGCTGCCTCAGCTGTCCCCGTTCCGTGGTTGAGGGGAGGACTCCAGCTCGCAGCGTGGCTGCTATCGATCTGAGGCCTGGCTCTAAATTCTCTTCAGAAACATCAGGCTAAAGCCACTCTTTTCAGCTCTTCTTTTTGTGCTCTCAGCGTCCCGGTGCCTGCAGAGCACCCTGCACACAGAGGCAGGAGGCCGGGCAGCCTCACGCTGCCTTCCACCAGCGTGAATCAGCTTTTACTTCAAGGGAAAGCTTGGCCTGGAGGTGATGGCAAAGGCAGGCTGAGCTCAGGAGGGCTGCCAGCACTTCTTGGCTGTGCCACGAGCTCCTGGAATACCCTTGGCCAGCTCCCTTCACCTCCACACGCCTTTCCCTGCTGCTGCTCTACGTTGACCTGCACAAGGAGATCAGCTGCAAAGCATGGGGCAAGGTGACCCTCCCCTTTATTTTGTCTTTTTCTTTTTTTTCCAGCTCTTTGCTCGGGGACTTTAGAATAAACAAGCAATTGTTGAGCACAGATAGGTGCACAGATATCCTGCCCGTGCAGACGCTGAGCAGCGGTGCTGGGAGGACACGGCCCGTTGCCTCCCTGCCTGCTTCCCCGCTCCGCTGCTTTTGCATTTGGGTCACTTCTGGTTTGCAGCCGTTGTCTGGAAGGGGAGGTGGAGGCAGGTGAGGGGCATTTGCTGGGGATCATGCTGTGTTTGCTGAGGCAGAGGTGAGAGAGCGGTGCAGCCTTTCGGGTGTTGCAGGCAGCATCGTGCCTCCACCGTTCCTTCCCTGGGTGGCTGTGAGCATTTCACAGCCCCTCTATAGGCACCTGCAACACCTGCCCCATGCTGTAAAAGCCCCAGCACTGCTCTGTCTGTGGGCAGTTCTGGTTTTAGCCATGCACAACGTATCCCAAGGCTGGCCTAGGAGGGTGCCCTGCTCTTCTGCTTGTGGGCAGGGAGCTGCGAGGTGCACGGAGGGAGAGGTTCCCAGCTGGCAGCAGTGGGTTCTGCTGCAACCCCTCCTGCCCCAGCAGTGCTTCTCCCGGTGAGTTATTGGAAAGGCATGGCCAGGATGGAGAGAGGAATGGTGGGTCTAAAGTACATTAGTTGTTAATTATTACCCATGCTTCCCGTGAGACTTTCTGAAAAAAAAAAAAAAGAGAGAGAAAAAATAACCAAGCACCATGAAGCAATGTACCTCTCTTTTGCAAAGGTGTTTGGTGGAACATTTGTCTCTGTCCTGGCCACGCTGAGCCCTTTCTCGCCGCCTTCCTTCTGCCTCCAGTGGGATTAGGGCAGAGCTGCCAGAGAGCTTCTTATCGCGGAGCCGAATGGTGTTTGTAATGCAGGGAGGGGAGGCAGCCTGGATGCAGAAAAAAAGAGAAGGGCTGTAGGGGTGTGGGGCGGGCTGGGCTGTGCCGGCGCGTGGGAAGCTGGCATGGTGCACCCAACCTGTTCTGCAGAGCCGGGCTGGGGCTCAGTGGGATGGGGAAGAAAGGGCTGGAGCAGCTCCAGGGCACTCACCCAACCCCGTGTGCTGCTGGGAGCTGCCCTGGTTCAGCCCAGGGCTGCAGGAGGCAGGGGCTGGGCTCTTTGTTGGGAAGGGTGGGGTGCTGGTGGAGCACAGACACCTGGGGTCGGTGCCTGCTGCTGGCCCAGCTGGGCACAGCCCCCCCAGCACCACCGAGCATGGGGTCTGGCCCCGTATCGATGAGATGCAGGAGAGAGGGATGCTGGGGGTGCCCCATCCAGTAAGTGAGGCTGCAGGGATCTACCACCCCCC
>WBMW01004733.1:217653-249407 GCA_013396635.1 Penelope pileata | reverse complement strand
GGGGATGAAGATGATGAGGATGGGGGTGGGGAGGCTGCCGTGACCTCCCGCAGTGTGACACCGCTGCCCGAGCCGGGGGGAGGCCGAGGTGCCCCCGCGGATTAGGCAGCAGACATCTGCAGGGAGAGGGGAAGGGGGCAGGGAAGGGCTGCTGCCTTTTGTTGTTGCTTTTCTGCGGAATGCGGCCGGAATATAGGTCGCCTATCGCACAGTGGGTTGTGGCCATCTTTGGGGGGAGTTCGCCTGCTTTGCTGAAGCATTGAGGGAGGAAAACTTTTGCTTAGCTCTGTTCATGCATCAGGTGAACATCCTGGTGCACAGTTCGATCAGGAGAGTTTGATTATTGATAGGACTCTGCGATGACTCTGCTGTTATTCCTGGTCTGACCAGGTGTTTTTTTGGCAAGAAAACTCACACGTTCCTGCCTCTTTTGCCAGCAAGAAATTGCAAGCAAAGTGGGGAAGTACAGGGTCATTCAGGAATGTCAGATGGAGCGTGTGCCTACATAAAGGAACAGACCTGATGGAGCACAGGAGGATCTTCAGGTTCCTCCCTTCCTGCTGCTGCTCAGTGGACGCTCCTCTGGAGGCATTGCTGGGGTGGGCAGCACCTCAGGTCCTGCAGCATCAGAGCGAGGGGCACAGATTCCTCCCCTGCACCAAACAGAGCCGGGTTGGCACTGCCCCTGTCTGGGGCTGGAGGCTCAGGAGAGCAGCAGAGGAGGTGGGGAAGAAGAGGCTGAGTGCTGTTTCACAAAGGTTGGATGAGTGTGGGGCCAGAAGGCATCATCTTCAAGTGATGAGTCAGAAACGTGATCCAAGGCAGCGTCAGTTCTCACGGAGGGACAGTTTGCAAAGAGAAGGGAAGAGGCAAGTGCTCAGCTTAGAGCCAGAATTAGCACTGCCAAGGGAGCTCTGGAGAAGGAGGGTTCAGCTCATGTTCCTCTGTAATTTGCGGTTGGGGCTGTCCAGGTGAAAACCTTCTCCAGCTAAGCAGCCCCTGTAGAAGATGTAGGCCAAGGTTCCCTGAAGCCCTGCACTGAGCAGTGCTGAGGGCACTGAGCTGAGCATTGCCCTCTCTGTAGCCCAGGTCAGACAGCAAGGCTTGATTTCCCTGGGGACAGGTTCCTGCAGCCCTCACTTTGACATTGGATGGGAGCACAGAGCTAATCACCCACACTGCACGTCCAAGGGAGCAAAGAGGCACTCTCAGGCTAAGATATCCAGCCTCAGGTTGATTCTTTATGCACACCGGGTGAGTTATGCAGTTGAGATTTCTCCTCATTGACTCAGCGGCGAGCGCAGCCAGCTCAGATTAAGGTGTCTGCACCGTGCAGTGGTTTTCCAAGTGCAGGGCTGCTTGCTGTGCTACTCCTCTCACCTTCCTGCCCCTGCAGCCTAGGAGCCACGGCAGTAGGTTGGCATCATTGGCTGGAGATGCTCAAGGGCTTCACAGGGTGCAAGGTGGGCCCTTTCCTGGAGCTTCTTACTCCCTTCCTCTCTGTTCCTCTTGTGCATTCTGTTGTTATTTAGTAGCATGACAGGAAGGAAAAACACAGAGATGGGAAATTAAACGCGGAGAATAGAAATAAGTCTCTTGTTTGAGTATGGCAAAACTAATTAATACCTCTCCAAGACTCATCTCCTTGCCTGGATTCGCAGACGCCAGCGACTCAGTCCCATGAGCCACATTGAAGCGATGGAGAGGCCGAGAAGGGCCTCAGGAGGAGCCAAGCAGGCAGGGCACAGTGGCACAGAAACCTGAGGGTAAGAGCAGGAGCAATGCCATCGCCTTGCAGGTCATGCTCAGGAGGTGATGCCCCATGCAGTGCTTCTGCTGTGGCTGCAGATCAGTGCCCACACTGCAGGAGGGGCTCACCTGGAGGAGGTGGGGGATCTCAGAGCTGAGGGTCCCAGGTGCATTCAGCAGCTGACATGAGCTCCAGGCTGCTGGAAGGCCACACACTGCTCTCACTTCCTCTCCTAGTAATGTGTTATTTAATAAGAGGATGGACAGAAGCCTGCAGTCCCCCGGGATGCCAAAACATGCTGATGAATGCCTTGGCTTCAGCCCCTGGCATTGTCAATGAAAAAGCCATTTGTCCTCCATGCACAGCCCCTTAAAAAATCTTAGTTCATTTTCTTCATCACCTTGAGTGCATCAAGGCCTGGGACTCTATTTAACAATCTGTTTGAACAGCGGTTCAAAGGTTTCCCAGCATCTCAGCAAGGTTCTGTAGGCTGAGCATCCATTAGCTCCTCCGCATCCCTTGACATCTTTTGCTTTGTTTCCACTCCATAACAAAAAGAAGGCAGTGGATTGAAATCATGTTTCCAGCAAAGCTCTGTGTGTGCTACAAGGGTCCTTGGGCCCAGTCCTCCCTCAGCAGGCCGCAGCTGGGCTCTTTGATGTGCTGAGGACAAGGAAGGGCTCTCATGGTGCTTTTAGTCACTGGACATCTTCGCATCGGTGTTTGTGCTGTGCAGCGTTTCAGTGCAGGCTCAGTAGCAAAGAGGGGAAAGCACAGATGCTGCCAGCAAACCCTGGCACCTCCAGAGAGCCCCAGGCATCCTTTGGTGCAGCACAGCCCTGCTGGGCATATGCTCAAGCCCTGACCCCATGGACAGCAGGAGCTTTGCTTCATCAAAGCTGTGCTGCAACACAGGTGGAATCAGCAAGCAGATGCTCTCTGCTTGCAGCCATCTCCTGGCTCTGCAGACGCTGATGTTGCCCTGCACCTCCTCCGTCGCGGATATCTGGTCGCAGCAGGCAGTGGTCTGGTGGCAGAGGATGGTTTTCTGTAAGTGTAGTTGGCTGGCTGCAGGTGGTGCTCACCACATCGCCCCGCATGAACATCTCATCTCAACAGGGTGCTGGGAGCTGTAGGAGCATTTTGAAGCCTCTCCTTCATGGCATGTAAAATCAGGAAATCCTGCGTTGGAAGGGACCCATTGAAATCATGGCATCCAGCTCCCCAGTTGAAGCAACAGGTTCTGAGCTCCATTTCTGAATATATTGGCTTCGGACTCAGGTCTGGGAAGCACAAGGGCACTGCAGGACTTGAGGACCCGCTGTTGTTTGGGGGTGCAGAGGGATGTGCCATGCTCCAGCCCCTGGCAGCCGTTGCACAGATGACACGACGCGCTGCCCAGCTGCTCCAGGAAGGTTTCTCATTTCTGGGCTGGGTTTCTTTTGGCTGCTTTGTTTAATAAGTGTCACAATCGAGCAGCCTGATCTGCTCTGGGAGGGGGAGGAGAGGATTGATCCACATCTTCAGTGCTGCTGCAATCAGCTCCGCCGTTCCCAGGATCGGGGGCTGTGGGGAGCAGTGCTGCTGGGCACACAGGCCCTGTGGGGAGGGAAGAGTCAGTGGGAGCAGGGCTGAGCATGCTGTAAACAGATCATTTCCCAGTTTTCCAGCCCTTTCCTTCCTCCTTTTCTTTCCACACTTCCTGGAGAGCATCGCTGTGGGCTGTGCCTTGCCCCCGTCCTGTTCCCTGTGCATGGTTTGCTCCATGTTCACAGTGGCACCCCCTTTTTTTTTTGCACCTCCCCACTCTGCCTCTCCCCTTAATTCACACTTAAGTGTTCCTATTTGCTCAGGTTTGTTCTGGTCTGAGGGATGAAGCAGGAGAGCAGCTGGCACCTGGCTGTGCCCGCAGAGCTGCTGCAGGAGCCGTATCCCAGTGCCATGGGACAGGAGCGAGCGTGGGAGAAAAGGCTATGAAAGATTCTGAGCGGGGAAAATTGCCGTGTTTGCTAATGCTGTAAAGGAGGCAGCCTTTTCTCAAGCCCTGGGGTGGATACATAGGCAATAAAGGAGGAAAAAAAACCACTAGAAGCGAGAGCCGCCACGCTGACGGCCCAGCAAGCCGAAACCTGCCGGGTGAGGAGGCTGCTGAGAGCAGGAGGGGCAGGTTCCCAGTCCCGACCGGCTCTGCACGGCCCTTTCTCATGGTAAAGCAGCCCCAGGTTTCCAGGAAGAGCTGTGCTTGCGATGCCCGGAGGGGAGCTCTGCCCCCAGCCCTCACTGTGACCTGGGGCTGCTTCACGCCCGAGAGCCCTATTGAGCCCCGTGTGCAGTGAGTGCTGCTCAGCAGCTCCTCTCTGCAGCTCCCAGAGCTTACCTGGCTCCCGGCTGAGGCTGCACCAGGGCTCGTTTGCAATGACAGCATAAGAGCAGGCTCCTTCCAGCACCACACCAGGGCTCCTTGTGCTCAGCTGTGGAAAACCCACTAGAAAAGCAATCAGAGGAAGCCTCGTTGAAGGACCCTGCTGTGACAGCTGGGTTTTTTGCCCTGCCCAGCCCTGAGCATCACCCCACCAGGCCTTGCTCTGGTTCTCACACAGTGCTTGCAACAACTCGGTTCTTGCACCACACTGAGACCGGAGGAGGGGAGAGGAATGGTTCCTACACATTAACCCACCCAACAGCACAGCCCCGTGCCTATGGGGTGTACGGACCAGGAGGTCCCAACCACAGGGACTTACCATGGCCCTTTTGCTTCCCGCTGCCATCGGGCTGAAGCTGCATTTCTGGGGCAGGTGGGAGCAGGCAGGCAGGTGCCGGTTGGACCGGCTCTGGGTGCACAGGGAGAGACGGAGACGTTGGCTGCGGCCGGGGCCAGAGGCGTGCTGCAGCTTGCTGCTGCTCCCTCGCAGCGGTCGGAGCTTGGAGGTATCTTCCTGCAGTGAAACAGTGCCAGAGGGAAGCACAGATGGGAAAAAGGGGAATGGCACAAACAGGTGGTTCTGGCTTAGGGGAATAAACCCACTGCAGCGCGAGCACTGAGCTGGGGTTGGAGCCATAGGGCCACCCACCACCCCCAGGGGCTGCAGTCCCCATCCCCTCCATTCTGCTGCTCCATCTTTTCCCAACCTTCTCTTCCCATTCCTCTCCCTTTGTCTTTCCCTGCTTCTCCCCCCCTTCCTATGCATCTGCAGGATGCCTCTGCCCAGACACAACAGACGCTGAAGGGCAAGACTGGAGCTCCTCTAGATGCAATCTCCATTTTGCTCAAGGATCATTAATTACCTTGATGATTAAATACAATTAAAGGTCCGTAAGACCTTTCTGATATCAGAGCCATTAGCAAGGGCAGCTTTTAGGAACCTTCACCAGCAGTAAAACAAAAGGAGGAGATAGACCAGTAAATGGGGGAATCCCAATTAAAATCCGCGCTTAGCTCATTAACCTAATTATGCATTGTGTCGCGCTAGCCTGAGCTCCGCTGGGGGAAGTGGTGGGGGCTGTGCCCATGTGCTAACCCTGCTAGGATGCTCTGCCAGATCGGTGTTGCCTCTTGGAGAAAATGGCATTTGAGGGGGGATCGTAGCCGGGATGTGGAAGTCAGAGCAATATTTGAGCCCTGGCAGGCGATGTGCAGTGTCCTTTGCACAACCTCCAGCACTGGGGCAGGAGCCTGCCCACACCCAAGGACACCAGATGGCACCAGAACGTCCCCTTCGCCCCTCCCAGGGGATGCATGGCCATGGGGGGATCCAGCGGCTGCAGCAGCCACGTGCATCTGGGGTCTGGCTCTGATCTGCTCCATCTGTCCCCCCCAAAAGCTGCTGGTTATTGGGGCAGGCACATAGCCTGGGGACCACGTCCATCCCACTGGGCGAGGGAAGGGAGCAGAAACCTGCTGAATCCAGGTGACTCATGGATTTGCGCCTTTTCCACACCAAAGCGAGGATCCTGCGGTGCGCAGCTGCATCCCACGTGCTGGGCAGCCTACGTGTCTGTGCTCCCAGGGCCGGGAGGAGGTGGCAGGCTCCAGCACGTCCTGCCCAGAACCAGCCCGAGCTGTCCCTGCAAGTTGGAGCTCGACGGGGCCGGGGTGCGGCTCCCTGTGCGGTGGGGAGGGAGAAACGGGAGCGTGCTGCGGCCCCCGGGTCCCGTGGGAGCGAGCTGGGCTTTCCTCCAGCCTGGAGGGAGAAGGGATGGAGGCAGGGAGCTTGGAGCAGCTCCTTGGTCACAGCTCTGCATGTGGACCCAGCAGCAGAGCTACAGCAGGGAGGGAGTGGATTTACCTGGGGAGCACCACTGGGATCCCATCAGCGGGGGTTGAGCTGCTCTGCAGGGTGCTTGGGAAGAGCAGAGAGAGGAGCTGGGCTTCAGGCATCTCCTGCACATCCCTGGATGGAGACACAGGGAGATGCCTCCATCCAGGAGTCCTGGGAAAGAACCATCCCTCTACCCACATATAAATGCACTCAAATGCCATTTTCATCCCCTTGAGTGGGCTGAGGGCACATGAGGAAGATGGCATGGATAGGAGTGGATCAGAAGACATGGGGAGAAGTTGGGAGCTGGGTAGGGCCAGGCAGGATGGGGACAGATGGCCTCAGACAGGCAGGGGGAGCCCAGAGGTGCGAGGAACCTGCTCTAGGGTGTGATAGGATCCAAGTTGTGTGGGGCTGCTCTGGGGGTCTGTGCAATGGTGGAGATGGTTTATGGTCCTCTCTTCGCATATTTGATCTAAGCAGGCAATGAAGGGTTTCTCACCAAGGTGTCTTCTGCATCCTGCAGTCCTGGTCCCGTGCTCCCATGTAGTCCCAGGCTGAGCCACAGGCAGGGTGCTTGTCCTGGCAGCAGCTTACCCAAGGACAGCGTGAGAACTGCAGCTCAAAAGCTTCCACACCTGGTGCCAGCATGAGCTGGGGCTGCAGAGGCAGCCAGGAGGTATCAAGGTGACCAGAATCCTTTGAACCTCGAGAAAACAACAAATAGAAAATAGGTTGGGAAGTTCCGGATGCATCTGTCTGTTTTTGTTTTCCCTCTGAGTAATTTGTCCTTGCTTTGGAAAGGGAAAATACCACTCTCTTCATAAGGCGTGTGTCAGTTCTTGTGGGGTTACTGTGCTAAACCCTAAGCACAGTGCCTGGCCCAGCAGTGTCCTTTTTTGGGATGACAGAACTGATAAATACGGATCTCCTGAAACTCTGGGGCTCGGGGGAGGTGAGGTCTGCCCTCTGCAATGCTAGGGATGGGAAAGCAACAGCATCAGCCCCTGCTGAAGTCACAAGCCTTGCTTAGGGTCCTGCAGTTGCCCAGCTCAGGTCACAGGCATTGCCCCAAACCAAACAAAGGACCTTGGGGTGCAGGAAAGAAGTCATCCCCACTGCCATAAAGCCATGGGCCAGCTCTCACTGAAGAATTTAATCTAGCCAGAGATCAGCAGGCAGCCTTCTTGAGACATCCCAGCCCCACCGGGACAGCAGGGCTTGCTTTGCTCATTGACCATTCTTGGGCTGGTGCTCTGCTGCCAGGTAATTAAAACAGCTTCACCCTGCAGCCCAGCAGCTGCCTGCAGACAGCTGCCTGGGGGCCCAGGGGACCCTTACCTCATTGTCTGGTCCAGGGTACTCGTTAGCTGCAAGGCAGGGCTGAAGGATGCACGGATTTCATGGAACAGCAAGAGCAAAGGCAGAATCTCAAATCTGCTTTTTTTTTTTTTTTTCTCTCTCCTCTGGAATCAGGACAACAGAAAGAAAAAGAATATGAGATAAGAGGAAAAAACAGATCTTAGCTAGCAGGATGTTGAAGAGCAGAGGATCTGCTATGGGAGAGGTTGGATGCTGTTTCTCAGTTATGCCGAGTGCATCAGGAGCATTCCCAGAGCAAGCAGTGCAATTAGTTTGGATTCTCACTGTGCCTGTGAGGTGTCAGGCTGAGGTTCAGCCCCCAAGGGCCCCACACAGGCTGACCTCTAGCTGTTACCTTCCCATGGGATGCAGAAGCTCTCAGGAAAGGCCACACACTGTTCGCAGGTCACCTGCGAAGTCTCTCAGGCTCCCCATTGCTGCCCCAGTGCTTGCTGAGCTCCTGCAGGGCTGAAGGCAGCCTCAGGGATGGGACCTGGCTGCCTTTCAGGCTGCCTTCAGCCCTGCAGAGAAGCAGTTATGTCCCAGTTCAGGGCTGTTATTTCTTTCTGATGGGATCTTTCCTTGAGGAAGGTGTCACGCCCCGAAATGAAGCCTCTTCCCTTCCCTTTGGGGCACAGCATTCTCATCCTCCTGAGCTCCGTTTCCGTCGCCTGTGTGTTCTCCTGGGGCTGGGTGCTCCCTGTGCCATTCACCTGCTGAGCGTTCAGAGCACAGGCTGTTCCCTGACACAGGCCTGGTGCTATGACAGCACCTGAAAAGGGAAAATCCCAAGGCTGCTGTCCTATCAGAATCAGAAAAACCTCAGCTTTTGGGCTTAAGGAAAGGTTACATCTTTGGGGGTACCCTGGCAGGGCACAAGGCTGCACCTTGCAGCATTATTCCCCTTGCTTAGACCAACCAGGCTACCCAGCACAAGTTGAGTCCTCTACTGCAATGGCCATTTTTCAGTGCCCAAGCTCTCTTCTAATTAGCAAGTCAATCTATTTCTGCCTGACACCGTGCTGTGCCAGGAAGACGTGTCCTGTTCTGCTCTCTGCGTTCACGCGAGGTGAGCACATACCCAGGGCTGGGATCTTTCTTCCCAACTTTGCCTCCTTCGAGTTAGTGCAGACAGCAATCTGCTGCCGGACACAGCCCGTGGGGCTCCTGCCCTTATCTGGAGGGTGACCCTTTGAACTCTGACACACACTAATAGGAGTTAATGACGTTTATCTATAGACTTATCTTGCTCTCCCTGCCTGCCCTGTTGCTTCCCCCACTGAAGCATCTCCATACCTTACTGCCAGAACTGTTTGTGGCACTCAGATGACATGAACTCTCCTTCCCTGATGGGAGAAATACAATTCAGAGAAGTTAAGCAGCCCTCTTTGATCCCTTTTCCCTGTTTCTTTTTTTAAGTTTCCATTTGCATTCATTTGGTACTCATCTGGCTATTTCTGGATGTCTCTCCAAGACTATTCTGGTCACTTTATACAGAACTAAAGATGGGACTTTTTGTCCTCCTTTCCTGCTAGCTATTTATATCCTTCCATCTGTCTTAGGTACTCCAGCATCCAGCTGTGTTATAGCTATCACCTTGGTGATAGCAACAAGTAAGGATGTTTCTTAACAGCTGTTAGCTCCAGCAATGGCTGCTGCAGAGCAGGGGTGGCAAACAAGTGACATCCAAGCTGCTGGGCCACTTGTGAGCATTTCAAGCCCTGCTGCTATGCCAGGAGGTTGGGAAGCACCAGGGGCAGCCCTAGCCAAGCTCATCCCATCCCTCTAAGTTGGGGCAATGGAGTTCTCATCTCCTTGGGTTGATTCTGCACTGTTCCTCCTTCCCTTACCCCTCTCAGTTGTGTGATGGCTGTCTGATGGTCCACAGCTATCGTGGGACGTGGTGTGGTAGGTCAAGGAATTTGTCACATCCTACTTGCACATCCCCCTGCTTCTTCCTCCCATGATTTGGCTGCAGAGTTCAGGTCATCTGGATGCTGCCAGCAGCTCCTGGGAGTGAGGTACCTAGATAGCTCAGGGGGAGCAATGGGGCAGGCAAGGAGAGAAAGATAAGGCTGTAGATAAAAGTCATTAACTCCTATTAGTGCGTGTTAGAACTTTTTTTTCCCCATTTTCCTCCCTTTTAGAGGAGTTGGCTGACATTTTTGAGTGTGAAATTTATCTTTAAAAGCATAGAATTTTCTGCAGGAGCAGTGTCCATGTTGTCATGTCTGCTAAAGAACACAATCTGCTATAGTCTCTCCCTCTTTTTTCCCTCCCCATTATCTGAAAAGCACACGAGTTCTCTTCAGCAGCTTCCTGTGTAGCTGTTAGCAAGTGGGAGACACAGCAGAGGGAGGAGGTGGGCACAGCAGGCAGAGGTGGGAGCAGATCCATCTGTCAGCACGGAGAGAACGGGGAGCACAGAGCCTGGCAGAGCTCTGCTGGGCCACCATGTCCCCACGTAGCTCCTGTCCAGGGATGGAGCAGGGAGAGATGCTGACAGTGAGCCCAGGTGGGGAGATCCACGAGCAGGAGGGAGAATCTCCTTGGCAATGGAAAGTTCAGTTTCCAAGAGCTCTTGGAAAGTTCAGCTGTGGAGTTGACAAGCACTGGGGATGTTGGGCACTTCATAATGTTTCATTTTTGCTTGGAAACAAATCAACAGTGCTAATATTTCCACAGGAATTAAGTTTCAGAAGAAAATGGTGGTCTGGCTTAATCCAAAACATCCCATTGCCTTACAACCAAAGCATTTCACCCTGGTTGCAGCTCTGGTCAGCGTTGTGCTGCGCAGCCTTTAAAAGAGAAGGGAGTTCAGAAGCAGCTGTTCTAAAATAAATCTGAGTCTTACAATGTAAATAATAAAAAACTTGTTTTAAAATGGGAAAAAACTAACACCACAAGAAAAGGAAACATTCTGTTCCAAGGCTAGCACAAACCATTTCAACCTTATCTCAGGGCTTTTTATTTTTTAAATTGGGTTTTGTCAAAATCAGCACGTTCCAGTGGATAGTTTTGGCTTGGACCAAATGGCACTTTTGATCAGAAAAACATGCTGTGTTGGAAAATTTTCCCCTAGCTCTAGGTCTTTCCCCCCCTACATACTTTCAATTTTTGTGGCAACTTTGTCAATCCTCACTTTCAGTTGGGACCAAACACCCGAATGTCCCAGGGGAGCACCCAACCCCTGGAGGAGCCCAGCATCAATCACTGGGATTCTCTCCATGAAGGTGGAAATTTGAAGCCTGGTGCTCCCATCTGCAGCCTTCTGAACACAGTTTGTTGTGTGCAAAAGGAAGCAGGGAGCCCAGTGCTGGTGCAGCTTCCACAGCAGTTGATGCAATAGCTATGAAAGTCAACAAAACACACCAATTAGGGTCAACTGAGCTGTTTAGCCCTCAGACCCCAGGCCTGGTTTCTCCCACGAGGCTGGAAATGGGATGTTGACTCCTGGCTTGCCCCATCTTGTCGACCGTTAATAGATCTTTATAGGGAAGTGATTGGTTTTTGGTTCTGGCTTGTTTGTGTCGTAAATCTAGACATTGGGAACAGTGGGATTTAGAGGGAAGTGTAATTGAAATGTGCCATCAAGTTTGAAGCCTTGTAGCTACCCACAGCTCCTGTTGAAGCTGTTGTTATCCCAGCCTTCCTGCTCTAACGTCTCCACATTGGTAAAAAAGTGATACTGAACTTCTGTCCAAATGCTGAGCAGCCCTCAAATCAGCCCCAACAGCAGCAACCCAGCGCAGGTGCATGCTGACCCATCCATGGGACTGCAGGTGATGCTTCCCAGGATGTGCACGCAGGGACACCTTTGTGCCATAGGGATCCCAGTGAGACACAACCAGCGCTTCATCCCACCTCCTGAAGGGCATTTAGCATCAAATTCCCCTCAGTGCTCTGCCACAACCCAGCTCCACCCTGGGGCTTCCTGGAATCACAAAGCCACCTTATCTAAGGAAGGAACAATAAGGTGCAGAAAAACCCCTAGGCTTTACTTCCCAGAAGTTTTCTGGCCTCTCCCATTGCACTACAATCACTAAATGCATAAAATTCATGACCCAAAGTTCCCATTTAACCCTGCTTGCCCCAGAATGAGTGAGCCATGCTCCCGTGTAAAGGTGACCACATGGAGATGCAATGCAGTCCCTGTGCCATAAACATTCCCTGCAGGACAAATCATCTTTTGGCACAAGTCCCTTCAAACTGCTGCTCCTCCTGCCCTGGGCTGAGCACTGCCTGTGAGTGAGGATCTAACTGCATTGGTCTCCCTTATCCCCACCAGCAAAGCAACGCCGCTGCCCCACACCCCCTGGGGAAGCAGGGAGCATGACCCCCCATGGGGGGCCTGACCCTCGCTCCTGCAGTCGTTGTGATTGAGGCCAGTGCAAGCTGCCCCATGGGTGGTCCTGTCACTTGTTTACAGCCCCAAAGCACACAGAGCCCATCTCCCTGCAGCCACCCCCTGCTCAGCCCCACAGCTGCTGCCAGCTCCGAGCCCAAGGGATGCCCTGTCCTCGCTGAGGCATTGCCCTGCATTACAGAGCTGCTACTGCTCGGAGGTGCAAGGGGACACTTACTGTCAGCCTCAATATCTCAGTATTTGTGGAATGTTAACACAAAATGTCATAGGTTTGTTCACTGCTGAGAAAAACTCAAACCGTATTTTGGTAACCTCAGTCTAGCTGTTAACATGGATAATACTCAGGTTCTCTTCCAAGCTCTGTCAAGTAGGTTTTCTACTTCCATCTCCCCGTGCCTCAGTTTCCCCAGCCATGAAAACAAGACTGACCTTTTCTATTTGCGTGAGTGTTGGGTGGAGTGGCAAAGCCTTACCACAAATGCCTGTATCCCTGCTTCCTTAGGTGAGAATTGTCACCATAATATGCAGAGACCCACAGCTAACCCAAGCCATGTGGGTGAGATTGCCAGCAATTGCCTGGGTGGCCTTGGGCATATTTCTTTGTCATTCAGCACCTCTGATTTCCCCATCCCTGAAAGCAGAGGTAATAATACTTAGCTGCCTCTCGGGATGTTAGAGGATTAATTAGTTACCTTCTGAAAAGCCCTTTGAAGATGCAGCGCTTTCCATAAACATGCAGAGTGATTCCTGCAGGTGGGGCGCAGGTAGGACTGAAACGTGGTGCCACTGCGCTGAGACCATAAATCTGGAAAAGGAGAGGAATATGTAAAGTTAGCTCCCTGCACAGGGACTCTGATAACAAAGCTGAGCAGCAGCAGGCTGGAAATCAGGCAGGGACACTGCGTTTGGCTTACACATGGTTCTTTGCAGTTCACAGGCTGGAATCCTTAAACAACCCAGAGCTGGGAGATCTGGGTCTTTTCCACTTTCTTGTAAAAATATCTCTAGGGCAAGAGAAAATTCATTAAGGGAGAGCACAGACAGACAGCGTGAAGGGTGTCCGTCCTGGCAGCTGGTGGATGCCATGCTTGTGTTTGTGTTGGTGGCAAAGATTCCTCCTGGTCTCCTGCTCTGATGGGTTTGGAGCCATTAGAACTTGTATTTTTCTGGTCACAAAGCAATGTTAATTGTTTCTATCTTTGGACAAATTATAGCGGCACAGAGCGTGGCATTCCCACTTGAAACAGTAGAGAATGTTTCTCTAACTTCAGGGGCTAGTGAAATACCCAGCAATATATTATATATCCCAAGGAAAGACAAGAGCAAAGCAAGACCGCAGCCAGAAAGCTGTGACTGGTTAGCAAGACTTTAAACTACAGGACAGTGGGAATTTTCATCTTCTCCACAGAAATTCCAGGCCCGGCCACCACCAGCGCGGTTTGGCAGGGTTTGTTTTCACCACATCTTTGGGCAAGAAGGCCGGAGAGTTCCCATCTGCTGTGACCCCCTGGGCCTGGTATCTCCCTGCTGATAAAAGGGCCTTGGGTTGGGGCAGGATGGAGGGGATCGGGGCCACGCGGCCTGTAGGGCTGCCAGCTCCTAACCCTGCGCTGGAGCCAGGCCTGAGTCAGCAGAGTTTCGGCTTTGTCGCGTTCCCACCGGGAGCTGGGTGAGTCACAGCAGGCCGAGCCCTCACAGCTCCCGTTTCCTATCCCTGTCTGCTCAGGGAGGGAAGGATTGGATGTGCTGTGTGCCATTGAGTTTATTTCTGTTTTTACCGAATCTCTTCAGACTCAAGATCCTTCAGTTCGGAAATGAGGCTCTCTATGGGTTGCTATCTTGATCCTCTCTTCACAGCTCTTTATTAAATCCCTCCTCAGCACCTGGGGAGCTCTAATAGTGAGAATATTTAGCCCTGGACCAGGGCTCTTTGAACAACATCCAACGTATGCAGAAATCCAAGGAACAGGCAAGGCAGAGAGCACGCTCACGTTTGGGGCTCAGCCCAACGTAATGTCTCAGCACAGCCCAGCTCAATTGGTTTCCCCCTGCTCAGCGCCCTTTCCCCCTCCACACTCCATTTTCCAGCTGTACCATTGTCTGCTGCCCTCATTTCCCCACCCAAGCTCCAAATAAACACCAGCTCTGAATCCAGTCCCCTCTCAAGCCCTCAGACGTGCCCAGGCTCAGTCTTCCCTCTTGCTTACAGAGAGGGTTGGTGCACAAGAGGACCTCGGTTTTTTCTCACTGTGGAGCAAGGAGATGACTCTGGGGACGTGGGTCTTTAGGTGTTGCTCTTTGCCCACCTAGGTCTGGCCACCCACTGGCTTTTCCTAGCACAGAACTGTGGTCCTGGATGGACTCGCTGCTGCCCTTCCAGGGGAACTAGGGGTGAGAAGTGGAAAACAAATAGTGTTGGGAAGATGCAAGAAGGATGGGAAAGCTTGTAGGAGTAAAACAGAGGACAACTGGAAGAAACAAGCCCTGTAGATCAGCTTGGGAGGCTCCTTGGGGTGCAGAACGGATACGGGACTGAGCTGCAATAGGTTTTGCAAGGCCACGAGGAAAAGGAGGTGGGATCCCTGAAGCCAGGCACAACCTGGGATATTCTGTGATGATTCTAAGTGCGAGCAAAAGCACACAGTGGGAAAAGAGCTGAGGAAGGAGCTGGGGCACGGGATAGCCCGGTGCTCAGGTGTGGGAACTGGTGGCCTCACCAGGGATTAGCTGACATGCTGGTGGGGCGGGACAGCAGGAGCCAGCTGCTCCGACGTGACTGAGCAGCCTTTGTACTTTGTTGCTGAGCACAGGATTTCATGGCTTTATTGCAGGAAGGCCTTTCCTAGTGCTGTGTCAGCACTTGCAGCCAGAGCCCTGCTCTGCCAGCCTCACTGCTCCTGCCACAGGGCACGTTCCCCTCCCCTTGGCTTGGGGGTGAAGCAAAGCAGCTGTGTGAAAGTCAGGAGAGGTGCAGCAACAAGTGCAGACCAGGAGCAAAGGAGGCATGGCTGTTCCCCTCCCACTCCTCTGGTTTGCAGCCCTTCTAGAGAGCTAGATTAGCTGCAGCTGGGCTGTTTGCAAGGTGGAAGCACAGACTGCAAGAGCAAGTAGCCTGGTGATCATCTCTGCTCTTTGCTGGCTGTTTGATCTGTGGCTGGTTTCACTCTGTCATCTGCTTTTCTTTCATCTCCCTCTATGAGAAACACCTAGGACAATCACAGCTTTGGTCTTGGTTAGGGCCTTTGTGATGGCTCAACAAGCAGGCTTCCCAAACCTTAACAGCATCAATGGATCAGACCCTCTGGGAGGGATCTTTCATTCAAGTGGATCCTGAGGCTGCGTTGTGCTCTATTTCTCCAAAGAGGAGCTGCTGCATGGGCAGGAGAAGGCAATGCTGCTTTATCCCAAAGGCTCCAGGTCCTGTCCCAGGAGACAGCTAGCGAAGGGCTGGCAGAGAACACGCTCGATACAACTCATTGATTGCTCCTCAGATAGCAACATCTCTGATGCCACTACTATGTGCTGGCTCTGGATATGAACCAGTGACCTAGAGCACAAAGCATTTCCCATTTGCAAGCCAGCCTTTTTTTTTTTTTTTTTCTGGTGGGGGATCTGGGTGAGATCCAGTTGGTCACTGTAGATGCTGCCACCTCCTGTCAGCTCCCATGAAGCTAACTGAGGAAAGAGATGCTTGTTTTTCTTGCACCACAGTGCTGTCCACACCTTCCACATCCAGCCATGTCACCCGGAGCTGTGATCTTGCCCCATCTCTTCCTCTCATCCCTCTGTGCTGGGAAGGCAGCCCTCCTCTTGGTAGTCACTGGGGGCTAAGGTGAATCAGTGCATGACAAAGACTTCCTGTAAAAGGGTGCTGCTGCAGGAAGCGAGGGCCATGAGTCAAGGGCAGCACTCCCTTGCAGAGGGCTGCAGGCATTGACTAAGCAGGGCGAGGCAAGCACTGCTTCTGGGAGAGCAGCCCAGCACTGCTCTGAGTGCCTGGCAATCGCTGCAGAGCCGCTCTGGTGAGAAAGTGCTCACCCCAACCTCTTGGCCAAGCACCAGCCCAAGCCTTTGCATCCTGCCACCTGAAATTCTCCCTGCTGAGATACAGGATTTTCTTTCTTATTTCTCACCCTGCCTCACACACCTGTTGTGCTCCCTTGGGCTATTGCTGTTTGCATTCTGCCCCACAAAGGCTGCACCTCAGACCTTGCTCTCCACTTAAAAATAGGAAGGACTTGAAACAGGAATTCAGAAACATCAAGAGAAGAAGAAAAACTCACCAACAGCTAGAAAGCTTCATCTCAATTCATCCAGTCTTTCCCTTCATGTTCTTGGACACCTGCTCAAAGAGCCTCTGCCCAAAAGCATAGAAGCCAACACACAGGACAGCATCTCTCACACCACAAAGGGCCGACCAAAAACAAGGTGCTTGCTGCAGGGTCTTTTATAGGTGGGAGCACAATGCATTGCTTTGTCCTTTAATGAAGTCCAGGTGCTGTGACCGCTCCACATCACCCTCAGTTTAATTCTAAGTGATGCAAAGACTGTTAGGAGTGATTCCTCCAGCATTTGCTTCAGCTGTGAGGTTGCCACACCAAAGGGCGGCTCATCAGACTGCTGCCAAGGGCTGTTTCAGTGCCCTTGGGGTGAGATGAATATCAGGGAACAGGAGAGAGAAATCGGTGAGAGACTCAGCAGAGGCAAGGTTGTGCAAAGCAGAGCGGAGTTCACAGGGTGCAGAACAAAGAGGCATTGATCAGAGGCTCCCTATTGTGACAGAGCTCACTGCTGCCTGGAGATCATTTCCAGAGATTCCTATACATGGGGCAAGAACTGGATCCCACACTTCCACGATCCTTCCACGATCCTGGTGCCTTTAGGTAGTGGCAGACACCGATGCCTTCTCAAGGGTCAGCAGGCTCCTTCCTTCCCTCTCAGGATTCCTGCACTGAAGGGCACAGCAGCACATCCCACCCGTGGTGCCCCCAGCTCCCAGCCCCATGCAGGGCACCCCCAGATCTGCACGGGGCCCCCAAGGCCTTGCATGACCCAGGGAATATCAGGGCTGGGGTAGTGGGGAGAGGCATCGGCACAAACCACAAGCCAAGGTGGAGGAATAGGATCCCAGAGGTCTCCACTAATGAGGTCTTGGCACCAGCATGTCTTTGGCACTCGGCTGGGCCTTTTCAACTGCTTTTGGCCCTTAAAAAAAAAGCAAAAAATGACAACAACAACAAGAAATAATGAGTAAACTGCAGCTCAGCGAGCTTCAAGCTGCACAGCTCTTCCTTCGTGTGCCAGCTGCCCCGGGAGGTGCCGGGGTGGATCGGTGGGCACAGAGATCTGGCACAGAGGGGCAGGATGGATCCCAACCCTTTGCTCTGCCACGCCGACCACACACAGCATTCAGCAGAGACAAAGCAAGGCGAACCCCAGCACGGCACATGCACACACACATCCTGCTTAATGTGTTTGAGCCTCTCCAGAGGTTGAATACTGATTTTATTTTCTCCTCCTCTCCCTGGCTTGCACGCTCCCTGCTATCAATATCTTTGCATTTGCCCTCATGAATTATTGAGTGTGTAACGGCCGTCCCAGCTCAGTCACCCTGCAAACAAACACTCCCAGGAGCATGGCAGCAGCCAGTTTGCCCTCTGGCTTCTGATTTAGGATGGGGAGCACGGGAAGCTGATCCAGCACCTTGCAAAACCCCTTTCTTCCACCCGTTCCTGTTCTTCACTGTTGAGGTGCGGGTGTTGCTGCCGCGGTGTGGAGCAGAGCAATGGGTGCTTTATTTCCCTTATGGGAAGCGTGGAAGAGCGGAACAGGAGTTCACCCCATCTTGCAAAAGAGCCATGAGTTATTCAGTCACCTGGAAAGGAAACATGATTTCCGCACGGTGTTTGCTGTTTTTTTTCCCTTTTCCCCTGAAGCCTCTAGAAAGTTTGGAATGTGTTTTTGTTAAGGCTGCTGCGTGTAGGGGCCTGAATCCTGGGCTGGCAGCGTCGTGCTGTTGGCAGGCAGCCTTTAGCTGGCACCGGCTGTTTCCCCAGCCCAGAGTGTGCCACTTGCACCTGGGAAGAGGAGGGTTCTGCAGGACATTCATTAATTTGCAGGGAGACTGTAGCATGTTATGTATGGGGCACCCCATAGGTGCCCATCCCCTTGACTTCAAGCCTGTATGCAGAGCTCATTACCCACCCCAAAACACCCGTGCTGCCCTATGGCTGCCCAAAAAGGGGACCAACCCAATGGCTTTCCATCCTCCCCATGGGGTCCAGCCCGTCTCCTGCTCTTCTGGCACCATAATGAGGCATGGAGCCACCAACGTGGCTTCTTCCATTGGGATTTCGCCACCGTGGTCCCAAGGGAGCAGCCGAGTCCCGTGGGGGGTCAGGACACTTGTGTGGGCACGGGGCCAATAGTGCCATCGCCCCAGCCCCGGGCAGGCTCTGCTGGGGGGCACGAGCCCTGCGTGGAAGAGGTGGGGAGCGGCGTGATGAATCCGTGCTGGGAGGAGCAGTGAGCTGAGCACGCCGGCAGCCCCGAGCTGGGCGCAGGCTGTTCCCAGGGCCTCTGCTACGTGATTGCTTTGCTCTCCAGCAAGCTCCCACACGCCTGCAAGGCTGCGAGGACTTCAGAGCCAGGGCTGCTGCTCACCTCCGCAGGTGTGGGCTCTCACCTCCGGGCTAGAAGGAGCAGCTTATGCTGCAAAGCGAGTCGGAGGCTTCTCCCTGCTCTGCACCTACCCGTTCTTTCCTGGAATCCTAGCACAACATGATCCAAATCCAGCTCTGCACCCGCTGCCCTCATTCCAGAAGTGGGCTGAGTGTGCCATGAGGTCAGAAAGGTGTTCCACGGGGTCTTGCTGCTTGGACATCCTCCTCCAGGTGGCCACTGCCCCTAGATGCGGAGACATGGTCCAGCGGTGCTTGCACCAGAGCAGGAGCATCCCTTCCCTCTGCTTTCTGGTGGGATGCACATGGCACATGCGTGGCTTTATCCGTGCCACGAGGGGAAGGTGCAGCCTTGTGGGAGCCTCTGAGGACTCGATGGCTTCATGCATGCAGGCACATGAGGGCACCAGCGCTTTGCTGGGACTGTAAGCAGCGCTGGGAAACATTCCTCAGCGCCCAGCCGCAGCGTAGGGTGTGGGGCAACTCTTGGCTCAGGGAGGGGGCAAGTCCACACAAAGCTCCAGAGACCGAGTTTCGGTCTTAATTGCTGCTGACTGTGGTCAGCTGATGGCGTCTCATGGCTGGGTTGGGTTGCTGAGGTTTGTCCTCAGGGTCATGGGCTCTGCGTGCAGGGGAGGAGAAGAGGAGAGGGGAGTGAAGCTGCGGAAGGAGGCACTCATGGCCATGTTCATGTCCCCTCAGCTAGAAGATGCTGTCCTGTTTCTCTTGCTATCCGTTCCATATTTTCTTTCCTTACCCTTTCATGTTTCTCCCTGTTCGTACATCTTTCCGTTTTCCCTACCCCTTTCTTCCCTTTCCTCTCTGTCTCCCAGAACACGTCCGCTTTCAGGTCCTGCCTGAAGGAGTGAGCAAAACCCGATTTTCTTGTTCTCACCACCTTCCTTCTCCATTGTATTTCCCATAGAAATGCTGGCTGTATAATTACCAGCACATTATCTCTAAACATACAGATTAGGGAAAGACACTGTGGCAGCCAAAGATGAATTTCGGGGTCAGTCTGGTGGGAGACATTTTCTCCATCTGGCAGGGGAAGAATGAAATGAGACAGAGCAGCAGCTGTGAGCACCAACCACCACTTCTCCCGAGCATCTTTCTCTGCAGAATCAAGATGGAAGGCTCTTAAACACAGTCATTTCTGGGGTTAAAAAAAGGCCACAGAAAATAGCCAGATCATTGCAGGTAGATAATGCAAGGTGTATGGGCACTGCCGTAAATCTGTTCTTCTATGGGAGCTATTGCTGCTCTGTAATCAGGGCCTCGGTCTTTGCAGCTCATTTAATTACTGGTGCACTTCCAATAGGATTAAATGGATGTCTGAGTGTGTGTTAGCATATGTTGGTACATGCTGTGCTGATAAATATCTGTGCCTTCGTATGCCTACAGACACACAAGTGCTGTGTGCTTACAATAACCGATGTAGTGCCTTCCAAGGTTGAAGGCAGAAGGAAAGCATTCTTGATCCAACTTTTCGGTGATGGTGAGCCCTAGGCAGGCTGCAGAGCTTTAGGGCTGGTTGTGGTGAAGCCTGAACACCAAAAGAAGCAAATGGAATAAATAAAGTAGTTTGTGGGCCCAATATACTGGAACTGTTTTTTTTTTCTTTCCTTATTCTATGCGAAGTATATATATATATTCATGTTTTTCCGTGTCGTTGCAGGGCTGCAAGCTCAGACTGTCTTAGTCAATGACACAGTCTCGGGATTTATCGGGACGGACGTGGTCCTGCACTGCAGCTTCACCAACCCGCTCCCCAATGTGAAGATCACGCAGGTCACGTGGCAGAAAGTCACCAACGGCACCAAGCAGAATGTGGCCATCTACAACCCTGCCATGGGGGTCTCCATCCTCCAACCCTACAAAGGACGGGTGACGTTCCGGAACCCTTCCTTCAAAGATGGCACCATTCAGCTCTATCGGCTCGAGCTGGAGGATGAGGGAGTTTACATCTGCGAGTTTGCAACCTTCCCGACGGGCAACCGGGAAAGTCAACTGAACCTCACAGTGCTGGGTAAGATGCTGGGCAAGGCTGGTGTGAGCTGCTGCCTCCAGCTGAACAGGTCTGGAGGAACCTGAGACTTGTCTCCTAGGAGCTCAGGGCACCTTTGGTGTACATTTCACCTATGATGCTCTTTCAAGTTGACTGTAAAGAGACAAAGAGCTGGAAAGCCAGGGTAGATGGTTCATTGGGATGTCTCAGGAATGTCTCTTCCTCTTTCCTCAGCTGCCCTGTTTCTTAGTGCGGGTACAATAAGTGACCGGTCCCCTAAGGGCAGGGTGAGTTTTGACACACCAGTGTTTGTCAAGTGAACAGAGAGAAAAGACAGCAGAGAGATCATAAGCACAAGTAGAGCTCGTCCATGGAGCTTAGGATTGTGAGTGGATAGACCCCACCCAAGGTCTGCGTGATTCATTTTCTTAATAATTTGGGTTTCTCACACTAAAATCCTACGGCAGGAAGGAGCCAGCTTTCCTTCCTGTCTCTGTGCATCCAGGGCACCTCCACCAGAGCAGCCTGCTAGCAATTAGCAGCAGCTCTGCGTGCCCTACAGGGTCTGTCACAGGCTCAGTGGTGCTCTGTGTCTCTTGGATTGTAGCAGAGAGGGCAGCGGTGCTTTTCTAACCATCCCTTTGTACCGTTCTCTCCTCCTCCTCCTCTCTTTCTGCACTTCCTCACAGCCAAGCCCACGAATTGGATGGAGGGCACCACGCGGCCGCTTATCGCCAAGTCAGGCAGGACAGAAAAGATCTTGGTAGCCACTTGCATCTCCTCCAATGGGAAACCCCCCAGCACTGTCACCTGGGACACCAAGCTCAAAGGGGAAGCGGAGTTCCAGGAGATCCGGAATAGCAACGGCACCATCACGGTGATCAGCCGGTACCGCCTGGTGCCGAGCCGGGAAGCCCACCGGCAGCAGCTCATGTGCGTGGTCAACTACCAGCTGGATCGCTTCACGGACAGCATCACCCTCAACGTGCAGTGTAAGGGAGCAGGGCAGGGCTGGGGCGGGTGGTGAGGTCTGGTCAAAGTTTTCTGAAGGGATGGTGCTGCTCTGGTGGAGGGGTGGGAGTGAGGGCTGCTCTCTTTCTGCGGAGGGTGAGTGCTGAAGTGATCCCTTGCAGTAATCGTGTGCTTTCCCTTTCTCATACCTCTTTCCCTTATTGCCTCTGCCATCATCCTTTCTTCCTCCCTTTACCTCTCTCCTTCATTCACCCTCCCTCTCCTTGCCTCTTTCTCTCTTCCTCCCCATTCCTTTTCCACAACCCTTTCCTTTTCCATCCCGCTTTCTCTCTTTTTCATCCCGCTGCAGATGAGCCAGAAGTCACGATCGAGGGCTTCGATGGCAACTGGTTTCTCAATCGGAAGGATGTCAAGCTGATCTGCAAATCTGATGCCAACCCCCCAGCTCACACCTACGAATGGAAGCTGTAAGTACCTGCAGTGCTCCCACCTCCTGCAGACGGGACCTTCAGGCAGGGCCAAGGAGCCTCTGTAGAAGCTCAGTCAGCTCCCAGTCCCATTGCTGTCACAGTGCCAAGGTGAAACCCACACCTGTAAGAGGAGAGCTGGGCACTTTTTATAGCACAAAATTCCCCTGCATGTGAAAAATCCTTTTCCTGGAACCAGCCCTGGCAGTGAGCACCAGCTCCCCATCGAGCGCTCGTCCCCACGCGCCTGACATTAAGCAGGAGCGATTCCTTCCCCTCCAGGGCTGCAGCTTTTGGCTGAGCACACTGAAGGGACCGAGCAGGGAGCGAGGGGTGCCTGAGGAGTCAGATGGGAATTGATGGAACCTGAGGTGCTTCTCTCTCCTTCTCTTTTCTATAAGCACTTGCATAGCTTTAAAAAAGATCAAATGGATGCTTTCTTCTTTTCAGCTGGCATTTGTCATCAGGAAAGAGGCTCTCAAAATGGTTTTGCAAGGAGCCAGGCGTATTCTCTCTCATTTCCCTGGTGGCTAAGAAGGCCAATGGGATCCTAGGGTGCATTAAAAAGAGTATTGCCAGCAGGTCGAGGGAGGTGATCCTCCCCCTCTACTCTGCCCTGGTCAGGCCTCAGCTGGAGTACTGCATCCAGTTCTGGGCTCCCCTGTATAAGAAAGACAGGGACCTCCTANTTCCCTTCCAGATCAAACTGTTCACAATACAAGTCTGAAGAGGATTGTTTTTCTTGCCTTTTTTCTACTTCTCATCCCAGCTCTCTCTGTTGGTTCTGCCAGCTCGCTTAAGCTCCGAGGGGGCTTGCTGGGTTCCTCTCAACATTGCCAGGAAAGTGTGAGAGGCAAAGATACCCCGTGTGGCACCCGAGGCAGGAGAGATGCCAGGGTTTTCTCTCTGTTTTTGGGCAAGTCACTTCGTCCCTGTGTTCTGCAATTTCTCACATGCAGAGCTGGAGCCTGAGCTCTTGCTGTGCTCGTGGGCTCCGGGCTGTCACGGTGCTCAGCCCCAGCCAGCAGCCCCCGGTCCCCATCACTGCAGCCAGCTCCTGCCATGGCAGTGATGCTGAAGGCAGGCTGGGAGCAGAGGCACGGGGCAACCCCTTCCAAACCTCTCAGCCAGGTGATGTTCATATAGCCCAAGGCAGGGCAGAGGGTTTGCTACCAACCGGTCCCAAGCACAACAGGGGCTGCAGGTGTGAGGGCTGAGCGTGGCATGGCTCTCTCTGCTGCTCCCTTTCCACACCTGGCTGACGTGCTGTGCACTGATAAATTCAGCTCTGGCAATTCCAATAAACAATCCTTGGAACTGCACGTCTTCGAGCCAGGCATTGAGTCGGTCCCTGTGTTCCTGTGGGGCTGGAGATTTATTTTTAAACACTGGAAAGTTTTCCTGTGGATTCTCTGTGTGTGTGTCCATTTGTCTGTCTTTAGCCTGCTGTCCTGTCGAGGGTTTCTGGGCTTCCAGCTAACAGGCAGGAGCGTCAATACATGGCTTTGAGATGGACCTGTGGGGAGAAAAATGGAGAGAGGAAAGCACGGAATTAAGGAGGGCAGCGTCCTGAGCCCAGCAGCGCTTCGATCCAATTTCCCAGCACAGTTAGTGGATTGCTCAGGACTGAATATAGGATTATTGACCTGAAAGGGGATGGAAAGGGAAGGAGTGATGGTGGTTCGTGGTGATGAGCAACAGAGGAGCTGTCAGAGGAAGCAGCAGCCTCCCTTAGCATCCCACCGCAGCTTCCAGGTGTGCCCTGGCCTTTGTAGATGGGGAGCCCTAACTGACCCACAGGCAGAGGATCAATGCTACACTGCTCTGTTCTTCCATCAGCTTTGGGCTTCATGTAGCTGGGGAGGAATGCCCCTTTTTCTGGCTAATATGTTTGCTGTACATATCTGCCCGTGTGTATGCACAGGCACGTAACATTTGCTTGTGTGCATTTAGGCACTTCTTTGTGAATGTAATTACACCCCATTATTCCCTTTTGTTTCTTACAAATTGCTGACAATGTGGCACATTTTTGTTGAGAGGAGGGGAAAGAATTACTTGAGTAATTTTTAATTGCCTAAGAGAAGTAATTACTTCACTTTGCTTCAGTAATTAAGAATAACCAGGCCATGTGTGTCGTTTCCTAACACAGAAGCTTTTTATATTTTTTTTATCTGCCTTTGTTCATTTATTTTGTGTACCTCCAGATGTAGTTTTGCATTATTGCAGCTTCACACTTACCTGACTCTCCTGACACGGGCAGGCCAGGCTGTAAATCAGCACCACTTTACTCGAGCTGCAGTTACAATTAACGCTGGCTGATCAGCCAGGGCAGGAAATTAGGGTAAAGCAGGGTCAGGCTGGTGTCCCATTCCTGTGTGTCCACCAAATGGAAAGCCAGGGATGGAGAAACACTCTGTAGATGTGCCTGCAAGAGGTGAGCCACCTGAAACAAAAGTCACCACGTTTTACCCCAAACTTGAACCTACATGGGGATTGTGCTGGAAGAGGAACCACTGTAAGGCTCCAGTTCTGTCTTCTGGACAGGAGAAAACATGGCCTGAAAGTGCTCGATATCCCATTAGCCAAGCCCAGGGGGCTATGTGTGACCCAGATATCTCCAATCTCTGTTGTAATTGCAGGGAAGGGAAAATAAAAGATCCATATAAAGACTTGATTCTCACCATGCAGCGAGAGAGACAGCCCACTGACCCTTCCCTGTAGTGCCACAGCCCAAGGGTTTGGTTTCAAGGCTGCCTCTATGAATAGTACCTGGACCTGCCCAAGGGCCCATACAGAACCATCCTCACCTCAGCAGTGCTGCCCAAATCTCCTGAGTCCCATCCCAGGGATCTGCCATGCTCTTTCTTTCCCCTAGGCCAAATGGGACTCTGCCAGGGAGCGTGGAAATCCAGAACAACACCATCTACTTCAAGGGGCCCGTCACCTACAGCGTGGCTGGCACCTACATCTGCGAGGCCTCCAACGCCATCGGCACACGGTCGGGCTTGGTGGAAGTCAATGTCACAGGTAGGAGAACACGTGGTGTGCTCTGAAAGAGGAGGGTGGGAGCTGCTGGCCTCTACCAGCCTTAATGTCTTTGTAGCGTCATCTGAGTCTGCAGTGTCTCCTTCTAGGGGAGGGGAATTTTGTGGTGCCAAGGGAGCGGGGAGGTTCTTTGCTTTGTGCTGATTGTGCTTGGATTTTTTCTCCTTGTTGTCTGTTCCTTTCTTACGCCAAGATACGTTCAGTCTCATTCCTCTTGTCTTCTGCTTGGACATCCTAAGTCATGGCAGGGATGTGTTTGTTGAAAGGAGTAAGATGAGGAGATGGGCTGCCACTGAGGCAGGAAGGTGTGAGATGGATGCTCCATTTGTTCAGGTGTTGCTGGTGGCAGACAGCTCGGTGGTTTCTTAGTTGTGTTCTGTGCAACGCTGTGTTCGTCTGTGCTGTGTGTGTCGCCATCAACAGCTTGGAGTTGGGTGCAGGCAATGGGAAGCGGTGCTGTGGGTGTCACATGGGACAGAGGGAAAGGACTTGTAGCCACAAGAGGAGAGAAAGGACGTGAGGATGTGTCAGGCAAAGAAGGTGATGCCAAGAAACGGGAAGGGAAGGTTCCCCACTGCTTTGGGGCAGAAGGAGCGATGCACTGTGCCAGTAGGTGAGTGCCTTTGGGTCTCGCAGTGGGATGGGAGCACTCCTGCAGTGGGACTCAGAGCTCTCGGGGGTGGAGGAGGGAGTGGGTACCCAGTGAGGACATACCTGGTGATGCTGGGGGCTCTGTGCTGCTCTCCATGGGTACCGCTGTGCCCCAAGGGGACGGTGGCCCAGCAGCAGCCAGTGCAACATAACTGGGACCCGCTCTGCGTGGGGAAACCGGGCTGATCTTTGTCTGTCCAAGTGCTTGGGAGGTCAATGGATGGGATGTGCTAATTAGATGCTAATTATGAAGTATTTATTTATGATCGTTATCGCTATAGCAGGCCTTTAATTCACACCTCGTGTCCTGGATCCGTGCCTGCTGAGTCGTTCCTACTGTGTGCCTTTCTCTGGGGGACTTTTTGTTTGCTGGTGGGAGGAACCAGAGTAACAGAGCTCTTTGTCGAGCACAGATGTGGGGCAGCACCTGTCCTGTCCCTGCTCAAAGCCCTGAAACAGGGGTAAAGTCATTTCCCAAACCCATCTCAGTGAGGTGCCCACCACGGCACTGTGCTCCTGGGGCACTGTGGGGTTTCCCCATCCTGGAGGTTTTCACGGGACAGGCAGAGCATCGCTCTCACTCGGTCTCCGCAACACTGGCACGGGAAAAACTGACAGTGTTTTCTAGGGAATGCCTTGGGGTGGGTGTCTGCCTGAAGTCCCAATTTACTCCCAGAGGTCCGAATTGTGGTGCTGAGGTTTAAGCAAGGAGGGGCACAGCAGCAGCTGCCCCCTAGGAGGGATGAGCAGCTGCCACACTAAGCCAGGGCTCCACCATGTAAAAAAAGAACCCATGTTCTTAATAATTCATTGGATCTGAATATGTTTATCCAGCTCTCCCACAAGACCGATTAGACCAGTGCTGGGGAGGGCTCAGCCGTCCTCACTCAGCTATTACAGGTACATTTGCTTGGGTCTTGCAGGCAATTTAGGGATTGTCAGTGGACCACAAAACCTCTTTCAAGAGGTGCATGCAATAAATGGAGTTCAATCTAGTGAGCAGCCAGCCTTGGGAGAGAAAAAAAAAAACACAGAAGGTTAATGCAGAGAAAATCCTGCAGCAGCCGTGCCCCTCATGCCTCCCCATCCCACCCCCAGCATCCTTCATCCCAGCCCCAGGGAGGAGGAGCAGGGCTGGGTCAACCCCTGGCTGCAGGTGATGTGTTCAGGAGAAGGCTGGATGCTGCTATTGGAGTTATAGCACATTAAAGAGATTGATAAGTGGGAATTTAATATTTTATTCCCGCAATCTGTTCCTGTAATAGCTTCTCCTGCCTTGCAGGACCTTTGTCAGTCGCAGCCAAGCCATGTAGTGTGACATGTAACTATTTATTATGGGCAGTTGGGTGACATAATAAAAGGCTGTGGGTATGGACTGCCTGGGTCTGCAGGCACACGTGTGGCAGCCCTGCACAGAGAGGGGGTGACATGCACACGCACAGCTGTGTGACCTCTCTCTGCATCCCCCAGAGCTGCATGGCTGTGCAGGGATGCCCTGCTGCGCAGCCACGCGTGCATGCATGAGCAGTGGTGCAGTGGCTGCATAAACATACATGCATCAGTGGAGATGTGCTTGGATGGATGTGCTTGCGTGCAGCAGTGCTTGCACAGACCCTGGTCCTCAGGCACATGCATATATATCAGTGGTGTCTGCAGGCTGGGGGCATTCATGCATGGACACAAGCACAGGGAGAAGGATGTGTTAGAGCTGTGCAACGGGCAGACTTCACATCCCATGGAGAACTGCAGTGCTGGGGGTGCAGCCGGGGTTTGCAGGAGCAGGACTCAGGGACAGGAGGCTCCAGCTCTGCAGCCCTGGCCTTGGCTGTGGGATGGGGAGAGCTGCAGGAGCTCCCCCCGCTCTGCTGAGCTCACAGCAGGGAGTTGTGTACACAGTGCCAGCGATCCCAGCACAAGGTCACTGCGTGCAGCCTGCGGGGCTGGGACGGGCTCTGAGCACCAGGGAAAGCGCTGTGCTGGGAGCACAGCATCCCCTCCCCCAGCTGCGCCCCCAGCCCTGCTCCAGCTGGGAGGGCAGACAGCTGCGGGGGGGCTCTGCCTGATGCTGAACTCGTGGATGGCGGCGAGGAGCGCCCGCTGCATCCTGTCTGATGGCATCTGTGCCAGGGCCCCGCAGGAGCAGCGCCTGATTGACGGGCGATAGGTGACCTGACGGGGAGATTAGAGCCTGAGCCACGTCTGGCATCCGGCCCGAGAGCTGTCACCCTCTGACACACCAGCGGCAGCTGCTCAACTTCTGCATCGCTTGCCAGTGGTTTGTCCACCCCTGCACATCCCACTGTGGCACAGGACTCCCCTGGCTGGGAGGGAAGTTGGGCCCTTGGAGCAGGAGATGGGGGTGCACGGGGCTGCTGGGGGGCAGTGAGGAGCAGTGCTGGTGGGGTCTGAAATTCCAGCCCTGCCTGCAGCTCTCTCCATACCTTGACTCACACGCAGCTCTGCCAACAGCTCAAAGTCCAGGGGTAATTGAACATGGATGGTGCTTGCATGGAAAGGTTCCCATCAGCAGTCTGCCTCCTAAAAATAATAAAATGCAATGATCCCCGCTGTGTTTGCTGATGCCAGCCGGGAGCTGGGAGCCCACTGGATTTCAGGATGCTGCTCCCCACCCTGCAGCAGATGCTTGGCCAGGCAGGAGGAAACCCAGAGCCTTTCTCTGGAAGAGCTGCATGCAGGGAGCAGCTTGGGCTGACACGGATCCAAACGATAACCTCTCATGGAGTTTGACATCTCCCTCAATGCCTCTGGCTCCAGTGAGAAGCTTGGCTGGTGCTGGGTCTTTCCTTGGCCCCTGTGATTGAAGGGAAGAAGATAGAAATGTGACTTCAAGAAAAAAAAAAAAGTGTCCACAAAAGCAGTACCTTAAAATATCTGTCTGTGATGAGCAGAAGGACTTTTGAAAGCTGCTTTTCTGCGTATCATAGGAAAATTGTTTGGTGTCTAAAAATACAGTTTTTCTGATCTGGGCCCTTCCTGCCCTTGGGAGCAGCTCCTGCCCCTGGGGGTTCTCTGATGCCTGATGAGGTTTAGGTCCCACCTCCGCTGGGACCCCAGGCTCTCTCCAAGAGCTCTATGATAGCAATAATTTCTGCTCATTCTTCTGTCAGATAGCACTGAAATGGGCCACCACGTTCCAAAAGCCATCGCTGAGGGACTGATGGACCTGTCTGCATAGGTCTCATTTCTCATTGGACACCAGCCATTAAAAGCAAGATGTGATTTCAACACGTGTATTTTTGAAGCCACCCTGGTGATGGGCATCGCCTCTTCATCTCCATTGCTGCACCCCCGGGTGCTGCTGGACCCCATTTCCAGCAGAGCGATGCTCCCAGCCCCAGTTGTGCTGCAGGGATGGAAGCAAAGCCTGGGGCTGTGCCTTGATGCTGGGCTCCCAGCTGCTGCCCCGAGCTGGCACGGGGACAGGAAGCTGGGCTGAAAGCAACAGCTGGCAGAGCCGGGCAGGAGCACTACAGCTTTAATTCCCATTCATACAGCACTCCCTGTTTTTATG
Organism: Penelope pileata; assembly: GCA_013396635.1. Lineage (NCBI taxonomy): Eukaryota > Metazoa > Chordata > Aves > Galliformes > Cracidae > Penelope > Penelope pileata. The sequence goes on along the minus strand of WBMW01004733.1, from coordinate 220,315 downwards.
AGGGCTGGGGGCAGCAGGAGAGGGGGAGGCTTTTTGTGCTGGCATTAAAGCCGGGCTTGTTCCCCCTCCCTGTGCTCTGCTGTCTCCTGTTTCTCCAGTCCGCTTTTCACAGCGGCTTTAATTCTCTCCAGACTCTTCCTAATGGATTTTTCACATGGGGCCCCCCCAGCACGCTCAGGCATCGCACCGGCTTCCAAAAAATTTCACGCACCCCTCAAACACAAAAAGGGGATCCTTTTCCCACACTTCCCCCTCCCTCCCCAGCCCACGGCTGTGCTCTGTTTCACACTCCAGGCACAGAACCGGGTGGGTGACAGCATGAGTCCCCTCTGCAGGGCTGAGCACCCACTCCATAACACTAATTAACTGGGCACCACTAATGAACCAAGCACCGAGCGCTGGGCAGGATGCAGCCGTGCTGCTGCAAGGATGCTAAAAGCAAACGGAGCCAAGCGTCACCCGCAGCTCCTCGCTCACCACCTGCCCTCTCCCAGGGGACTCTCTTCGGTGTCCTGTTGCAGAAGCTCGGATCTCTCTCCGGTCCTTGTTTGCTCACACGAGGATGATGCCCGGAGACCACTGCGAGGGGCTTCGGGCGGCAGCAGCGGTCTGCACCGCCCTCCAGCGGCCGCGCACGCGTCCCCGCCCTCCCGCAGCGCCGTCCCCTGCACCGGGTCACCCCTTTGTACCCCTTTCCCCCAGGGTTAGCCGCACCCCCCCGCAGCTATTGGCGCCTGTAGGCTCGGGGATGCCGTGGGTGAGGGGGTAGGGAGCTATTTGGGTGGGAAGGAAAGGGTTTGGCTGCTGGCTGTGCGCTTGCCATCTTGCTTCTCCCTCCCTCTCTTCGCACAGTTTGGTTTTGTTTTCTCTGGCATGGGAACTGGGCCACCGCGAGGAGGATGGGGATGGGAGCAGTGCAGAAAATAGGTCCTTCCCCCAAAGAACGTGTGAACGCTGCGCGATGGTCGCCGTGTCCAGGCGCTGGCACGGAGCGGGGTGGCACGGAGGCGGTGTTAGCGCAGGGGTGGGCGGCACACGGGGCAGGAGAAGCTAAATATGTACAGGAAAGGTAGCAAAACATTCCCCCTGTCATCTCATCCCTCCCAGCTGGGCTGCTAATGGGGCTCGGAATGGGAAAGTGGGCTGAGATCCTTTTGGAGGGGTTCACATCCCCTCTGGACCTGCTTTGCAGAGTGGGGAGGCAGGAGGGATCAGCATGGCTTTAGGCACCCTGCACCCCGTGTGCACACCATATCTGGGGCTTCTCAGGGTGGGGGAACCATACACAAAACCAGCCGTGGTGCTGGGAAATGCTGGGTAGGAGAAGGACGTAGCCTCGGGGGCTGAGCCAGATTGCTGCTCCAACCCTGCACCCCTCGCTGTGTGCAGAGATTTGGGACTGCAGGGCTGGGAGCTGGGCTGCGAGCTGGCAGGGACCGGGCTGGGAGCTGTGCGGATGCTCGTGTGGCTGAGGCTGAGCAGCACTACCAGGGGACGGACGTGACATTTCTCTGCAGAGAGGTTTTGCATTAACCAGCTGCCTGTGACAAGCCTTCTGTTGGAGCAACGTGTGGTTTTGGCTTTCTGGATCCCAACCCTGGCTCCCTGTGCTGCAATGCATGCCCTCGCTGCTGTGCTTTGGAAGGAGAGCTGCCTCCTGCCTGTGCTGGGACTCTGTCCCTGTTCTGGCTGCAGCAGGGAGCCCTTCCCCTGCCTGCCCCGAGCCCCTCTGCCCGCTGTGCTGCCCTGTGCTGCCTGCAGCCTCGTGAGGCTTCGCTCGAGGCACGGCAGCGCTGCAGAAACGGAGATGCTGCTGCTGGGATGTCTCGGGGAAGGCAGGAATGAAGCAGCTCTCAGGCACGAGCAAAATGTTTACTCTGAGAAGTTCAGGCCAGCGGTTGCTCGAACGCAGTACCTTTATCCAAAATCTGCAGCTGTTTCTGGAACTGCCACTGCCCAGGGGAAGCTCTTTTCTCCCCTCTTCCTTAGCAGCTGGGCTGAGCTGTGATGTAGGGAAGCCCGCTCCCTGCCCTGCTCTCTCGTTCAGGATTTCCTGCCCTAGTGCAGAAACTCAGCTGCCAGCAGGCAGCATTCCCACAGGCTCAAGAAGAGGGGACAGAAAGCAGACTCTGCCTCATGTCCTGTTGGAATCTGTTCCTTTCATGCCCTCCCAGCCCATCGCCCATCCTGGCTGTGCTCAAATGCTCCTCAGGCTGAGAAATGGGGGCCAGGAGGCTGCAGAGCAGCACTGAGCAGGCTGGGCCCTGGGGGCTCTCCTTAGCGACACTGGGGGCTGCCAAGGGGCATGAATGCAGCATCTGCTGCCCAAATTCAGAGGCAGGTGGAGGGCTGGGGGCTGAGGCAGCCATTTGTGCCCGATGCCTCCTGGACACCGATGCACAACAGGAGGTTGCGGAGAGGAAGCTGAGCCTGGCCAGGGGCTGTAACTGTGCCAGGGAGTGCTGGGAAGGTTGATTTAAATCCTGGATCAAACTTTATCTGTGCCAAAACGTATGTGTCAAACTCCATGAAAGAGGAGAGAGCGCCTTTCCCGTCTCTGCTTCTCCTCTGAGTTATTTATGTATTTATAAATAGGTCAGGGGATCTGTAGGAACAAGATTAGCGCGAGCGGTGGCACCATGCCGGCCACAGGAATAGCAGC
>WBMW01004733.1:177741-212798 GCA_013396635.1 Penelope pileata | reverse complement strand
TTTTTTTTTTTTGGGTTTTGTTTTCCATCCTTTGTAATAATTTGTTTGGGGGTCCAGGGGGGCATTTTCATGGTTATAATTTGTGTGGGCAGGGTGTTGCAGCACCCTTCCTTTTACTTGTATAAAAAAAAAAACAAAAACAATAGTGGCTCAGCTGTGGAAAAAAAAAATGTACTTTTTTATAAATAAAGAATTTTAAAAAAAAAATAAGAAACTTTCTCCTCTTTTTGTGCATTGGTGACTGCGTCGTTCTGGAGTGGCAGTGGCAGCTGCTCCCCAGCCCCCCAGCTCTGTTCCCGTGCTGTGCTGTGCTCTGTTGCTTTGCAGGTGAAGGCAGGAGGCTAAGGCTTGAGAGATGTCCAAAACAGCAAGGAGAAGGTGGGTAGGGAGTGATGGGTTTTGCCACCAGCCTAGGTGGTGAAATTCTTGGGCTGTAGATTCGAAATAAACAAAAGGAGAGGGTTGTTTCCCTCTTCAATGTAAACAGTGACATTCCTTCTCTAAGGACGCTGCTGAGCCTGAGCTGAAAAATTTTTCTGCCAATGGCAGAAAAATCCATCAGAGGCTGTTAAAAATCTGGGGGACTGGGCTGGGCCGGGCTTGGGTTGGTGTGGGAGGATGGGTGGGATGGGTAGGATGGGTAGAGTTGGTAGGGTGGGTAGGATGGGTAGGATGAAGTAGGATGAGTGGAATGGGGTAGGATGGATAGAATGGGTTGGATGGGTAGAATGGGTTGGATGGATTGGATGGATCAGATAGGTAGGATGGGGTAGGATTGCTAGGGTGGGGTAGGATTGGTAGCGTGGGTAGAATGGCTTAGAATAAGTAGGATGTGATACGATGGGTAGGATGTAGTAGGATGGGTAGGATTGGTAGGATGAGTAGGATGGGTTAGATGGATTGGATAGGTAGGATGGGTAGAATGGGTAGGATTGGTAGGATGGGTAGGATTGAAAGGATGAGTAGGATGAGTTGGATGGATCGGACAGGTAGGGTGGGGTAGGATTGGTAGGATGAGTAGGATGGGTAGAATGGGTTAAGATTAAGTAGGATGTGATACAATGGGTAGGATAGGTAGAATGGATTGGATGGACTGGATGGGTAGGATGGGGTAGGATGAGTAGGATGTGCTTGTAGTGCAGCACCTGGCTGCCACGATGATCGTGCATCAAAACCTGCTAAATGCTGCAGGGATGCCAGGGGTCCGTCGGGAGGAAGGATCAGTCAGGATCCATCCCTGCACCTCGGTTACTGATCTCTGCGTTGCGAAGAACAGTTTGCCTTTTCCCTTTCCCCCAGCTTCCTTGCTGTGAATACATGCTACAAAGACAGCCTTGTTCCCAGAGATCAAGGCAGGCAGCTCTGCAAGACCCAGGCTTCTGCGAGAGGGAGAGACAAAGGAAGCGAGAGATCAGAGGAAATGTGCACGCTCTTCCTCGGGCTGCTATCAACAGGCACATTGCCACGCCTCTGGCCTGGAGAATCCTCCTGGGGAAGCATCTTTGCACCCGATCAGCCCACGGGATGGGGCTTAAGATGGGAAGAAGGACAGGAGGGGCTGCCTTTGCCCATGGTCCTGCTGGGCTGAGCCCCTGGGAAATGCTGCGCCGATTTCCCAGGCCACGTCCACACAGTCAAGCGATGATGGACAAAGCCCATCGCATGGGGCCTCAGCAGCTCAGGTTGCAGAGGGCTGAACGCAGCAGGAGCTGACTCCCATGCAGTGCCCCTAAGTATTGTGTTTCTCTGGAACAAAACAGAAACACGTTGGGGGCAGGAATGCCAGCGACGCATGCAGCCCGTGGAGCGACGGCAGCGTGGCTTGGATCTCTTCTCAAAGCCACAGCTCTGCAGGCGGGCACTGCTGGCCTCAAAGCAGCTCCAGAGCTCTGGCAGCCAGTAGAGAGCCCACGAGGAGCTCAGGGGGGGCAGGAGGGGATGGGCGAGGGGAGCGTGTTCTGCTCGGAGCGGGGCTGCCTCAGTGCTGCTGGGCCGTGCTCAGAGCAAACAGCAGGGATGCGCCTGGAGCCAGCGGTGCTCAGAGCTCCCCACAGCAAGGGGACAGAGCCAGGTGCCCAGCTGCTGTGGGCACATCCAGATAGAGTGGAGTTGTGCTTATTTCCACCCCCACAGATTAACATCACCTAAGCAGGATTTGCAGGGAGTAAGAGTGAGACACAGCCCAATGTGAGCAGGGAATGAGCAGGCAACCCCAGGGTGCAGGCACCTGGGAGCAGCCCACACAGCCAGGTGGATCTCCCAGGGATCCACACCCACAGCAGCCCCATACCTGGAGGTGCAGGAGGCAGAAGGACGATGTCCAGCAGTCAGCAGGGCTGGGAGATGTCAGACCAGGCTGCCTGGGGTGGCAGCTGGAGGGATGCTGGAGGGATACTGGAGATGGAGCTCATCCATTGGGGTGGAAGGCAGAGCACTCAAGGTCACACGTTGAGCTCCTGGAAAAGTTGAACTGAGAACAACTCGCTGTGTCGGAGCAGAGCAGGGTGAATTATTTGTAGCAACAAATTTGTTTGATTATTTTTTTTTTCCCGTGGTTTCAGATTATTTGCAAACTTGAGTTTGATTTGAATGAACATATTTGTGAGAGGAAATTGCTTTATGCAAATGCACTCCAGCTGGGGGACCTGCGACTCTGAGAAGTGCTGTGGAGCCTCCAATGCCCTTTGTGGTTTTGGCAGAAGATGAGGGGGGGGATGGCTGCTCGTCCCCCAGCACAGCACCTCGCAGCCCCCCAGGCGTGGTTGGATGCAGGCTCTTGTATACGGTGCTTGCAGGGCAGAGCCTGTAAAAAACTCTGTGTGTTGCACTTCTGAAATGTTAGATATTAGCTCGCAGAAATAAGAGAACAAGACAGAGCTGTGCAGGCAAAGCAGGGGCACTGCGTGATGAATAATCAATAATTGAAATGGGAGATGAAAACGTTGCATCATCCCCTGGGGACCACATCATGGAAAGGTCTTGACTGGTGGGTACCAACTGCTGGAGGGGCACAGCAGAGAGCCCAGCCCAAGGGGAGTCAGGGATGCTCCTTCAGGGATGCTCCTTCAGGGATGCTCCTTCCTCAGAGGGGTCACAATTCCTGACCCAAACCCAGGGGAAGAGAATGGGTTTTGTGCCTTCCAGCTCCACGATTCCACACAATGCTCTTTCTGCCCCTTTGCAGAAAACGCTGCCCTGTGCTGAGCTCGGGAGGAGCACATCAGTGCTGGTGAAATCCTTGGAGACGAACATGGATCAAATCCTGTGGCAACAAGGGCTGGGAGGGGAAGGGGTTTCTCTCCTTTATTGCTCCCTCTTGCCATGCCTTTGCCCAGCCCAGCAGCTGAGAGCTGGGGCCATGCAGAGCCACCTTTTCTCCTCCATCCATCTCTGTGAACCTCCACCAGCCCCACGGAGAGGGATGCCCAGGTGTTTCTGTTTTCCCCTTATCTCCCTGCTCCTCTCAAACTCCCGCCAGCCTGTTTATCTCACAGTTTTGAAAAGAAAATTGCCAGCTTCACACCTGTCAGCTTTAACTGATTGCCTGATGCTCGGGGGGGGGGAGCCCATCCACACAGCCCCGGCCTCACAGCTCGGCTCGCTGGGGAACATCTCCATCCCTCGAGGAACGAGAAGCTTCATTTCCCATCTCCCGGCCTCATTTCACCGTTCTGCTGAAGCTCCTGGCCCTTTCAATTACTGCTTTGCAATCATAATGAGCAGTGGCTGTCTGCTGGCACACAGCTCTGTCCACCCAAGGAGCCCATCTCATCACGAAGCACTCATCCTCCGAGCTCCACGGTTTCCCCACTGTGCTAAAAGTGCCCTTCCCAGTGGTGATACAGAGAAGTGATGTGACTAAAGCCCGCAGGGAGCCAAGGGCAAAACCCTCAGCACATCTAAATCCTTCCCTTCTGCCTATGGGAGCTGTACAAACACGTTGCTATCGCCATCCATGAGCTCATCCCTCTCCCCCCAACTCACTTTGGGTCTGGAGCATGGAGATGCAGCCCTGGTTGTGCCCTTCCTGGCAGCTTAGCCAAGGAGGTAGGAGGAGGACTTACAGGCAGGGCACTCCATCCAGCTGCTGCCAGCTGTGCCAGCTCCGTGTCTGGGATCTGAATCCATCAGCTGTCCGGGATTATGAATGGATGCCGGAGTGGGAATGCAGTGTGAATGGCGCGGGTAAACACTGCCGAGCGGTCCAGAAATCACGGCGTGGGGGCTTCGTGGTGGGAAGGAAGCGTAATTAAATAGAAATTAGTTACTTAAATGGTCACTTCCTGGGGTTTCGTTGATGTCCGATTAAACTTAACTTTTAATTTGCGTAAGCAATAAATGTTTAATTATGTTATTAATATATTTGAGTTGAGGAGCTTATGGGCTTTTATAATTGGCATTTAACTAGATAGTTCCAGCGTATTAACTGATGGTTTATAGCTCCGTGAGAGGGCTCCCAATTATAACTGACCTAAAAATTTGCTCGGAGGACCTGCGGGGAATGCATCACCTGAGCAGCAGAGCAGGGGGAGGTGGAGGGAGGAGGCAGGGAGCAGCTCTGCACCATGGCAGCAGCGAGGACAGCCCCTGGAGAGCGATCCCCTCCTGAAACCTGCCAGTCCTTCCTCACCTATTTTCTGTTCCATCCCTATGTTTACTTTGATGACTGGTTAAGTGACACCGCGTGCGACTGACACAAGCTATTTCCCACAAACTGGCATTGATTATACTCCTGTCTTTTAATTCTTTATTAACTGGAACTTTGTTGGCTCTTTTTTTTCTTTTTTTCCTGATGCCAGCACATCAGACTGTAGCTTTCAAGCCATTCTATGCCCTCTTCCTTTCACCTTTTAGAATGTGACTTGTCCCATACACACCAAAAACCAACAGCAGTGAGTTGGGGATCCCTTTGGCCAAGTTTTCAACCTATTTGCTATAAGTGCAGTATCCAAGGAGCTGCTGGTTCTGCCATCCTCCAACACGCAGAAATCATCATCCCAGAAGCCACAAACAAAGTTGTGTTTCTCTCCCAGGACAGACGATGAGCAGTGATTCAGATTTTCTGCCTTGTCTCAATTATCATTGCCCTCTTGACCGTCTCCATCTGGTAAAGTGCCCATGCAGCCCTGCAAAGGCTGTTTGTGTTCCTGCTGCATTCCCCCGTGTAACCCTAGCTGTTGGACCAGCAGCAGCTTCTCTTTCATGCTGACTGCTCTCTCCTTTCAGCTTTTCTGTTTGATCTGTATTGGAGATGGGGGGAGCTCCAGGTGTGTAAGCTAGAGAACACCCAGCTGGAAAAGGTTCCAAAAAATTCTGCTGCAGGGCTTGGAGATGGTTGGGAGGGAACAAACATTAGGAATATTTCCTTACCATGACCAGGAGCTCGCATCCAGGTGAGAGCAGCCCCACTGCAGAGTTGCAAGCGTGGATCTCATCCCTGGGGGCATCCAAAATCAAGCCATCCCACGGTGCAAGCACCCTGGAGGTAAAACGAGGAGAACGTGGGCCAGGGCACGTGGTCGAGCGGTGAGATGTTCCCAGGAGTGATGCTGGAGATCGCTGAGCAAATTAACTCTATTAACACAGGTGATAAGAGAGTGAGCTGCAGTCCCTGTCCCCTCTATCTGACAGAACTCATCTGGTGGCTGCTTGTAGCAGCACAGCCGTAATGGGCTCATCAGGGACACGAGGCTGTGTCTGCGGCTAAACACAGGCTGGGACCTGCTGAGCTCTGGGCAGTGAGATGCTGAGATCAGGAGATGTGCTTTGATGTCAAGGAAATCAGGATCCGGCCCCTCCGTTCCTCCAGGAGAGGCAATTTTGAGTGTCATCACCTCCTCTAGACTGTACAGCAAAAGAAATAAATTACCAAAGGGATTTGATCGTTCATTACTCTGCTGAGCAGCAAGGAAATGAAGCAGAACTAAAATTAAGGGCTGGAAGGTAGAGGAAACATCATATAGCTCCAGGCCCATCTTTTCCCTGCACCAGGCTGGGGCAATCTCCATAGAGGTGCACTGAGCTGCAGAGCCTGGGGTCTGGGCGTGGAGTGAGCTCTGTGCTGGGGCTGCATGGATGGGACACAGACAGCAGAGAGAAGGTCCTCGCTGTGCCAGGCTCTGTCCTTCCATGCAGAGAAAGCATTTCCAAGCTCTTACCCAAGCTGCATCCAACTAGGAGCAGACTCAAGGAGGTCGGCGCGGTTAAAGCTGCATTCCAGACATACCTTGCAGCCTCTTACCCAGGGATGGCTCTGCTGATGGAGAGGAAGGGGAGGGAGCTGGTCCTTGTGGAGCTGAGCTGCCCACCTGCGGTGAATGGCAGGGGATTGCTTGTGCAGGAATGTGTGTGAAATCCCACTAACACTCAGCACATCCCTGCAGCTGGGCACGCTCTCCAGCCCAGCACCCTGCAGAGCGCTGGCTCTGCGCCGGGAGCTCCAAACCCCATCAGAGCAGCGAGCGGTTTGCGTGGGTTGGGGCCAGTGACAACTGGAAAGCAGAAGGGGCAGGGATCTCAAAGGGATGCCATGATCAGCGCCTGGGCTGCGGGGTGCCCGTGCCCCCGCACGCACTCGGGGGGTGCAGCTGCTTGGTTTGCAGCAGAGAGCAACTGGAGAAGGGGATGGGGTGAGGCAGCGTCAGGCTCCAGGCAGGGCTCAGCACTCGCATTGCAGTACTTAATTGCGTAAATGAGAGCTGTGTCAACAAGCACCCTGCTGGGAGAGGCTGCGATGCTTTCGAAAATTCCTCCTCGCTTGTATCGGGGCAGAGAGGCAGAGCAGCAGTGCTGCTGTCCTTCCTGCCTTCCTTCCTGTGTTCAGCCGCTGTTTGCTGGCAGCATCCCCAGCTCCGGGCAGGTACAGGACCAGAAGCATCTTCTCTTGCTGCAGGAGAGCTCCTGAGCTCCTTCTGTGTCTGGAGGAGCCTCTGGGCATGCAGCAGCCCAGAGGGCAGCAACTCACAAGCCCTGCTTTACCCCCCTTTGGCCCAGCAGCTCTGCTCGCACCTCCTGGGAGCAGCATTTCATTCACCCTTCACAAACACGCGGTGCCGTGGGGCTCTGGACCAGCTCGTGCCTGGGGGTGTGTTGCTATTGCAGCACCTCTCGAATCAGCCAGTCCTGCTCATCTGTAGGACCTAACGGGGATGTGTTTGCTCTGCCAAGCTTTTCAGCTCTGTTTAATTTAGCTCTGCAAACTCGTCGTGTCTCAGGCTCCCTGGAATGTGTCAGGTGGGGGGCATTATAAATATGCATCATCCGATCTCATTGTGTTGCTCGAAGGCTCAGCAGGCAGCAAGAGTCCAGCAAGTCCAGAAAGAGCCCATCCTTCCACCAGATGAGGACAGCGATCCAGGTCAGACAGGGTTATCTCCACCAGCACGGTGCAGGCTGAATGTGCCTGAGCAGGGATGCTCCTGAGCACCAAGGTTGTGTTAACTCCAGCAAGGCTGGCAGTGAGCAGAGCTTCAGAGCTGCCAGCTTAATGAAAGGAGTGGAATCACGATTCCTTCCCACTGCTTTGCAATGTGTCAGCGAGCAAAGGAGCACACCGAGCGCCTTGGCTGGCCAGCCATGACATAGGTGGGGATTGGCTTGGTGCAGGGAGGGGGTAAGCAGCAACCTACTTGGCAGCTGGCTGCAGATGCAGGCAGACCTTTCAGCAAATGGGTTTTGAGAGGTGTTGTGCGTTGCTGGGATGGTTTTCTGTGAAGCACTGGAGGATCAGGCTGAAGGTGGGAGGAGGCAAAGATGCAGAGAGCGTGGTTCCCTTGAAGCAAAGTTGCTTCACCCAAGCTGCAACGTGCTGGGGCTGGAGACTGACCCAGCAGCCGAGTTCCTGGGGATGCAGCCTGGAGCATCTGCAGCTCTGTGAGCTCACGTTGGATCTGACCACACAAGCAGCTCTTTGCTCCCAGAAGTGTGACAGACGTTGTCTCTCCTTTCTGTTCCTTCTGCAAAGTCCTCCCCATCGCTGCCCCCGTTCCGTGTGAGTCATTTCCTCTGCTCTGGCATGCCCTCCTCGGGAAGCGTTCCAGTCGATCCGTCCTTGCCTCACTTCAAGTTCCCTTTGGGAACATCTCTCTCTCTCTCCTACGAGCTGGTTCTCCAAAGCCCTCATTGTTCCCGTTTTTATTTACTGCTGTGCTCTGCAGCTGTGCTATCTCACCCTGCGGGCACAGCGCGTGCGGACAGCTCCGGCCGTTCCTCTCTGGTTTGGAATGCACCCATGGCTGTTGGCGGTAAATCACTGCCACTGTTCCATCCCTGCAAACGGAGCCATCAGCCCTGCAGCCTCTTGGACCAGGGTCTGCTCACAGCCAGTGCTACGGAGCAATGTGTGGGCTGCGTCCTGCCCGGTGCATCTCTCTTTCCAGTGGGCATTCCTCGCTTGTTTGGGAGATGTGGGCATCCAGCACCCCTGGGCTGTTGGATTGGAGGATGACAGCATCAGCATCTCACCCAGATGTTGGAGCCGATCTGCTTGTGTCACTGGTTCCTTTTGGCAACCCAGACTCAGGGAGAGGGGAGGATGCTCTGCGGACAGATAGCCACGCTTCTTCCTGTCTGCTTCCACCTCCAGAAGAGCCATGGGAGAACAAAGCAACGAACCAAATGGCTCTGAATGAGGCTGGGGGTGGGGTGTCCTTCTTTTCTCCTTAATTGTTAGACTTTGAATTAATTCATTTTCCAGCAAGACAGAGGAGCTCCCGGCAGCCTTTAGACATCCAGATAAGGCTGAGCTGCTCGTTCAGCCCCTGTGGGTTCTCTGGTACCTGCCTCGCTGCCAACTGCTTCCCACCAACTTTTTGGAGAGCATTAAATTATTCGAGCATGACACAGAGCAAGGGGTTTTGCATTCTTAATTGGCAAAGCCTTTTCCCACTCCACTCTGGAGGCCCCTGAGCTGTCCTGTCGATTTATTCTGATCCTGATCCACGAGCCTTGCAAACGTCTTCCCAGGGCTGCCCATACGCCGTGTCAGTGTAACCCAATCCTCATCTCTCAGTTCCTATCATCTGCTCCCGAGGCGTTCCCGGTGCCCTCTGTTGCATTCCCAGCACTGTGCCCTGCGGAAAGGCAGCGGCTGGCAGAGAGCATCTCGAGGTGGATGGGTCAGCATCCTCCAGCAGCACCAGCTGCAGCCCTGCCCCGGGAAGGGGAGACTGAAAGAAACAGCTGGGGAGGCAGATGACAGAGGAGAAAAAAAGGAAAAAGTCCTCGCTGGCTGCTCTAGGGCTGTGCCCAGCACCTCTGCAGGGAGAAGAGCTGCACACACAGGGTTGGCACTGCCCAATCCTTGCCATGCTTTGGGTGCCACACAGCCCTGCCCTGGGCAGCTGGGATGGGTACCGGCACCAGGATGGGTACCTGCACTGGGATATCCACACTGCAACCTTGAGAGCTTGGTAGGAAGGAGACACTCTGATAGACACCCAAAACCATCTGCATTTCTCCTTCTGCACCCCTAATTCTTTCCCTCTCCTTGTCCCCTTTGCCCAGTGCCCTCTATGTACTCCTTACCCAAGACTGATGGCTGCCTGCTCACCTCTCTCCATCTGCCTGGCCCCTTCCTGTTATTACACAGCCCCATTTGGTGCCTGCAGATCCATTCCAGCATCACTCATTTGTTCCCTGTCCCTCTCGCTCCTTCCTCCCATCCCCAAGCACACACCCTGCTGATTGATGGCAGAGAGATGCTGATGCTCTCTGCTCACTACCTGCCACCCTGAGAGCCCTTAGGAACTGATGTTTCCACCAAGGAAACACCCCACCAATGAATGGGAGATTCCTCACCAGGCAAGAGAAAAGCAGATCTATGGAATCTGCAGGACAGAGGTGGGGGATCAGTGCTGAGACAGTTTCCAGGGTGAGTTCTGCACAGGTTGCAACGTGTCAGCACAGTGCTACGAGTTCATGCGCTCTGCACTGATGCTGTAAACACATCATCTCTCTGCTCTGCAGGTTGCTGGTATTGACCAGAGAGAGGATTTCCCTGGGAAATCTTTATACACCTCATTTCATTCCTGGATGGCAGCAGCAAATTTGGACAGCGCAGGCTGGCTGCGAGGGGAAGGACCCAGCTCTGGGTGGGGTGGGGGGCACAGGGGCCCATCCTTCATGGGGTGGGCTAAGAAAATCCTAATCCTGCATGCGTGGTCCTGCATGGTTCAGGTGTGCGTGCTTTGTGTCTTATAGCTGCAGTGTGATACCATTCTGGGACCTTGGGGATGGGCACCTCAGTGCAGATGTTGGCTGCCCCTGCTCTGTAACAAACCAAAGTCCCCACAGTTCACTCTGTAATCTCTGAGAGCAGCCAGAGCAGCAAGGAAAGTGCAAGAATGAGGTGTGACAGACACCATCTACTAAGTACCTTTTTCCCTCATCCTTGTCTCGCTCCCTTCTCCTGGATTTCTTTTCCTTCTCCTCCTCCTTCTTCCTCCATTCCAATTATCTCCTTCTTTCATCAGTGCCGGAGCTGTAAGTACAAAGTACCAATTAGCTACTTTTCAAGTTTAATTAGGTTGGAAGGTAGAGCAAATTAAATCCTTTTATCGTACGTTTCAAAGCACTTTCCCATCAAACCCATGGGACAGGCTTCCTTTGGACAAGGACCACGTTAGTGGCCCAGGAGCTGGCCATGTCACCGGGCTCTGAGCCATGGGGTGGACAGGAGATGGAGCGCAGGACACGATCCATCTCCCCTACACCAGGACATCCATTTTATAAGGTTCCATTTTCTGAGGTTTGAGGTTTAAGGCTCGGAGGCACATCCCTCTGCTCCATCTCAGTACAGCAAGCATTGCTCCTCAGCTCTCCTTCATTTCAGCAGTGCAGGAGCTTGGTGAAGACACAGTGCCCAAGCAGGCTGGCATCTCTGCTCCTGCCCCACTATATGGTCGGGTGCTCTAACCCCCTCTCCCTGTGTTGCAGACAAGCCACTGCCTCAGGCTGCCCTGGGAGGCATCATCGGCATCGTGGGAGGCGGCATCGCAGCGGCTCTCATCATCGGCGTGGCTGTCACCGTGTTCATTGTCTACAGAAGGCAGCAGAAGAACCGCACGGAAGCAGACCATGACCTGTGAGTAGCCCCAGGGTGGGGAGCACAGCGTACACAGGAGCTATGGGACAGGGCACACATGATGAGCCAGGTGGCAAGCCCTTCTCCTGCCATTTCTCCCTGCCTGCCACCCTGTGACTCCCTTCCCTTCCTTCGTGCGCCCCTGGTGTTTCCCGTTCCACTCTTTCCTGTTTCTGAATGCTCATCATAAGCCTTAAGTGGAAGCTGAAGCAATGTTCCCCTGGCTCTGCTCCTGCTGCACAGCTGCTCGGTGCCACTGTCATCTACAGAGACAGGAGAGACCCTGCTCCTCCTCTGCCAGATCAACGCCTTCAGGCTCCTGAACCAAACCTCATTCTGCCCTAAGGGTCTCTGATAGACCCTCAGCATCTCTGACCGTATCCCAAATAGTTCAGAGAGGATTCACATCCACCCTCCGTCCCATGTCCAGCCTGCAGCACGCACCCTGGTGATGCTGCAGCCCCCGGGGCTCTGCTCTGCCCCACGCTGCAGCTCAGCCCATGCAATGCGAGCGTTCAGCAGTGCCTCCCTTCCCTGCACAGCTCCATCTCCTCGCTGCTCTTCACAGGAGCACCCCCTCCCTTCCCACCTCGCAGGGCTGCACCGAGCCCAAGGGCTCCAAGTTGCTTTTATCTCCCACAGCCCCCCCCCATCACCGTTACATTTGGCCACATTTTGTGCTCCATTTAATCCCATTTGAGAGAGGGCACCGGAGGACAGCGAGCGAGGGAGGGAAAGGAACCACCAAGGAGAGACGGAAAAGCACACAAACAAAAAATAGCAGCACCAGGTGAAGCTGCAGCAACAGCACCAGCCCTGTGACAGAGGCATTCAGGGGATGCTCTTCCCACGATGGCCCTCCAGGGAGGCACAGGGAAGAGCCACTTCAGCTGGGAGCAGAAACACAACGGTGCCCCAGGCCACAGAGCCTGCTGCAAAGGCTCAGGAGGTTCAAAGTGATTCTTTTCCTTAGAGCCACAAAGTCACCGCCCTGCAGAACCCCTGGGATTCATATTCCCCTTCCCTTCACCCATAACCCCGATCCCACCCCATTGTGCTGCTGAGGAAAGTCGCCCACCCCTGTCAGAAGATCTGATGAAGTTTGTGCAGAGAGAAGGGAGGGGAAGCTGGCTAATTAGTGCATCAGAGTTTTAATAAGTTTTGTAAAAGGATTAGACACATCTGCACGTAGGAACAGAATGCACAGAGACAGGCTCTGGGCTGGGATTATGGTGGATGCTGATCCCCACGTGCTCTGGGGCAGAAGCTGAGCCCCCAGCCAGGGGTCAGGGGTAAATCCTGCATGGCATAGAGCATGGGTGAGGAAGATTCCAGCTCCTACTGCAAAACTTGTGGCTACAGTCCTGGATAAGATCCCCATCGGATGTGGCATGGCCTTGCTGATGTCTCACAGCCAGATCCCATGGGATGCTCAGAGCCACCCCAAAACAGCTCCGGGAGATGGGACCCCCAGCTGCATCCCTGGGGTCTGCAATCCAACACAGGGATTTGCTTGGGATTGGGAGCAGGGTGCTAGGAGGGAGCTTATTCCTGTTTACAACTCTAATCAGGGTGGGAGAAAGGAAAGGGGAGTTGCTGAGAATCACCTATGTGGTTATATTGGGAGCTGGGTGACAACCACAGCCAAACCCTCAGGGCAGGCAGAACCCAGCCTGCCACGGCACTGCAGGGAAGCAGCTTCTAACCAGCAGCCTCTTCTCTCCCCACAGTATTGACTTGCCCCCCTCCCACAAGCCGGCCCCTCCGCCCAAGAGGAAACTGGAGCTGAAAAGCCACCTGACAGCAGAGGACATCCAGGTACAGCCCCTGCCAGCCCCTCCCTCCTGCAGGGAGCCAGGCAGTGCAAGGGCTCTGGAGCCCACAGCCTGGGTTTGGGGGAAGTGGGTGAGGATGGATCTGCCCACGATGCCCAAAGATTGGGAATTGGGAGCAGCCATTTGGATCCTGTTCGCTGCCTTTAAGAGGGATTGAGTTCTGGCTGAGGGGGTGTTCAGGGGATGATGCTTTGAGCATCCCCACCGCTCTGAGCAGCACGAGTGGCTGTGATGAGAGCATGAACGTGAGAGAGAAATAGACCAGAGGGAAACAGTGTGGAAGGAGCAAGGGAGAAGGCAAACGTTGCCCCAGGATGGCACTCAGCCCCTTCATCCCCCTTCTCTCTCCTCCATCACAGGTGGTTCACCTGGACAACATGAAGCACGAGGAGGAACTCCAGAAGCTCCCTCTGCAGCCCCCGTACTACGACATGGCAGCCTCCGAGCCCTCTCCCTACAGCGACAAGCTGGTAAGAAATGTGGGAGCACAGCTTCCAGCCAGGACCCCCCAGCCCACAACAGAAACCCCAAACCCAGCCTCCACGTGAGCTTCTCTGAGCAATTATCCGCTAGGCAGAGCGTACCCGCATTCACCTCTCCATGGACAAGTTCCCTGAAGCCCTTTGTTGTGTGTGGATTTGTTCAGCCTCGGAGAGGGAGATGCTAATGTGAGGCAGCAGCAGTGCAGAGATGAAGGGTCAGGGAGGGATGCTGGCAGCCCCGTGGGGAGGGATGGTTTTGGATGCTGATGGAGAATAGGGTACCTCCATAAGGGCAAAGACACAGGAAACAGATCCTTCCCTCCCTCACCCCACGGTGTGGGACTGCTCCCTGCATCCTCCATGGGACCCACGCAGGGGCTGCGGTCTCAAAGCCCTCCCCCCACTCCCTACGCTTTGACATCTCAACACAAACCTCACTCCTTTGCAGTCCTTGTAGATATCAGCCCATACCGAGCGGTATTTTACAAACATGACTAATTACTCCCCCCTCCAGTTCATCGTGGCATGACCCTCTGATGTGCATTCCTGGGCAGATTACAGGAGGATGGGGCCCGGTGGCCTTTAGCCAGCAGAAGTCAGCAGTGAGGCAGATGCTGAGGACAGCGGTGGTAGAAGGGCTCAGACACAGCTCTGTGCTGAGCTGCACCACTGCGATCCTATTCACTCCATCTGAGCTGAAAGTGGCTGGTGTCCCCATAAGACAACTTCCCTCTGGAGCCCTCCCTCAGCTCTGTGCTTGTCTCCAGCTTCTGCTGAGAGGGGCAGGTGGGTTCTAAACCCAAGCACAGGGCACCGGAGCCAGCGGGGCTGCTCTGTACAGAACGGCCAACAGCTGAATTTCAGGCAAGCAGGAGGATGGAGGAGCTCATTTTGGGAAATAACGAGCAGCCAGTTAATTAAGTGGCAGAGTTAGTGATGTGAGATGGGGCCTGATGGGTAGCTGCTCTGTAACCATGGGAACAGAGTTTGCTGCTCTCAATCCTGGTCTGAGAAGATGCATTTCCACGTCCTGTGCTTGGCATTCGCTGCTCCTTCCCCATCCTTCCAGCCAAGCAGCGATGGGCTGCGGGGCCCCGGCTTCCCCCTGCCCACTGGGAACGCCCCTTGGTGCTGGGGACACGGGGTCTGGGTGACTCAGCCACTGCCACAGCTGTGCTGGCACAGTGGGACCTGTCCCCTGCTCCCTGTGCTGGCAGCTCCCGTTGCACACACTGCACGCTGGCTCTGTGCCCCAGGAACGAGCCGAGGCTCGCTCTGCTCCTTGCTAAACGGCCGCGTCCTTTGGGCAGGCAGCAGGCTGTGCAAATTCCTGGCTGCAAAGGGGAAGGAAGGAGCCCTTTGTGCCAGGCAGGGCTGGTCGTGCTGGAAGCTGCTCAGCTAGCACAGCATCACGTTGCTCAGCCATGCCTTGCACAGGAGCCAGCTCCTGCCCTGCTCCCTCCAGGGCCACTCACATGTGCACTGCTGTCACCCATCCCCAGCACAGCCCCTCTCCATCAGCCCCAGATGCAGGCAGAGCTCTGCTGTATGCATGGATCCGGGATAATTCATATGGGAAGACAAAGACAGGATATTCCTGTTCTGCTTGTGCTTCATCTGGAAATCTGACCTGGCAGGGGGTTGAAGGGAACTGATTCTGCAGGAAAATGGGGAGGATGCATATGGCTTTAAGTGCATGGTGTGAAACCTCGTGATTTGGGCTAAGCTGGCTCCATCACAATGCTGCGTGAGAGCCACTGCCTGGGGATGGCAATTTCATGGCATGAGAATGGGAGTTTGGAAGTGATTAGAGATAGCAAAGAGCAAGGGAGGGGAATTGGGAGAGGAGGAAAGGAAGTGAGAAGTGGGTGGAGGAGCACAGGTACGGGTGTGCGGGCAGGGGAGAGGCTGGGGCACGTCTGCAGGAGCAGAGTGCCTAAGGAAGGGAGTGAATATGGATATGGGAAGGAATCTGCATGTAAAGCTGATGGCACAGATGTGCAAGGACAGCATAGCAGACCATTAAGCGTATAAAGTGTGCAAGGGGTGATGGTGTTGCCTGCGTTGTCTCTGAGCCCTCATGGTGAAAACCTTTGGTGTGTGTGAAGGTATTTAAGGAGTGAATGGGATGGAGGGTGCATGCAGGCTGCAGGTTGCACCTACCAGCAGCGTGTGCTGCATGCACAGCACAGTGTGTGCAGAAGTGCAGCAAACGATGCTGTGTGCGCAGCAGCATCCATGCCATGCAAACGCTGCATGCTTGTGTGCGAGAGGAGGAGCACGAGAGGTGGAAGCAGAGCGTGTGTAGGAGCTGCAGTGTGATTAGTCTAAGTGTCAGCAGTGCCCATTTGCACAGGTAGAAGGGAAAGTTTCATTGCTGCAGACAGCAAAATAATTCCTCCCGGTTTACAGGGCAATTACCAGGGTGCCGACGCTGATGATTTACACAGAGCGCTTGCACGTAGCGTGCTAGACCTTGTATACAAGCCACATTATTGATATTGCAATAAATTCTGCTGCAAACAAGCAGCAGGGAGCAGGAGCAAGCGTAAGAGTGGCAGAGAGCAGGGGAATTCCGCAGAGAAAGCACCTCGGGGGGAAGGCAGTGTGTTTGGAGAGGAGGGAGGAAAACGAGATGGGAAGGAGCTGAGACTGGAGAGGATGCTGAGATGCAAAGATCGAGTTCTGCAGAGCACAGATCTAGGTTTGAGGCTGGAGGTGGCTGCTCACAGGGCCATCGGTCCCTGCTCGTGGCTGAGGACAGTGCCAGACAGAGGGCAGAGGAACATTTCCAGATTAAACAACGTTTGCATTATTTCTATGGGATGCAGCCATTTCGGAAAGGAGACAGAGAAATGGGAAAGCTATTCCAGTTGGAAGAGACAGCTCTCTCCTCTCGGAGAGGCTCAGCAGCTGCTTGGCCAAGAAATCAAAGACCCTTTGCAGGGAAAGGAGCGAGGGCACCCCTCACACCTCCAGCACTGACACCCAGGCTGTCCCCAGACCACATCATTCCTCCTCCTGGTGACCCATCTCCTCCGAGCAGTGAGGTTTGCAGCTCACCCTGCTGCTGCTCAAGGCTCTCTGACCATTACATGCAAAGAGGTCTCTGGATGGGAGCAATCAGACAAATTGGGTGATGCTCCGTTCATGCAGCTCCTGCTGATAAGCCTGCTTGGAAAGGCAATGCCCATCAGCATTGCCGCACCAAAGAAGGATGCTTTTGGCATCTATTAGACGTTATCACAATGACAAAATCACGCTGCATAGTTCGTCTGTACAGTCAGACCTGGTGCAGATGTGTGGCATGGAAGGCAAACAGCCCCCACGCCAGGGTGAGACCGCAGCACTGGCTCAGCAGTGACATTTCCCCCCAGCACTGCACCTGCAGCCTCCCCTGCCTGCAGCTACGGCTCTGCAGCCACTCCCTGCAGGATTCTCCCTCCTGACACCCCAAATCCAACCCTTTCCCATCATGCTGCGATGAGCCCCAAACTCCCAGCTCGGAACTGGCAGCTCAGGCGCCTGGTGAGGTCTGAGCTCACCGAACATCCCCAGCCAGGGACAGTGCAGGTCCCCAGGGACAACGGGAAGCAGGGAGCAGTGGATGCTGCCAGCCCCGCTGGTGGCTTCGGGGAGCGATGCCGTGGGGACTTTTGGTTTGATTTGGGATTTTACCTGACTGATTGTTCACTCCATCCCTCCCTCTCTCTTTTTTAACTGTTTTCTCTTCCTCTCCTCTCCCCCTTCTCTTCTTCCTCCCCTCCCATCANCGCCTCGCTGCTCTCTTCTCTCCAGAACTCTGGCAACAAGGACTGTGATGTCCACTATGCAGAGCTGGACACGTCCGCTCTGGCCTCGTCACCCAGCCCTCGGACCTCCATCCATGCTGGCGGAGACCTAGTCGAGTATGCAACCATCCAGCCCAACTTACGCTAGCGCATGTCACTCTAGGTCCTATCCCCTCAGATTCTGGCCTCAAGGTACACGACTGCACTCTGCCTTCCTCACCGTGCTCCTCTCTGCAGCCCCTGCTTCCCCCTCCCTTCTCGTGCAGCATCTCCTTACCCCCTGCCCGCCCCATCCTCCTGCACGCTGCCCCTTTTTGCTGCCCCTGTTTTTGGGGTCCGGCAGGAATGCTTTGCTGCTGTGCATGCTCTGTTCTCCTTTGCTTTCTACAGGGAGGGGAGGGCTGATGGCTTGGTTCCTGCAGCCAGCCTGGCTGGAGGCTCAGGGAGAAATGAGGTGGGTTTGAGGGGTGCAGATGGATTTGGGGCATGCTTTAAGTGCCAAACAAAGCAGCAACATCGGGAGGTGCAGAACAAGGTCAGAGCTTTGGGGAGATGCTAAAAGGGCCTTTTCAAAGCTATCCAAGAGAAGGGGATAGGGAGGAAAAAAAAAGAGTGTGTGTGGAAGAGACTATAGATAAAAGGGAGCATATGTGCATGTGTGAAAGAACAAGGTGGGAGAGGATGTGAGAGAAAGTGGGAACATGTAAAGGTTCTTGCATCTGAAAGTCAGGGAAGGAGGCAGCCGGGGAGGGGCTGCGGCTGCAAAATAACAGCACTGCACGGGGCTGGTGCAGGCGGCGTGTTTTGATGTCTGAGAGGGAGAAAGTTTATCAGTGTTCTCCTTCTCAAAAGCAGAGACCAGATCTGACCGTTTCCCTGCTTATTCCAGGCCCTGCTTCGGGCTCAGCTGGCACTCGAACCCACAGAGATTGCTCTGGGTCCTCCCCAGCGAGCCTTGAAGCAGAACGGCGTTTACAAAAGGAAAAGTGTGCTCAGGTCTCCTCCCATTCCCTTACCCTATAACCATACCCATTTCTCAGGCATTAAAGCCACTGGTTTCCCACCTGAAGGAGGGAACTCTTTCCCTGAGAGATTTGCTGGGTGATGCCAGCAGCTGTTGGCCGAGAAAACAACGTGTGCAGCTCCCTCCTCAGCCGTGGTTCTCCCCTGCTCCTTGTCCAGATGCATTCCCTGAGCTGTGGTGACCACGGCTTCCACCCTGCTCTTTTCCCTTCCTTTGGTTGCCTTGTAACTGGGAGGAAGGGCTGTGGGGTTACTGGGGCTGCAGCTTCACAGGGTGCTTGGGGAAGAAGCACGAAGGAAGGCGAGGAGGGAAGCAGAGGGAGGCACACAGCGGCGATAGCTCAGGAATGGAGAAGGAGATAATGAAGGGAACTGGACCTTGGGAAGGATGGCAATAGCTCCATGCAGGGGGTCGAGCAGGAGGAAAAGGGCTTTCTGAAACCCCGATGCTATTGGCATTGCCTCCCTGCAGCCCCTCAGTGCCAGGGGCAGGCGATGGCACCTGGTTGGGAGGTGTGCAGTGGGCCAGCTCCGTGTGCCTTCATCCCCGCGCCCCCTGGTTTTCCCGTGCTGGAAGGAGCCCTGTAGTTCCCCCGCTGTAGAAAAACCTCCCTAGGTCAGTGCCTGGGCCCCGACCCGGTGCTAACCTCTCTCTCTTGCGGTGTCTCGCCCACCCCTGCTCCCAGAATGAGGATCAAGGTCTTCGTAGACGTAACGAGCGAGAGCGGACAGTAAGTTCTGGATCGGTTTGGTTTTCATTTCTCCATCGGGTTGTGGGTTCAGCTATGGGGCTGCTTCCCTTACTCCCCACCTCCCGCAGCCCCTGGCCGTGCTGGGACCACCAGCACCGGTACCACCAGGGCAGGAGCTCCCTAATCCCTCCTGGGAGGTCTCTCCTCGTCCTCCCCAGGGCGGGGGATTTTATTGTCAGTAAAAGGACAGTAATCCTCCAAATCCAAATTTGGAAATCCTCCCAGTTTCTCTGAAGCAAAAATAAAGCCAGTCATATGGTGCTTTGAAGGTGTAATCTCACCGCCACGAAATCTCCCTGCTAAGACACCACAGATCAGGGTGATTTTTATTTTATAATTATTTCCTCCCCCCTCACCTCCCCACACT
The DNA here is from genome assembly GCA_013396635.1 of Penelope pileata. Taxonomy (NCBI): domain Eukaryota; kingdom Metazoa; phylum Chordata; class Aves; order Galliformes; family Cracidae; genus Penelope; species Penelope pileata. Next base: position 193,465 of record WBMW01004733.1, on the reverse strand, counting down.
CCTGTTCTCAGTTTTATTTGGGCATTTCTTCTCCCTGTTACAGCAAGAACAGCTCAAACCATGAGACCAGCACTGAGATCCCAGTCAATTAGAGAGCAGGGCTCACATTTCCAGCCCTGCTTTCTCCACATCCCCATAAAACCACTAATTCTGCACCCATTACCCATTTGGTGCAGGCTGAGCTGGGGAGAGCACGCAACCAAAGGCTCCCAATTACTGCATTGCCTTCCTATCAACACAGAAGGTGCCTGAACATCCCCTGTTCAACGGCCCCAATTCCAATTGCAAGAGAAATAAAGCAAAGTGCTGAGGTGGCTCTCGTTAGTTTCCCATCAGTGGGATGGGGGCTGTTAAGGAGTAGAGGGGATGGCTCGTGGGAGAAGCAGCATGGGGGTAAACGCTGAGGTTCTTGATGGTCTGAGATGCTGTAGGAGCAGAACAGGTAAGTGGCTGCGGGTGGTGGAGGAGCTGAAAGCATGCTGTAAGGGAATGCAACCTGATGGGAGAGCTCAGTGCACAAATAGCACTTTGCATGCGTCTGTGGGTGCACAGCTCCTTCCTGCGTCCTGGGGATCTCAGCGCTGGGATTTTCCAGAGATTAGAGCAGATAAACGCTCAGGGCACCGAGAAGGAATTTTTCACTTTTAGAGCAGTAAGAACGATTCTTTAGGGCTGATTAAAAGGATTGGATACGGTCAGAAAGGGAAGGAGGGAAAGCAGTGGCTGCAGCAAGGAGACATCTGCGAGCAGCAGGCAGGTGCACAGGAGATGGGGAAGGACTAAGAGCAAGTCACAGCAGAAATGAAAGCTAATTCAATCAAGTAAAGACCATTTACAGGTAATCTGGCAGGCTGTCTGAAACGGATAGATTGCTGACATCCCCTTTAATCAAGCTCTTGAAAATAAAACCCAAGGAGGAGGATGTAACCCAGATAATGAAGAATTTTACGGAGCCATGCTGGAAACAAAGGCAAGGAGGAGAAGCCAGGTGGGGGAAGGTGGCAGAGTTGTGTGCCAGTTCAATTTAATTAGTTCATTATCCCTAATTTAATTTCAAACTTTGTTAAAGATAAATTAGATTTGGAAAAAGTCACAGTGGGGCTGAGGAAGGAAGTCAGAGGGCACCGGCTGCTAAATATGTTAATAAACACCAGGCTGACTCTGTTCCCTTCCTGTTTGCTACACAGATAAGGGAACCAAGCAGGAGCAATTGACTCCTGGCTTCACGTGTTGGTGAAGGGGCAAGGAAACAGGGAAGCCCCTTCCTCTGCCCCAGGGCCGGGCTCTCCAGCTGCCCTGCTCCAGCCCCACTCTCACCCATGAGAACCGAGCACACAGCAGCCAAAAAAGGCACGGAGAGCGTGTTTGTACCCACCTGGGCAGAACTGTGCTGCTTCTCCCCATCTCTGCTCCGTGGATGCTTGTTTCATGCCCACGTTAACCACTGGGCAGACAGAATGATGGATGTTTTGCTGGCCCAGCACATCACCAACAGGCAGCCCACACCCCAGGGCCTCCCAGCCCCTTCGCTGCTGGATGCTATCGACCAGCTCAGCTCAACTCAGCTCACCTGAGATGTCTCTCCTTAGCTATTGGCCCCTCTCTATCCCTTTTTATCAGCTGCTGCCATCAGGGGAATAGCAACGAGCTGTTCTCCCTTCCCATCATGGTGTGGGTCCATACAAATGATGCTGTGTAATTTGTACAGGGATCACTGCCCCTGTTCTCTAAGCGTTGGCACAGCCTGCCCGGTTCTCCAGCCATAGAAAACTCCATGAACTACATAGAGTAGTTCACAAACTCAGGTTCATTGTAAAACCTGAGCCCTGAAATCTGCAGAAGCTCACCCGAATTTCAGAGATACCAATGCATCAGGACCTAGAGCTTGCCATGAGCCCTTTGGCTGTCTGGTCAGGTCAAGACTCTAAAATCCTCAAGTCGTGGGGCACACCACTTTGCCAAGGAAGGAGAAAAGAAAGTCAGATTGACCTCAGCACCGCAGCTGCTGTGCTGGTGCTCCCAGTTCCCGTCCTCCCAGGGCTTCCCCCCGAGGCTGCTGCAGAGCATCATTCCTCCGACCCAGCTGCCTCGGAGCCATCAATAAACTATGCTCGACACTTGGTTTTCTATATGATTTTTTTAAGCGTCCTGGTGAAATATTTATCCAGGAGCTGAGTACATTGCTCTGTTCCTCCAGGCTTTTTCTCCTGAGGGTCAAACCCTTGTCCTCTTTGCTAACCCAACTGCTTCTGCTATGTAGAAAGAGAACAAGGAAGGGCTCAAGGGCAAGCTGCTTGCTTCAGCCAGCCTCAAACCAAGCCACGGGTATAAAAGAGCATTGCTGGTGGATTTGCTGCCTCTTAGAGATGAGATGAGCCTGAGATGTTGAGTGCTGGGTGTCCTTCCTGCGTGGGTCATTTTGTAGGGCATCAACCAAGGGGAAAGGGCAGCGAGCAGGAGGGCTGATAGCTCTGCCAGCCCATGGGTGTGGGGCTGTGGGATTGCTGGGAGCTGGGGCACAGGTAGAGCTCTGCACGCTCCCAGCTGCTGGGTAAACACGGGCCACAATAACCCATTGTTCCTGCAGAGCTGTGGTCAGACAAAAGCACCTTTTGTGTGAAAGAGCAGGGCCTGTGCTGGGTGCAAGCGCTGCTTTTACAAAACTCAGGTGTGGAAGAGTTGAGAAAACAAACAATCTGCCCTTCCTTGCCCCAGCGCCTGCTTTATCCAGAGAGAGCAGGCAAGAGGCAGAGGATGCAAAATGCGTATATCCTTCAGCCCAATGGATATTTCAGAAATTGAGGCAACTGTGAGGGTTTGTCACCCGGCTTTCTCTTCTGCTGAAGCAGCGAGCAGAGCTGTTGAACTTTCTGTCCTGTTTGCTGCACGCGGCTCTCAGCACGGAGCTGCGCCTTTCGCGCCCGGCGGTCGCTGAGGTTTCACCCGTTGACTTTTGTCTCCGCTTCCAGAACTTTGGAAAGCGTCACTCAGAGATACCGAATGCGAGTGATTACCTGACCCGCTGCTACTCCCCCCAGGACCGGTATCTGCAGAGGATCCCTCACGTCTACGCCCCGCTGGCAGAGCTCCCGCAGGACCTTTATCCTCACCGCTCCGACATCGCCTTCTGCTGCCCTCCTCCCGGCTCCCGGGCTCCGTACATCTGTCCTAAGGAACAGTACGTGTGAAGTGTCAGCACCGCACCACGAAGACGCTGATGTTTTCACCCCATCGCTCAACAGCCAAGGCCTTTTAAACCCTTCTTTGCCATCACTTACTTTATTTATTATTATTTTTTTTAATTTCAACGCGGTCGTGACATGGTTAGGTGAAGTGTCTGCCTGGCTTCATGCTCGAGGGAGCACTGCCTCTGCCCACATCCCATCCTGTTCTTGAGCCTTCCTGTCCTCGTGCTGGCCCTCCGGTACCCAGCTGCTGTGTGCATGTGTGTCTGGGCAGCAGCTGTCCTGTGTTGGATGGGTTCTGCCAACCCCATTAAACGTCCGTAGGTTCCCTCGTGTCCATCTCTGCACTGTTTGCACCGGAGTAGCTGGGTGTGGATTCTACACAACCCTGAGGTGAGGTTCTCGAGCCCAAATCTGAAGCTGGAGGGCTTTTGGTTTTTGCCTCCTTTGGAGAAAGTTGTTTTCCCCGTTGGCAGTGGGGATGGGAGATCCCTGTTGCCAACAGCCAAGAGTGCTGAAGCAAATAATAAGATGCTGATAATGAAAGATGCTCAGAACCAACCCAAGAGTGGAAAGAAGGGCTTGGTTTAGGGGCTCTGTTCCCATCCTTTTCCCTCCCACTCCCACTCCCAATTGCTTGGATTGGCTCTGTTTAATCCAGATGGCACTGGGATATATTTGAAGCCAACACAACGGAGAAAGTATCCTTTAAATAACCTTCTTATAGCCCGAAACCCAGAGGGGGAAAAATTAGAAAGAAAAACATTCTCTCTAATTTTCCTTTTCAAAGCCTCGTGTGACCCCCTCTAGCTCTTCCCCCTCTTCCCCTTGCATCTGTTGATTGGAATTTCTAAATGAACTCAGGCAGAATACGAAGAAAAAATCATGATTTCAGGTAATCTTCTTACTTTTAACGAAGGATAAAAGCCAACAGAGAAATCTGGCCTTTTAACCTTTTTTAAAGCATTTTAGTTTGGGGACTATATATTTTTTTAAAATATTTGGAATGTGTGTGGGTATGTAAACCCAAACGTGTACATTCCTGCAGCCATGAAGTGTTTTAGAGAAGGGAATTTATCTCCACATCACATTTGTGTTCACTCGTACTAGAGGAAAAATAAATAGAGATATACACTTCTATGTATATAAAAGCAAAGAGGAAAAAAAGGAATGAAAATCCTGTGAAAGAGCTTGGTTTGGAGGATAGCATCCATCTGCTTCATCCAGGTATGGCACAGAGGGGGTGGATGGGACAGCTGTGAAGGAGGGGATGTGCCCATCTGGGGAATGGGTGTTTGCTTTCCTCTGTCTGGGGTGGGCATTGGCATTCTGCAGACAGCATCACTCTGGACACCAGGAGGATGTTACAGCCAAGTGTGGGGGGAGCAGAGGATCCCACCCCGCCACCAGACACCAAACCGAGCTCCAGTGCCGCTTCCACACCTGGCAGCAAGGCCAGAACCACACCGAGAGCATCCCTGCAGGGCACGGGTGCTGCGCTGGGTGCTGCCACGGCCACGCAGGCACCACTTTATTTTTGTACATCCCCATCCCAGCGGCTACAGTAGTTTTCTGCACTTTCTTTGTTCCCATCACCTAGAGCAGCTGCAGGACTCCCCCTGCTTGTCCCTCTCCCTGCAGAGAAGAGCACGGCCTCATGCACTCCCTGCAGGCTGACCCACAGATGGGAAATGGGTGGGGAGGCAGCTCCGTGCCAGGGTGGGGGTCCTGGTGCACGCAGGGTGCAAGCAGATGGGTGCTGACATGGCCATCACCCTCACAGCACAGCAGCATCCCTGCATCCCTGCACCCTCACAGCACAGCAGCATCCCTGCATCCCTGCACCCTCACAGCACAGCAGTATCCCTGCATCCCTGCACCCTCACAGCACAGCAGCATCCCTGCATCCCTGCACCCCTGCATCCCAGTGCCCACAGCACTCCCATGCCCAGGGGTCAGGGACTGTAGGACACAGCCTTAGAGCACGAGGTGCGACTTTCCCAGCCCCATCCTTTTGGTCTTCACTGATTGAGGCCTTTTTGGAGTCGCTCGGACTCCCATTTTCCTCGTCAGCCTCCAGAGAACTCAGCCAGGCATGTCCCTACACCAACAGACTCGATTGCCACGTGTCTTGCTTCAGATAACGTGTTTTTCTCTCTCTTGTTTTCCTCTCAACACGCCTTTGGGCACTTTCTGGTTACCACAGAGCTGGAGCTGGGTGTGCCCTGAGCTGGAGCCACGGCCAGCACACCCACCCCAGCCATGCCCTCCTCCAAGCCTGCCTTTGTCACCCTGCTAGGAAAAGGGACACAGTGCTGGAAAACCCCAGGGTCTCTGCCATCCTGGAGCCAACCCAGCACCACTGCCTGCTGAGAAAAAGCTCCCACGTTTCCCCATGTGCATGCCTGTGATAGCAGGACGCTGCCTGCACAGCAGCAATTAAAGCAGATTTGATTGGGAGCCTCCATCTGATGCAGTTTCAGCCGGATCTGAGCATTTCAATGGAAGTGGAATACGGTCAGGTGTTCAGGTGTGTCAGGAAACAAGCTAGGAGAATGGCTTGTTGCCAGAGGAGGCAGAGAACATCTTGCAAGCTCCTTCCTCTGCTGCTGGGGGCTGGGGAACGGTGCTTTGGTGGGGGGNGGTGCTTTGGGGGGGGGGGGGAGGCAGGGGCACAGACTGCAGCGTTACAGGGACCCCAGCTGCCTTCTGCTGCTTTGAATTGGAGCTGCCCACAGACGGCTGCCACAAAGGGTTTTGCTGTGCTTTTCAGCAAAGCAAAAGGATTTCAGTGCTCCTCAGAAAGGAAAAAGCAAGGCAAGCCTAAATTCAAAGCAGAGTTTGACAGCACATGCATTAAGCTTAGGGATGCTTCGGTTCCCTTTGCTTCTTAATGTTCTCTCTTCTCCTTAAGAAATGTGTTAGTCTCAAAAAAATGGCAAAGAGAGTCTGCATACCGCCAGATTCTGTTGTACCTTAGGGAAAGAGGAAAATGGTTGTTTTGGTTTTACAAAGCTGCACTTAGAAACGTTCCGATTCAGCGCTCCGATTCCTCCCGTTCCACACCATTGCACGACTTTGGCCAAACGGCCGCTTCCAAACTTCGCTGGTCCTGATGCCAAGGGCTCAGCACTGGCTTTGCTCCATGCCATGGCTGCCCACGTTGCAGGAGCCCAAATCCAGCTGATGCTAATGGGGGGGGTTCCCCTCCTGCTTGGTGTGTGCTGATTTGCAAACATAAACGCTCCGGGGACAGAAACGTTGCAGGGTGGATGGCTGAGCAAGTCGAGCAGGAAGCTGGACGGGTTTGTGCTAGCGTTGTGCATGGGGAGTGGTGTGTTATTGCTGTCTTCCCCATGTGAGGCGTGAAGCCGTTCCTCCTGTTGCTTCTTTCTGGGGTGAAATGTCGCAATTTCTGTCCCACGCGCCGGTGATGTTGACACAAGAGCTCTCGCAGATGGAAACGACTGGTCACAGAACTTAAATAAAAGAGAACTGAAGAGTTATAACTCTGTCGTGGCTGTGAAACTTGTGCCAGGTTTCCCTCTCCCTTTCTCCCGATGCAGAATTATCCCTGCGCTGCTCACTCCATAGATCACCCCCTGCACTCTCACACCCCATGATGTGCATCCCACAGCGTACAGAACTGCAGATCCAGGAGTCCCAGGCTCTGCAGGGCAGTGCCTGGAGCACATTGCGGCTGGGGCTCTGCCCTCTGAGCCACTCAATGCCCAGGTGCCCTCGGGGAGATGCCTTCTCCGTCCATTTTACCCATTACCTTCCTGGGAAACCTCCTCCAGGCTTCCCAGTGCAAGTGGGTGGAAGAGGCTCAGCATCATGCTCAGCCATCCTCCAGGCAGCGGCTATTTGGGGAAGAGGAAAAGTCATCCCTGGGGCTCCCTCCTCTCCAGTCTGCTTGTTCTACGAGTCCCATGCACACCTGTAAATGTAATGCTTCTGGGTGATAAACACATTGCCTGGGCTTGGAGGGGCTGCAGAGGGATGGGGGACCCAGAGCCCCCCTGCCCCACCCATGACACTGGGAAGGAGCCATCTCCATCACTGGGTCTGAACTATGCAGCCAAACACCAAACGTGGAGCCCAGTCAGATGGGTTTGGTCAACACACAATTAGAGGATTTTGAGCACAAACCACTAACTCTGAGAATGAAAAACCCACAGGGTGTTTTTTAATAGAAGAGCTCCACTGCACAAGGATAGAGGCTCTGGATAAGGATTTTTGGAGCAATTTTGCTATAGGTCTGGGTGTGCAAATGGCAGAGGATTGGTGGGGAAGCGTGAAGGGAGGGGAGAAGGGTCTGTGCCCTGCAATCCTGGGTTGAATACAGAACGTGGCACCCCTGGGTCTGTTTTTGCTTTAAGAACTGGAGGAAATAATAGGGTTTGGTTGCTGAGTTGCAAGGGGACCCCAACATGCACGCTGTTACCAGGGACGCTTTGCATGGGATCAGGGGAACGATGCCTGCTCAGACAAAGGTGTTAGGGAGACTCAACAATCCTGTTTTTTTTATTATTATTATTATTATTATTATTTTTTAATCATTTCCCCACAACTGGGTAAGGATCAGCACTTGAGATGAGCTTTGAGGTCTCTTCCTCTCACGTCGATGTGCTGTGATCAGTGCCTCTCTCAGAACACCGCACCTCCTCCCAGGCCACTTAATGTGCATTCCGAAATGTAGGCATCAATCTGGACGTATAAAATTAAAACATTGTTTTTACTGCCTCTTAGACTGCACAAAATACATAGAACATACCAAAATACCTCCAAGCTGAAAAGATGTTGCTTTATCCTCGGAGCCAGTCAGCTCTAAAAAGAGCTTTTCATACGGAAGCAAAAATAGGCACCGTGGAGGGCAGACGATGCTCCGTGAGCACGGGGTGGAATGGGGGAGCTGCAAATTAAAGGAGAGCACGGGGAAGAGCTGCATTAAAGATTCCACATCTCTGCTGCAAACAGGGATGGCTGATCTCTGTTCTGCTATTCTGTCATGCTCTATTTTCTTTCTCTCTGTGGTGGATAGGAGGTGAGGAACGCATCCAGCCCCATCCCTCTGGGTGAGCAGCACCCCAGACTGAAGGAGCTTCCTGCAAGCTTCCTCCCACCCCCAGCCCCCCTCCCTTTGTAATGCAGGCTCGAGTACCATCATTTTCATATCAGTACTAATTACATTAATTATTCTCCTCAGTATAAAACTCATTAAGCTGGAATTTATGGTTCATTAACTCAGAGCCGGAGCGCGAGCTCCTTCCTCACACTGCGGAGTGGGGCCAGGATTATTTCTGTCCTGGTTGGGGCAGGGTCTGATCCGCATCCCTGGGTGCTCAGCATTTCTCATGCTGTGCCAGGGGAGGGTCAGGTTGGGTATTAGGAGAAATTTGCTCTCTGAAAGGGTGGTGATGCCCTGGCAGAGCTGCCCAGGGAAGCGGTGGGGTCACCATCCCTGGAGAACCATGGAGATGTGGCACCTGGGGACATGGTTAGTGGGCATGGTGGGGTTGGACTGGATGTTGAAGGCCTTTTCCAACCTTAACGATCTCATGATTCTCTGAATCTATGAGTGGGGATGAGTCGGGGTTGGATTGGTGATCTTGGAGGTCTTTTCCAACCTTAACGACTCTATTGTCCTCTCCCATGGGGGTGATGTAGGCGAGGAGGCTTCGCTGCCACCATCCTTCCTGGGGACACCTCTCCAACTGCCTCCTTCCAAAGGGTAAGCAGGAATGCTCTTCCTCTGGTGCTTCCTAAAAGCAGTGCTGGGGCTGGGAGGAAAGAAAAGAAGAGATACAGCACTTCCTGAGGACATGGGGTCCAACCCAGAACACCTCATGGCTTCCCACACCCTGCACAGATGGCACCAGGAGATGGAGGTGGCACGGTGACCTCCTGACGGGCCCCACTGGCAGAGAATCCATTTCCTGGGAGCAGGGCCTCCTTCACACTGTGAGGGTTTCACCACGCTCCCTAATTACTGTAATTAAGCAGTCACGTTGAGCGATGTTAGACAGAGGGTTCAGAGCCGTTAGAGGCCCGCAGATTAAACCAGCCCTCTTGGTGATGGAGATGGGAGCAGGGGATGGAGCTTTGTGAGATGGGGTCGTGCCCTCATCGGATGCAGCCAGCGCAGGAGGGGCAGCAGCAAACCCCTCCCCTTCCCCATGTCCCAGAGGTGGATGACTGTCCTGAATGGCGTTCCGAAGCTTGGGAGGGAAATGTCATTGCAAGCAGCACAGAGACAATGGCTGCTTTGCCATTTTTCAAGCAGAAGAAGAAAGATGGGGCTGGGTTTGTGCAAGGGAAAGCATCCTGTGAAGCAGAAGGGGCCGAGCTCCGGAGCATTCACTCGGTACCCATCATTTATTCTCCCTTCTGGTCCCCTCGAGCGAGGAGGTGCGAGGTTACTCTATAACCATGCATGTCAATACCACGCTGACCACGGAGTTTAAAGCTGTTTCTCCACGGTTTTATACAGCAGCCTGATTAGTTCAGCAATGGGCTCCCCTAAGGCGCTCGCTGACAATGGCAGAGCGCTGGAGACAGCTTTTGCAGTCCCACAGCTGCACTCCTGCTCTCCTCAACCTCTTTTTTTTCCCTTAAGGGCTCCGAGATGTGCTTCTATTCACACAGGTAGGGAGACACGCTGTGTACAAGAGACCTGGCTCAGTTCATATACAATTGGCATCTAATTCATTTCTCTGCGAACGTGAAAATCAATACTGTTTGCAGAATGCACAAGGGCTCTTCAGCCGGCCAGTGTCCTTGTTAAATCCCCCCCTGGCTGCCAGGAGATGGTTCCAGGAGGTGATTCTGTGAGCTGAAGAGGAAAAATAATGGCCCTATTTCTCTAATGAACCCTGAGAAGACTCTGAGCCTCACCCCCTGCCCCCAGTAGATGGAAAGCGTTCCAGGGTAATCAGCTTTATGGGATGGACCGGCTTTTCTTGGAATCCTGCCTGCCTAGTCAAATCCTGAGCCTTGGTTTTGCTCCAGTTCAGGTCAAAGTGTCTCCTTCCACATGCAGGAACACGCATCCCTTCAGCAGATGTTGGGTGATTTCAGCCCCGTCGATGCTTGCAGATTTTGTGGGTGAAACCACAGAAGCCAGGCTTGCTCTGTCCCGGAGCTCTGCAGCACTCTGCAGTTTCCTGGGCCTCCAACTGCATCCCCAGCATCTTCCCAACAGGACCTGATCTCCATGTTCTGCTCTGGGCTGAGCTCCCCAATCCTTTTGCAGCATCCACCTGAAGCCTCCAGAGCTGCCACAAATATTCCATCCCTGTTGCTGGTGATCAACCAGCTGGGTGTGACTGCTCGTTACATCGCAGGGGCTGCTGATGAGCATTGCTGCTGGGCTGGCCACCTTCCAGCTGTCAGGACCTCGGTACCAGAAAACCTTCATTTTTCTTTTCTGTAATAATAATAATAACAGCGGTAATAATAATAATAGCCCTAGACTTGAAAATTATTTCTCTGCAGGGCACAGAAGACAGTAAGGAAACTTCACAGCAAACCCAGAGTTCAAATTAATTCTTGTTCTGTTTGCATTCTTTCTGCTCCTTTTTGGGGGAGCAATTATTTGCAAAATGCTACAAATACAGCCAGAAAGGTCCGCAGAATTTTTAGATTTTGTCTGAGCATTGGACTCCTCTGTTCCTATTCACTCTGCTAATTATCCTTTTTAGCTTTGCTTTTGCTCTATTTTCACAGATCCCTTGGTTTATTTATATCTACCTATCTGTAATGATTTCAGAGCCATTACTCACAGCAGCACCAGGAAACATTACATTTCCCAATTTACAATTGCAATTATGATATCTGTCAGAAACAAATGCAGCTGCCTTTAATTTTAAGCAATATTTTGATCATCATAATTAAAAAAGGAACTTATGGCATCGCACACATTAGAGAAATTAATATAATTTCCTGGCTGCCGTGGAAGGCATGCAGCATGGTGGTTGCTGGGTGAGAGATGGAAGGGGGGAATTAACCCTTTTGGTTGCTTTTGCCACTCTTTAGGGCACACTTAGAGCTGTGACAACGCTGCTCTCGAGAGCTAACTTCTCTGCAGAATTTAAGATGAGTTTCTTCGTCCTTCAACTTGTTTTCCTCCTGCTTTTATCATCCTGAAATTGCCAGTTATTAAAGCATTTGTGTGCAAACAAGCACATTTGCCTGTCACCGTTCATTTCAGCTCGCCTGCTGGAACGCGCGGGGACAGACCAAATCCAGTTGGTGATATTATCATCATCCCCACGACTGCACATTACCAACTCAATAACAAACGGTGGCAGATCCCAGCTCGCGTGCGCCTCGTTTTGCTCTGCAAAACAGAGCATGCGCAGAGCCAGCCTGCATCGATGGCAGCAGCACCTTGGAGGGAGGCAGGGACGCGGATGCTATGGAAGAAAATCCCTTTCCCATGCAGCAGGGCTCGTTCCATCGATGTCCATGCGCTGTCGTATGCAAGGTGTGAGTTGGTTTCTTGCTGGCTTGGTGGTGGAGGGTTCATCCGTGCATGGCTTTCTGTGCTGGGCTGTTTGCTTGCTGCTTTGCTGGCCCCTCTCAGGACTCCTCCTGCGTAACCCCAGCACAGGGACATGCCACAGAGCCTCGAGGCTTTGCCAAGGGACCCCATGGGCTGTGGCTCTGCTGACATTGGGATGAAAGGAGCAGGGCAGATCGCTGCAGCCACACACATCCTGCTGCTCCCAGCCATCTCCAGCTCAGAGCCATCAGCCCTGACCACGCTGGATTTTGGTAATGTCATCAGATTCATGGTTATGGTGCAGGAGGACGCAGCTGGGCTCAGCCATAAGATGCATGCATGGGTACCAGAGTGCAGGCAAGGATGAAACCCAGCTCCCCCTGCACCTTGCTGTGCTCATCCTGGTCCTCACCTGCAGAGCTGTGCCCACGGCGCTCAGGAACTGCCCAGCATCTTCCCCAGCAGTGAGATGCTCACCACGAAGGGATGGCCAGGCTGCACCCAGCCCAGGATTCATCCTGCTCATCACCCTGCCTGCACCAAAACCAAAATCAACTTCTATCATCACCAACACAAACCACGAGTGCACTGAGATAACAACCCCATTGCAGTGCCCTGCATCCCATTTCCACCAGGACCACAGATCCCATAGCTCGGCTGCCCGCAGGCCTCCGCCAGGGGTGAGGTGACAGCCAGAGAACGTCACACAGCCAGCAGCGGGGCACAGCAGAGCCCTTCTGTGTTCCTCTCCAAGAAGCAGCAACAACGCAGCAGGAGAAAAATCCATTTCAAACAGAAAAAAGAGACACACAAGAGGAAGCTCCGCATGTTTTTTTACGATTTTTCCTCCAGCTTGACACTTCATTTTAGCAGCCAGCGCGATCGCGTTCTTAATTTCAGCCCCCAAAGGTCAGCCCCGTTAAAGGGAACCACGCTGCAGCCAGTCTGCTCCGCACATCAGCGCTCAGAGCAAGGAGCAATCATCACTCCCTGATCAGAACTTGTTTGCCATTATCTGCCCGGTGTTGCTCTATGATATATGAAGCAATTTTGCCCACGACAGCTCTGTTCTGTGTGCACGCAGCTCTTTTCCTGGTAAAAACTATACAGGATTGTTATTTTTTTCCTTTGTATTTTTTTTTCTCCTTTACCAAGGAGCAATATTTTAACCTAAAAGGAGTTTTCAAACCGTAGTCACCATCATTCATCTTTAGAGTCTCGGGGTAGGAGCGATCCCTTCATTAGGCACTGAATTTTTCTCCATTACTGCACTATCTGAATGCATTTATTCGGCCATTTATTAGACGTCACTTGATGGGGTGTGGGGAAGGAGAGAACTAAATTACAGCAGAAGGGATGCGTGTGCGTGCACACACTTGTGTGCTGCAAGTGGGGGAGTCTATAAAAAGACCCAAACTTTATAACAACTGTATCACAGACAAAAGCTGCAGGAAACATCCCCTCCTGCTCTGCTCCCCCACTCCTTGCATGTCACCCCCTCACCCCAGGGTCCTGCTGGAGGGATGCTCCTGGCTCTGCATCCAGGGGAGCTGCTCTGGGTTGATTTTGCTCCCTCCTTTCCACTTGTGTTCAAGGCTTTCTGGCATCTTCCAGGAGGCTGCAGTGGTTCTTCAGAGATCTGTAAAAGCTGAACCAAAAAAAGGGACTGTTTCCCTCCAAATGCTCTTAAAATTTTAAGAAAACAACATGGCAGCTCGTGGCTCACCAGGAACTCTTGGTCCTTTGTGCTTCATTTCCACGGTGAATCTTCCCCTTGCAAGCGTGCTCATGTAGCATGGTGGAAATGCCAGGCTGAAAAACAAATGCACACCCGGGCACGGGGCCTATCCGAGAGATGCCAGGATGTAAAGCAGGATTATGGGCCCAGAAAGCAATAAAAAGAGATAGAAATTTCAGCAGAGATCAAAGTAATTTCAGAACCAAACGAAACGTTTACATGGGAAGAGTGCCTTATAAACAGGAACACAGCAAACCGCATTAGCTCGTATTATTTACAAGGAGCAGCTGTTTACCTGAGAGCTAAAGCAGGGCAAGGTAGAATGGGAAGAACAAACTGCTGGCTCCTGTCGTGTCCCCGGTGAGTTCTGAGTGTGCTCTCAGTAAATAAATTGCTGGAAGGGGCAGGCTGAAGTGAGTCAGTGCCAGTAACAGCCGTTTAGTTGGTCTTTAGGTGAAACAGTCCTAAGGATGCTCTTCGTGGCACAGATGCTGACAGATGCCTGGGTCAGAGAGATCTTTAACTCTTCCTGGCTGGAAATCCCCCAGATCAGCCCGTGGTTGCTGCTGTGCTGGAGACAGAGCTTCACCCCACGCCGGGAGGCAGCACCATGTCATGGTGCAAACCAAGGGAGCAGCTGTTCGCATTACACGGGTGAGCAAAGCAAAGCAGGTGGGGGTGAAATTCTTCATATACCACCCTGCAGCCCTTTTGCAGGGCCTCCAAGCACAGGGAAGGGCAGGCACTCTGTTTTACAGGCGATAAACTAATGCGTGGAGGGGAAGGACGGCTTGCTCCAGGTCGGGTCCGGGAAGGGAAGGCAGAACAAGCACAGAGGGAAGGAGCCAGGCACCCAGGTAGGTGTCTGTGCACGGAAAGGACCGGCTTGAAATTGATGGATGGGGTCTGCTGGCACACAGAGCAGAGCCTCTGAAACAAAGCCCTTTGACAAAGTCTTTAATTAGGTTCAGTGCCTTATCGCCAACCTGGGTTCTCCAGCTACCCCCCCAAGTCGGAATCCACCCCAGATGAGAGACAAAAGGGAAAAAAAAAAAATCCCAACCCCAAAGCAAGCTGCGATCAATTCTCATTTGTCTGGGACATGATACATTTCTTTGTCTCACTTGACACAGGCTCAGAGAGAAGCAATTTTTTCATGTCACAGCTCACGACCTCCGCATCTCCAACTTACAGGATTCCTCCTGCCCAGGCTGGGAAATGAGGCTCCCAAAGAAGAAGGTGCAGCAGCCCTTGGGAGATGGTCTCAGCTTAATGCCCAGCATGTTCGGCTTTGGATATTCTATTGAAATCGAGGGAATTTGTTAAGCTGATGAGGGAAAGCTGCAGTAGAGAAACACAATAGCAGAGTGGGATTAGGCCTGGAGTAAGTGTCTGTGCTTTGGAGGATTAATGAGAAAACTGCAATGGATTTTACACGGTGAAAAGGATTCACTGAATGCTCGAGGTGAAATGAAATTAGTCCCACTCATGCTCTCTGAGCCCTCAAGCAAGAGAGGAGGCTGCAGCCTGCCCATCACATGTAATAACCACATCCCCTCCGGCTGCTCACCCTGATGGAAAATTCCAGTGCTGCTGCTGGGCCTGCCCTGCTCCTGGGCAACGTCTCCAATGGCCCTGGGACAGAGCCTGGAGGTAGCCCTGGTCCAGACCTCAAGGATTTAGGCTGCTCCAAACACCTGCAGGAGGAAGGGCCAGGAAGGGAAAGAAGAGGTAAAGGGATGAGAGTACCATCGAGGAGCTGGTAATTCAAGAGAAAGGGAGATGGAGTCAACGAGCACACGGCGGGGTGAGATCTCGCTGGGTCACACCAACACATGGGAGCTGGCCAAGGAAGGCTTCCCAGACCCTCAGGGAAGGGACAGACCAGGAGAAGGGCACCCGATGTCAGAGCATTTGCGGAGCTGCCTCTGGCTCTCCTCCATGCACAGAAGAGGCCGTGAGGAGAAGCTTGGGCTGGCTCCTGCCTCCTGTGTGCTGCCTTCCAGCCCATCATTCTTTCTAATTAGGCACCTCTGACACACAATTAATCCTATTTGCCTTCAGGCTTTTTTTATCTTTCCTTCTGCTTTTATCAGACAGGGAATTAGACTCTGTTAGTATGTAAAGTGCGTTGCACGGACCTGGCTTATCACGGGGATTTGGAGACTTTCAAGAAGGCAGTGTCTAACCCATGATCTTAAAAGTTTCTTATGAGTAATTAATTTCTTTCTCTCCTCTTTTTCTAATCACACTGCTCATTTCACCCATGCTGATACGAGCAAGAAGGCAAAGAAG
>WBMW01004733.1:117993-170479 GCA_013396635.1 Penelope pileata | reverse complement strand
TTTTTTTTTTTTTTTTTTTTACTGAGGAAGAGTGTTAGTAGATGAGACAGCAGCCATGAGAGAGAGCTCAGGGGAGCAGAGCTCAGCCCCCCGCCAGGGGCAGCAGCAGGTGTGTGCACACACTGCTCACCATCACAGGAGGGAGTTGCTGGTGCTCGTTTGCATTTTCTTACCAGGCATTGAGAAGGAGAAGCAAGCAGCCTTTGGGCAGCCCTGGTGCTGGAGCACTGCTCTGCACTGCCACTTGTCAGCAGCAAAGGAGGAACCTGCACAGCTCCCCACACCTCTCCCAGCACCCTGCAGGATGCTCTGGCAGCAGGGAGCACCCCAGGAGCAGGACTGCAGCTCCTCAGCCCCTCTCCTGCCTTTCCCAGCACCCCCAGTGGTGGAGATCAGCTATGATATTCAACAACCAGGACAGCACCAGGGCTGTTTTGCAGCCTGAACACTCAGAGCAGATTTCTCCCCACTGTCCTCCCCCGTTCCTTCTGATGTTAACTCACCAATGTGCTCCTGTGCCAGAGGACCCCACAGAGCTGCTCACAGGAGAGCACCCACCCATCTCCTCCAGCCATGGGGACAGGAGCATTGCAGGACCTGGGAGCCAGCAGGGCTGGCCATGCTCATTTCCCCTTCAACACAGCAGCAGGCTCTGTCTCCAGCACAGGGGAGCCAGGAGATGCTGCAGGTCTTGCTGAGCACTGTCACATACCCCAACCATGGGACAGCATCAGGCTGCGGTGTGAGAGATGACAAAGCCAACAAGAGGGAGAGGAAGCAGGGCTTTAAATCTTCTGCAGTGTGGCCTGAGAGCTGCAGGACATAATTAACAGATGAGATACAGCAGGTGCATAATTTAGAAACGGGTGGAGGGCCCTAATTAGGGCAGCCATCTGCTTGTCTCTCAAAGAACCATGGAATCATTAGGGTTGGAAAAGACCTCTGAGATCACCAGTCCAACCCCAGCCCATCCTCACCATGACACTCAGCCATGTCCCCAAGTGCCACATCTCCAGGGACGGTGACTCCCCTGCTCCCTGGGCAGCTGTGCCAGTGCATCACCGCTCTTTGGGAGAATGGATTTGTCCCAAAATCCAACCTGATCAATCCAATCTTGGTGCAGCTGGGGCCATGCTCCCCATCTCCAAAGGGGCACAGACCCAGCCACAGCAACAACGCAGGGAACAGTGCTCCAGGTCAGCAGGAGCCACGCTCTGCCCTGTGTGCACG
Organism: Penelope pileata; assembly: GCA_013396635.1. Classification (NCBI taxonomy): domain Eukaryota; kingdom Metazoa; phylum Chordata; class Aves; order Galliformes; family Cracidae; genus Penelope; species Penelope pileata. Next base: position 169,249 of record WBMW01004733.1, on the reverse strand, counting down.
CACCCGGAGAGGCACACGTGCAAAAAATGTTGTTCTGCTGCTCCTGGCAGCTCCCGATCTCTCCTTTTCTATCACCATGGTGGCATTGTAATGAGAACATGGACGAGGAAGATAACACAGAAGGGAGGAAAATAAAGGTTTTTTTCCCTCTGTCTCCTGTTTAGGACGCTGTGCAGCCCGTGGCAGGGAGGCCCATCAGATCTGTTAGCAGCTGGCACCGGGAGCAGGGGAAGGTGCCATTGTGCCCTGTGCTCCGCACGCTGCTCGGGGAAGGGGAGAGAAAGCAGAGGCAGAACAAGACGCGGGTGTTCAATGGGAGCCAGAGACATCTGTTATCAAAATGGAAATGCGTCTCTTTGTTGATGAAGGTGTATCTGCTTCCCATTGTCTCTGGTGCCAGCCCAGTGAAAGGCTCCTTTGATGGCTCCGTGTTTGTGCACCGGCTATGAAATTGCTTTAGAAGACAAAGGGAGCGCGTGTTTCTTGGTAATGAAACGGAGGTGAGGGTGGTGTCTCTCCAGCCTCAGCTCACCACGCTGGTGCAGTTTCCCTGGGAGCAGCTGTTGGAGGCTCACAGAGAAAATTGGGATGCTGGAGCTGGGAGGGGGCTGCTGGTGCATGGCGATGCTCTGCTCTCGTGCAGGGCTGTGGCCATCTGCTCGGGTTCAGCAGAGCTGCTCCAGCCCAAGCGCTTGGAAGACTTTGGGCTACACAGTATTGGGTTGGGAGGGGAGTGGAATGGATCCCCGTGGCTGGGGAAGGGTGAAAAGAAACCTATAGCTGGATTATCCTGTAGCTCATGGGTGTCCAACCTGTTGGTTTGCCTGGGCTGCATTGAGTGGAGAAGACTTGTCTTGGGTCACGTATAAAACATATAGATAATGTCTGCAAGTAACAGATCTTCTTTTCTTTTTCTGTATTTTTTTAATTAAAGAATTAAAAAAAGAGGAGGATGAAACCATAAAACCAGCAGGTTGGACACTGAAACCTATATCTGGAAGAAAGTGAGGGCTGTACCTCTCTCTGCTTTCTGCTCACCCTATGGAGCAGCAGTGGGCTGAGCTGGGGGTGCACCAGGGTGCACACAGCCAGGAGCAGACATGCATGCACCATGCACATGCACAGCTGGAAATGCACCAGGATGCACACAGGCAAGACCAGACACGCAAGCACCATGCGTGTGCACCCTCCTGCTCATTACCTAATAGCTGCCTTGATGGGAACGTGCTGCTCCTCCCCCCCCTGCAGCTCGGTGCTGCTTTCTCTGCTCCAGGAGGAGCTGCTCTGTGGCAGGTGGATGCTGCAGCCCATGCTGCAATTTCACACGGGCCCTTATCAGTGCTCACAGCTGGGGCAGGGATGGCTCTGTGTGCTGTCCCCAGGCCACACAGCCCTACCAGGCTTCCCCAGCTCTGCCCAACCTCTGCCAGCACCACCAAAACCTCAGCCCTCTGCATCCCTCTGAGCAGCTGCAATGCTTTCTCCCTCCTGCTCTGCCCCCAGCCCATGTGCAGAGTGCTGTCACGGTGACAGCAGCTCCTTGCAGGCAGTGCTGCCACCTGGAAGCCAGCAGAACAGTGAGGAGCAGGTAGTGATGGCAGCTGACATCTTGCACACAACTCCCAGTCTCAGCATTGCAGGTTGCATCGAGACACAGCCCCGTGCTTCCTATGGAGCTGGAAGCTCAGCACCCAAATCTGACTAACAGCTCCAAAATCCCCTCTTGCATTGCCCCAGACCCGAACGCTGTCACTCCCGGTGTCACTCCCGGTGTCACTCCTGGTGTCACCCGTCCCAGGGGATCTGCGTGCTGCCATGCTGATGTCTCCCACTCTCGGTGATGTTCCTGAAACATCTTCATCAAAACAGAGACCTGTCCCAGCTGACCGTAATTTAATTTCCCTGCTTTCTCTCTTAGACATGTGCAGCCAGGAGGGACCTCGGGAGATCACTGCATCCCTCCCCTTCACAGAAGCAGAACCACAAGCATCCAGACATCCCTCCCCACCTTAGGAAATCTCTGAGGAGGAGATTCAGTGACTCCTGGAGAACTCAATCCCATCCCTCACTCCTCTCACAATCGCAAAGCTTTTCCTCACACCTCACCGGAGGTGCCTTGTTGCATTCTTGCCTCTCTGGTTCATTACAAATAAATGAGGAATGAACCCAGCAGCTCTGCCCACCCCACTCAAGGTGAACTTCTGACACGAGCCACAGGGAACAAATCCCACCCAAAACTCTAGTTTTTTGCTTCCAAGCAGGAAGTACTTCAGATTAAGTCCCGAGACCTTGAGAAAACTGATTTGCACGAGGAAGCAGCATTTATGCAATGTGTTGATTATAAACCAGCACTCCAGGATTTGCGCTCCCACAATGAGCGCGGTGCCTCGGGGCATTAAGCTCCTGACTCACATGTCAGCGGTGCAGGCAGAGCTGGCTGAATAATTCATCAATAATCCTACAGATTTGGCTTCCGCTCCCATCCGCGAGCTCTCTGCGTGGAGATGTCTCTCTCGGAGTCTGTTCATTAGGTGAAGTTACTCATGGAAATGGCAGAGGGACTCCGGGCGTGAAAGCCTGGCCCTGGTGGAAAGTTTGTATTTGCTTTGCGTTGCAGGAGGAATTCATTGCAAAAATTCAGGGCTGGAAGAGCGAGCTGGTTCGGATTGGTGATGCTGCTCACATGGCACTGTGTCTGTCTCCAGAGCAGCTCAACTCAGCACTGGAATGAATCCAGGGCGAATAAGAATATCACATTTGATTTCCACTAATGTGCTGTAACAGTGCTTAAAATTCACTTCTCACAGCCATCCATCCATCTATCTGTCTATCTCTAGGATTTTGTTTCTGGAGCACCCATCACTGCTCCATCTGATTATTAATTCATCCACCGGAGTGTTTGCTGTGAGCTCACATCAAAGGCACGCAGGTACCTCCCGAGTCAATCAGCTGAGCAATGCAAACACAGAAGTCTGCTGGCCAGGACTCCATCTTCGCTCCCCCCATCTAACCCTATAGGGCCTGGAAACCCTTTTGTGGGTGTTTCTTCCGGCTGCTGAACAACCTTACCAAATGGAGAAAAGGGTCAGGAAAATAAATGGGAATTGGAATTTGCTCATGGGGTGACAAAGTTCTGCTGGAAATGGTAAAATGGAAATGCTGGAAACGGTAACGTGAGCAGAGAGCTGCTGTGTGCGTTGCAGGGGATCCTGGCACCAGGGTGCTGTGCCCGCTACAACCAGCACAAAGCCCGGTGTGGCTCAGCAGCGGATTTCCAAGGGCAGGAGGAGGTGATAATACCTTGAGACAAGGGACAAAGAGAGGGAGAGATCATGCACTGAGACATATATCAGGTATCAGCGTGGAGGCGGGATTGCTGGGCTCGTTTGGGGGATGGCAAACCTTGCTGTGATGGGGCTGGCATTCGTGGTGAGCAAAAGTGGAGGCTGAAAGGGCATCTGGTGTCTGGGCCTGAAGACAGCAGCAGAGAGAGGAGGAGGGTGCTTCAGTCCTGGAGCTAAATGGTGACAAAGGGAGAGCAAATGGGGAAAAAACTCTGTGGCTACAAGCTCTGAGGACCAAAACAGGCACTGCTGCCTGAGATGCAGTGATGGGCACGACCCAGAGGAAGGGACGTAGCATCACGGTGCCACCAGGGCTGCATCCATGCACCGATGTCACCATCCCCACGGAGCTGAAGCCTTCCCCAGCTCCAAGGGAAGAAGAGGAAAGAGCATCGCTGCCAGCAGACGTTCCTGAATGAGTCACCTCCCCTTGCCCCCGTTCCCCCCGGCCCCCCAGGTGACAGCTCCAGCTCACGTGGGAGGATAAATATAAATAAAGAGAAGGAAGCCGGAGCGTTTTGATGACTCATGTAATATTCATTTTGAATTAATTTGTACATGATTCTATAAAAAAAGATACATTCCATAAGATTATTTTTGTGAGCTCTAATTTGCTGCTGGCAAGGAGCAGCGTTTGGGTCTTTTATGGGTATTAGTTCCATAGTGTATAGCGGGAGGCAGAGGAAGTTTAATTATGATTCAGTGAGCCACATTGTGGGTATGTTTTAAAGCCACTTAATTAGTGTAGAAATATACAGCTGTAATTATCCTGAAATATGGCCTAATTAACCTATGGAAAACCCATACACACGGCTCAGGAAACTTGGAAGCGTTAATAGTCTATTAATACAGCGGAGCTGACAGCACGGGGGAGCGGCGAGGCAGGACAAGAGGTGATCTGCTGGGGACAGCCACCTGCGGGAGCAGAGCTGGGGCTGTCCCCTGTCCTGCGAGGGACAGTGGCACCTGTGACATGGCTCTGGCACACGGTTCTGCAGGCAGCACTGCTGCTGCGCTCTGACCCTTTTCCTCTGAGCATCCTTCTCCTTGCTGTCCCTTCTTGCACCCTGCAGGCATCTCCCAGCACCTCCTGCCCCCACTTTCTCTGCAGCCCCCTGAGCTATCAGGAGGCTCAGGAAGCACTCAGAGTGCCCGGTGTGCATTCGCCATGCTCTGCAGTTCCTCTTTCTCCAGAGCTGGAACCCATTTCACGCTGCGTGGGGCCACTCTCTGGTAGATGAATTCCCAACCCAGCATCGCGAAGCAGATGATCAGGGAGATAGCTAAAGCGTGGCCAAGGCAAAAAGGTGATGGCAAAAGGCCTCGTGTTTATTCCCGGGTGTTAAAGCTGATACACACAGGAAGAACCAATTATCACTTCAAAGCTGCCTTGATGTCATAGGGTTTCCCAAGCAACATGTGGAGCCAACGTTCCAGCTCTTGTTTTGCCCTTGGAACAGTGCAGGTAGCAAAGCCAAGCACCACACGGTTGCCTTTTCCCTCAGTCCTGTCCTTTTATAATGGGGAAACTGAGGCACACAGCTGAAAATTAGCTCCCTGACTGTGCTTTCTGTGTCCACGCTCTGACAATCAGAGCGTGCTGCCTCTTAGCTGGAAAAACATCCTGATTTTAACAGAGCTTCAGAAAGGGACATTGACTTCCACCTGAGTTCCAGGAGTGCAGCAGGACAGTCCCTGAGCGGGGCTGAAAGCAGCGAGCTGGGGAGAAGGGAGGATGGAGGCAGCTGCACTGAGCTCTTCTCCAGGCAGAGCACATAGCCAGATATTCAAGTAGCGTCTTCGTCCTTTGGTGATCAAAGCAACAGAAATTGAATCCGGCTGTAATCATCCACAGGGTAGTTTGCTTAAAATTCCCCTAATTATGGAAGTGCAGAAAATTACTGCTCCGTGATGCGCTGAATGGGAAATTGAAGGCTTCCACAACACAACTGCTGCCACTGCAGCTTAAAGAGAAAAGGCAAGGGAGGCTCGGGGGAAGGAGAGAAAGACAGAGATAAGTGGGAAGGGGTCAGGATGTGTGAGCAGGGGAAGACCAAGAGACGAGAGGAATTGTCCCTCTCCCACTGCCTGGGAGGGCACCAATTTCAGAGGGCTGTGAGCTGAAGGGAAATGTGAGCCCTATAAGCTGTCCCTTCCATTTCACCAGCAATTCTGCCATCATGCACGTGATGCTGTACCACAAGGGATGTTCAACCCAGCACTTCTGGCTCAATCTCAGAGGGCTCTTCCAAGAGCCACGAGCATGAAGCCACCACCAGAAAGGTAGTCTGCACATCTCCCTGCCCACCGTGTCCATCTGTCTCTTTGCTCTCAGTCGCAGGGTTCAGGTGGGAAAGGACCAAAGAAGTCTCTATTCCAACTGAAAGAGGTGGCTCAAAGCACGTTGTGTTCTCCTTCGAGCATAAGCGCTGCCACAGCCCCTACCTCCAGCCCCAGGGCTCGCTCTGGCTCTGCACACATCCCGACTTCTGTTTGAATGGAGGTGTCTGCAGTTCCTGGTAATAACATGGGACATTAGGCTGCTGATGACTTTGCATAACAAGAGGATTGCAATTAACATGACGATCCCTTCTTGTGTTTGAGCACGTTGGCATGGGTCATGAAGTCGGAGTAACAGAATGATCCAAAGGGAGTTATTTATCTGGCTGTAAAGGGGCTGCGTTCCTGCCGAAACGAGAACTCCAGCGAGAGGCAGCTGCTTGCTGCTTCCCTGCCTTTTGCAGAAATGCCTACATCAGAAGAAAAAAGAAAAAAAACAGCATTTGCCATTGCATATGCACAGATCCAGCACAATGCAGCCAGGGTGCGTGCCATCATCTGCCACCCACCGTAATGGGAACCGATGTCTCCCCACTCCCTTCGCCTCCACCTCTCCTGCTGCTGCTGTAATCGCTGGCCAGTAACAAATGAGCAGTATTTATCACTACTCTGTGGTTAACCAGCTCGTGGTAATTAATGGAGATGCACCTGAAGGTTTGCTGGCAAGTCCTCAGGGCTCCTGCTGCTTTGGAGGAGAAGCAAGGCCCCGTAAGACAGTGGTGCTCACTGGGATCAACGGATGGATGGATGGATGGGTGGGTGATGTGTCTCTCCTTGGTTCCATTAATGTCCCACTGTCTCCTGATGATGTGACAGGCATGCCATCATGAGTGTTCTCTCACTGGAGATGTGACAGGAGCTGCCATGGATGAAGGCTGGCTTCCACTCCCCATTCCTGTCCCAGTGCCATCAGGTCCCAGTTCCCACCAGCCCCCGGGGGTCCGCATACAGTTGGGAGGGACACACGGTCCCAGTGGGGTCCAGGCTTTGCCCACAGGTTCTGCCTTGACAAAGTCCCCAGCACAGTGCTGCTCCCCTAAGCGACACCAGGACGTGAGTTCTCGTGAGTTTTAAGACCATCCTACCGCTTTCTTTCCCCTATGAACATTATTGACAATTTTATCAAGCTTCCCCAAAAATGAAGTTTCACTCTGTACAGCATCATTTTGCAGTCCTTAAACACTTGTAAAAACCAAGGGAAGCATTAACCATGTGCAAACCACTCTGCCAAAGAGGAACAGTGGTTTACCACAATGTAAATCCCCTAATGGAACGGCATCTACATGTCCAAATTGCCTCTCTCTCCTTCTTGCACTTCAGATGTAGCATGCATGGCCAGTGCTTCTTTTTATCTATCTCATTTAAAGCTTGACAAACGCAGGGTTTTAAAGACTTATCACATGCTGTTGCACAGTAATATCTATTTCTTTAGCCCGTGTTTTTTCCCCCCAAGCTGTGTGCTTCATAGCCAACTTCCAACACGATTTGTACCTTGCTTTGCATAACTCGAAATCATTTCATTAATGAAAAAAACCAAGCCATTACAAAACAAATATACAAAATATGAGCAGCTAATCTTTCCCTCATATTGCAAGGATTAAATAAACAGAAATATCAGCAGAAAGTATTCCAGACACGTTGGGCTGCCGTAAAATTTAAGAGGTGAACTGTTAATTTACATATTCCCCAAATGCAGTTGGGTGACACTTTTGAAATTAAAATCTGACGATACAAATGGCATTTAAAGTTCATTTAATATTATTTGTTAAAATTCCACTGACAAATCTATCATACGTATAGCAGATCCTATTACTGGAAGAAGAGAGAAAAAAAGCAATTGAAATCAAAACCCACCCCAACACTGAAGGGTCTATTAAGACAGTAGATGAGAATTTGCATTATCAAATAATCCTAACAGGAGATTTTGTAAGTGGAAATGTAAACTGTGGAGGGTTTTAAGTGATAATTTATGTTGATAACTAGTTTTAGAAACTGATTTGACTGTGTTTCTCCTAGAGACAATGAGAAAATATTTCCCTGGAGGATTGGGAGTACCCAAATAAGAAGTGTATTTCCCAATAACAAATCCACAATACTAAAACTATACTCTCAGCCCCTTCAGTGCTGCAGCTTTAGCAAACTATCTTATTTAATGCCTGGTGTGGGATCTCATCTATTGCAAGGAGCCTCATCCTGCTGTTGGCTCTCCCAAAAACTCCCCAGGGTCTCTGGATCGTGCAGAACTAAGATGATAAAGAACATGATTCCCACTGGCCAGAAAGAAGCAGAGGAAGATTCTTTCTGTGCAACAAGAAACTTCCTAATTTAAATGCCGGGTAGTCCATGTACCACCTAAAAGAAGCTCAATAGTTGGACTCCTTTTTGTTCATTTATTTATTTCCCCCTTACATAAATATGGAAGGAAAGCATTGCAGGTGAAATGGTGCATGGCAATTAATCTGGTTCACAGTCCTCATAAATATTAACAGGCTGGTAAATATGTAACCCTATTTCTCCTTCCCTCCGCACTCCTTTCCTCCAGGTCGTCCTCACCAGCGATGGTGAAGGGGTCAGTGATGGGAACCATGGAAATCATGTGAGAGGGAAAGGGTTCTCCCAGGGCTGGGGATGCTGCAGGTGCTCAGCCCCTTTCCTGCAGGACAGCCACCTTCTGCTGGAAAAAAAAAAGAAAAAAATACCACCAGGCTGCTGCTTCTTTTCTTTCTATTTTTTTTCCCCCTCTTCTAATTCAGGAGAGCATCTATCCGCTCTCTCCCTCTTCAATAACTTCACCAGATAAACAACTGAGTGAGAAATTAATAGACATTTTCATTTACGCTGTAATAAAGTGTGTGTTTCGGGGGAGGACAGTGGAGGAAAACTTCATCTGAAGATTAAAGCAACCCTAAAGGCCTCATGTCTGATGGATGCGGTGCCGATACGTGCCTCGAGCTGGGCGAGAGCTGATGCCAGTGAAGCGAGAAGGGCTGCGTGGAAGGAAATGCAGGAGCACGGGATTTATTTCTCACAGTATTACCATTATGGCTGTTAGAAAAGCAGACGGATGGAATCATTTCACCATGTAATTCCCCAGAGTCTGGCCACAGCCATAGGAAGTGAGAATTTACAGGCAGGGATCCCAATGTGCTGTTGGGCGATGGATGCCCCGAGTGGGACCAAGGGGAGGAGGGAGCTAAAATGTAGAGCAAAATTCTCACCAGCAAAAAGCCAGAAAGGAGAGCACGAGGCAGACGTTGCTTTGGGAGGGATTGCCTCTCCAGCAATGAGCACCTGTGTCTTGCTGGATTGATTTCACGTGTCCCTGTTTTCCCCTGCAACAGAACGCAGAATGTAGGTTTCAAAGCAACCGTGCCATTTTCTGCTAGCTGATCTTTTGATGCCTGGATTTAGGAAAGATGGCACCCTGTATTTTGGTGTTTACATGGATCGTTGCTGAATTGGAACTTGTCCTGTTTTCATGAAGGGATTCCTCCTCTTTTGGCAGAGAAGATGGGTTTGTTTTCAGATCTAGCCTATGTGAAAGATCACATGGCTGAGAAGAAAATCTTGAAAGGGTTCCAAATGGTGAAAATCATGAAGGCAGATTTGTACCAAAACCTCTAACATTTGCAGTTTCTGATATTTTCAGTAGGGAAAACCCTCAGCTTGGCGAAATTTCACAGAGAAGACATATTTCACTGGCATGAGCTTTCCCAAAAGACAAAATTGTGAATCATATACAAAGGAAGAAGATGAAGAAAGGAAAAAGCTGCGGAGACTTTGTACAACATTGTCATGTTTACATCCTCGAGTACATTCCCATGTGCAGGGAGCCAAGGGCTGTGGAAGTACAGCAGAAATGCATCAGGTGGGGGTGCAGAATGAGGGAAGCAGAGGGGACAGAGCTGGCACTGGTTTGTGTCCAAGCTACCACAAGTAATCTGATCTTGGAGATAACATCTCTCTGAAATCAAATTATAGAATAGGTTGGGTTGGAAAGGATCTCAAAGATCATCCAGATCAGCCATGCCCAGCCCGCGGCCTGCAGGCTGTATGAGGCCTAGCACAGCCCGCACTGCGGCCTACCCCTGTCCCGCGTTGGCATGGCGACGGCTCTGCCCCCACCAAGCGGCCCAACCTTGGGCACGCACCCATCACTCAGCAACACCCAAACTTTGGCATTCAATGTGCACTGAGCTCAACTCAGGATACGGGGAGGGCACAGCGCAGGGCAAACTCCAGTTATGGCAAAGAATTTTATACATTTTGATACACTGACTAAACACAGTCCTGCCAACAGCAAAAACCATGCAGCCTTGCTTTCTGTTTTGAGAAAGGGATTTGAGAACAGGTGTCAAGATTGCTGGAGAAATCCTCTATTTTTTTGTATATTTGTGACTCCATTTTCAGTCAACATAAATACATGACCTGCAAATTTTCAAATGGAATGTAGAGAGTTGCAATCAGATGTTCAACTCAAAGAATTTGATCGTGACTTCTGTAAGCCCTATCTTACTAGAGAAAAATATCCCTTGCATCACAATCGTACCTTCACATCATCACTTTTTGGCAGTACATACATTTGTGAACAACTGTTTTCATGGGTGAACCACAGGAAGAGTAAAATCTCATCAAAAACCTCTGATGAACACCTTGAGAACTCACTAAAAGCTGCAGCCACTTCCACTGAACCAGACTGACGCATCAGTTGCACTGAAGCAAGATCAAATATCCCACTAGTTTTACAGTTTTGTTGCTCTCATTTTTGTTTTAATAAAAATATATAGAGAAAAAAAGTTTTGTTAGCCATATACATTCACTATATTATATATTTTATAGGCAGCCCAAGACAATTCCTCTTCACTCAACGCAGCCCAGGCAAGATAAAATGTTGGACGCCCATGGGCTAGTTCCATTCACCTTTCTTGGCAGATGCTGATGCCCCATCCCGGAGCTGTCCTCCACCCCAGCCACATCACACTGCCTTGCTGCAGCCCCGTCATGCCTCCATATTCCCTTTAATCACTTCTGAGTGATCGACCCCTCCGTGCTACAGCCATCAGGCCCCCACAGGAGCTCAGAGCTTGGGCAGTAATTGCTGTGTCATGGGCTGACACCTCCAGAGAGGCAGCTCAGGTCTTAGCAACAGAAAATCCAGAGGCAAAGCTGGAAAGCTATTAATGTTTAACACACAGGGAAGCTTCTGCCTGTCAGATGCTCCCATCACCCTGAGCTTGGCAGGCAGAACGTGTTAGCACATCTGATGCTGCCGGAGGATTTTATCAGCCTGACATACCCATCTCCCCTTCTGCTGTGCATCCAGCACAGACACGAAGAGGGGACCCTGTGGGGTGGGCACAGCCAGCACCATGGGCAGCTTCATGGCATTGGCTCCCTGCACCCTTGGGTGAGGAAGGCTGGGGATGCAGCAGGGTCTCTGGGCTGCAGTGAGTGGTGAAGCATGGGACGGATACTCCTTGCTTCTCCCAGGGAAAAAAAACAGAAATCAGAACTAAATGGACTGAAGGGCTCTCCTGCATTATCCTTGTGTTTGAGCACTCAGCTTGTCACATACTGAGCTTTCAGTCCTTTTTTAAAATTTCTGATCCTGTTAAATTTCCCACGGAGGAATCATTTTTCTGACCCTTGGAGACCTCAGTTAAGCCTGCTGACAACAAGTTGGCTTTTCTTCACTCCTTTTTGCAGCTCCTTAGAGATAATCTGCTGACCCCCAACAGTCTTCAAACTGCAGGTTGAAAACCACTGACCTGCAGCAGTTTGGTGTCTGCCACCTGAAAACTGCTTCCCGGCACCAGGGGACTGAAAAATGTGCTACAGACCCTGCATTCCCATATGGCATCTCCCAGCCCTGTGGGAAAGTGGCTCAGACCAAACCAGGAGGGCACACCAAGCAGAGTGCATGAGGTTGGGACTGCTCAAGAGCCTGGAGACATGGATACCACAAACAGAGGTGAATGTGCCTTTCCATCTCTGCAGCAGGGAGGGAGAAATTGGATTTTGTTGCACCTGGAGCAGTTGGAAACGTGTAGCTTTTAGCTGCTCTGTTGAATGCTTCCAGGCACTGCTCGCTCACAGGAGAATCCAGGAGATTAAGTTAAAGGTTAAGACATCGCTATGGAGACAGAGGTGGTGAATATGCTGTTATCAGCCAGGGAATCCCTAAAAGTGCTGCAGAAGTGGGGTTACATACTGCACAAGCCCTAGAGCATCTGAAATATCACTCAATCCATGCTCCAAAGCAGGACTCGTCAGGAGCAAAGCTGTGTGATGGGTGCCCTCGGTGCAGCTCTGCAGGACAGCGGACATCCATCCAGAGGCAGGAATGCAGCAGAGCCATCACTCCTCCATAAAGTTTTCCACATTCGAATTTCTGGCAAGAGGGAGAGCAGAGGAGCAGGGGGCTAGAGCTGCACGGAGCTCAGCCTCCCCTGGACCATGCACGGTGAGCCCAGCCAGAAGGAGCCATTGATCGGCGTGACGGATGGGGGCTCAAAGGAGGAAAGCGTGCCAGATCGATATGCAATCCGCAGTACATGAATCACTCCAGCTTTTCCAATTTATTCAGCTCCAAATCAAATGAACTAACAGAAGATAAATACATAGCCATGGGGAGGCTTGGAGAAGGGGGTGAGGAAGGCAGGTGGGGAGGCAGACTCTCACACAGGATAATTAACTACCTTTTATCATTCTAACAAAGCATCAAGCCAGAAAGTCCATGAAAAGGGGAACGCTCCAATGAGTTGTTCCTAGAGTAAAGCAAAGGCCCTGGAGTCCCCTCCTCATCTCCAGGGAAGGCAGAGCTTCCCCTGGGTCCTGGCATGGCCCAAAATCGGGATGGGACATCCCTGTCCTACAGCACATGGGAGCTTCAGCCTCTGCCCTGCACACCAGGACATCAATGCCAGCTCGGCTCAGCACAACAGGGGAGCCCAAGAAAAGATATTTTCCTTTGATGAGACAGAAAACCTCTATATTTCCCTTTCGAGTCAACTCAAAATTTCCTTATGTTCAAGCCAGAATGTTTAGGTTGGCTGTGGGGATTGCCCTGTGGATGGCCCTCCCTTTTGTTGTGCAGTTTCCTTTGGGGTGAAGGCTGCTATTAGATGACAAAACGTGGTTTTCAGATGAGAGTTAGTGAAGTTCAGCCAGACACAAGCAAATGCCATTTCTGCCTTTTACAAAAGCAAGTATTTAGTGCTCAGATATGTAGACATGCCACAGGGTTTCATTATCCCCCAGACCTTCATCTTAGGCATTCATTTGCTGTTTATGTAGAGAAGAATACGGTTGCTGGGAGATCACATGGCCCTGCAGGCTCCTTCCCAGCACTCTGTACCCCAGCCCTCCCACCGCCCATGATAAGGGGTTTCTCAGCCAAGAGGTCTCTGGCTTTGCTGCTCCACCCTTATAATTAATTGCTTCTCCAGCAGGATTTGCTCTGCTCATTATCAACTTTATTAACAAGACGGTGACAGGGAAGGGGAAGCCTTTGAGGAAGGGAGCCAGGAGCCTCAAACAACAAGTTTTATTTGTTTTGGGATGGAAATATTTGGACAAAGCCCATGCTAGATTCTTTCTGGTTCTGCTAACGTCTTCTCCTGCTCCTCAATCTGCGTTCCAGCTTTGGGTTGTCCTTCACCTCATGCTGCCCTGCATCACCCAGAGCTGGGGGTGATCCCACACCCCTGTGCCACACCTTCACCCCACTTTTGGGGTCCATCTTTTGCTCTTCCCCTGTGCAACTGCTCCCATCGCCTCCTGCCCTGCAGCTCTGCTGAGACGTCCTGCTCCAGGGCTGCTGCAGAGCAAAGCCATGAAGAAGGGAAGAAAGAAGGGAAGAGAGAGAGCAGGAGGAAGGCCCACAGGTTCTGAACAACCTTGCTTTTTGATTCTGAACACTTTCTCTCCCCCAGGCCTGCATAGGCAGAAAATTAAGTTTAATTAAAACTGCATTAATTTTCCTCATAGTGAACCGAAGGGTCTCCTGGAGCCATCTGCCTGCCAAAACCACCTGTGTGATGTGGTGGGAAAAGATTTTTCTCGTAGAAATCCATCTCAAATTGAGATAGGAAACCAAAGTATTGCCAATTTTCCCAAGATGGCCAATTGAAATCTAGTTTAGGTTGGGTCACTCCACACTTAACTCTGATAGCTTTAGATTGTTCCATTTCAATTTGGAGCTTTGGGTTTTTTTTTTTTTTTAAGCACACAAGTTTAAACTTCAAGTGAAATGGAACATTTCAGCAAAGACTCTCCCAGACTTTGTGTCTGGATCACTTGAGAGCGGGGTGCCGTGGTAATTTCCAAACTGTGTTTTTCCACCCCAGGAAATTCACCATGAACTCGTCTGAATCCTGAATAGCTCCGTTGCAACAAATCAGCGCTTTTCAGTGATGGACAAAAACGCATCTCAGTGAAAAAAAATTCCACTGCCTCTGCCTGTCAGAGGCAATCTCATGCTCACCATTCTTCCAGGTCTCTCAGTCCCTCCTGAGCACCCCTCTCTCCTGACCACAGCACGCTTTGCTGTGTGTCCAGAATTTCAGAGCGTTGGCATAGCAAGGGGACAAAAGGTGTTTTTTACATGAAAGCTGCACTTAAAGTTACAGGGACAGACCTAGGTGCAAGCTCATCTTCCCCAGGGCAAGGTGCAGCTGTTTTCTATCACAGCCTCAGGATGTCTTCTTGCTCCCTGTCCTCTTTGCTATTCCTGCTGGGAATGCCTGAACTGCCCAAGATGTGCTGAGGAGGGAGAGGGGCTCTGCTGCTATGTCAGGAGTTTTAATTTCCCCGTGTGGTGATGCTATCATGGCCCTGACAGTGCACTAAACACGTCTTATCTCTCTGCCCGTGAAAAAGCAATATCAATTTTGTGGCTTTAAGGGCTGGAGCGAGAACAATGCGCTGTGCATTGTTAAACAAGCCACCAGCCCTGTGCTGTACAAGCAGAACAAGTGTAATCGGTGATATGGACCTCCAGCATCATTACAGCTCACTGGTAAGCACAAAGCCTTCCCCACTGCCCCTGCCTCACCTTGAGCATCCCATGCTGCAGCTGCTGTGTGAAATGAGTCTCTCCATGGTTCCAGGAGCTGGGACACTGCCTGGGGATGGCACAGAGCCCTCCACCTCCTGCTGCCTCCTCCTCATCCTATGTGATGCTTTGCACAGACCCTTGACGGGAGCCCCCAGCAGCTGGGATGGGACAGGACCTCCCCAGCCACCCACCTGTGCCTGTGTTTTTTGTTTTAAAGGGCAGACCACCACGCTCTGAACCTAATTGCTTCTCTTAGCAGACAGATCCACATAATGACTACAGTGTTTTGAAACGTTAACAGCAGCTGTGTATCGGTAATATCTCCAGAGCAAGGTCAACTGCTCTGCAGTAAAACTCTATCCTGCCTTTCATATCCCATCAGCACAATCAGAGAACTGGGCTCCCCTCCGAATACCCAATGCAGCAGCAAACTCCAGAACGATTTTTCTTGGAGAGCGATGGGGCTGCACGCGTGCTCCGTCCCCAGCACTGAACTCCAGGTGATATCATGGTGGTCCCTGTCCCATGTATGTATGGAGAAAGACCCAAAGAAATGTGAGTGCATGGACAGCCTTCAAAGGGTTACAGGCAGCATCTCTGTTGGCAGAGGGGAGAAAGGAGCGATGGATTCACAGGCTCGAGAGCAATTTCAGCATCCACTCAAGCTTTGTGCCACTCTGTGAAATCTCAGTGCACCTCGACTGGATCAGAAATTGGTTTACACTCCCTTCTATGTGTTTATGAGTTTGTAAAAGCTGATTTATTTTATTCCACTGCTACCCTGCAATATTATAGCAAAGACACCTATTGGGGGAAGAGCTGGGATTCGGTATAAAGTTACGTAAACAAAGTCACTGCTAACGGGATTGCTGGATCAGATAGTATTTTATTTTTATTGCACTGCAAGGAAATACCTTGGCAGCGGTGCTAACTTTGGCCCAGTGTCTGATGGGGGAGGCTGGAGCTGTGGTCAGGTGCAGTCAGTAGAAAAATTGCTTTTCACTTCTCAGAGGGCAAGGTCTCACCCGGAAGGTTTCATTTCTCAGGACGCACACACTGGGGCTGCATTCCCCTCCTGCTGTCGCTGCTGGAGAGCAGACAGCAGCGTGAGGGTCCATCCCCAGCAGCCAGGCTTATTTCAACCACAGTGTGCAGGCATGTGATGCTGCCCTTGCTGTGTCCTCGCATCCTCCTCGCACGCTGGGCTCTGCACAAACAAGAGGCAGCAACATTGCTTTCAACACATGCACTGATTCTGCTCCTAAAAGATGAAGGAACCCCTCCATTCTGCATGGGCTTCTCTGCAAACAGCATCTTCCCTTCTTTCTTCCACCTCTTCAGCCCTGGCCTCAGCCTCCTGTCTGCTCCCATCTTCCCAGCCCCTTTTCTCATATCACATTTGCCTCGCTCAATCAAGAGGTTCACAAGCAAAACCCAATTGTAAAACAATTTGAAAGCAATTTTGCAGCTGCCTCGTGATAAGAGGCAGAACCAGCATCATGGATGTTCGCTTTCAAACCGCAACGCACAGAAATAATTATCTCAGCTCATGAAGAGAGAAAGAGAAAAACCATATGCAGCATGTGCCCTGTTGGCCGGCTCCTGCCTGGGTTTCTGAGTCACTGTTAGAGGCTCCTTGTGTTTTCCCCAGGACATCTGGAGAAGTTTTCCCTGGAGGAACAGCAGTGAGCTGCCCAGTGCTCAAAGTCACTGCCCTGACGTGACCCGGTGACTCCTGGCTGGGACATGAGCTGACCTGAGTGTTGGGTTTGTACCCTCAGATTGGAAGGGAGTGAAATAGAAAATAAAGATGTAACTGTCAGGTTGGATATATGGAAGAATGTATTCTGAGTGGTCAGCACTGGCACAGCTGCCCAGGGAAGTGGTGGGGTCATCGTCCTTGGAGCTGCTCAAGAACTGTGGAGATGTGGCACCTGGGGACATGGTTAGTGGGCATGGTGGGGTTGGACTGGACGTTGGAGGCCTTTTCCAACCTTAATGATCTCATGACTCTCTGAATCCATGAGTGGGCATGGTGGGGATGGGTTGGGATTGGACTTGGTGATCTTGGAGGTCTTTTCCAACCTTAATGATTCTACGGTTCTACTTACATCCATCCCTTTAGATTGATTCCTCCTTGGCTAACTGCCCCAGCTATTCTGTGAGTTTATCAGCACATCTCAGTGCTTTGGGGAGGGCTGGGGCTGCTTCATGCCTGCACAATGCAACACAACCGGGTTCTGGTCTCAGCCAGCTTCAGCTGACGCTACAATAATAGAACTGAGTCATTAAAATCTGCCATGACATATTGAAAACTCATGTCTTTCCTCTGAAAGCAAAACCAGCACTCTTTTCCCCAAAGCTAAACCCAAACGCAGCCACTTCTAAAACTTTCACTGTAACTTTCTGATCCAGATCTGAAAATTGCCTGTCAAATCAAGCCAACAAATCACAGCACTGCCCTTCCTCTGCTAATTCCGTGCCAAGATCAGAGTTCCTGGCGGAGCTGCGGGAGGAACAGAATGAATAAACAGCATTTGCCTTCAGACCCTGCACCTTTTCCTCCAAAGATGACAGCAGATAATTGCCCAAACTCTTGATTTAATAGCTGATTCCGGAGGAGATTACGGCTGAAAGGAAAAGGCCACATATGAGGAACTTTAAGCCATGGGTGGGAGAGATTTCCTGGGTGGCTTTACAAGGGCACACACAGTCTGAGTGGATGGAGGTTTCCTCTCTCACCATGCCTTAGCACATCCTGCTTCAGAAGAACCTGAAATAGAGAACCTGGCCCTGCTGGTTGCAACGACAGGAATTATCCAGACTTTTCCTTATAAATGAGATGTTCTGCCTGCCTCAGATCGTGGCCTTGATCGTGAGATGATCAAGGTCATCCTCAGCGTGGAGATGCTATTCAGATCCCTTCTTGAGGCAAAATCCTGATCTCAGGAGCACTGCCCTGGGCTGGGGAATGCAGACTGCGATGCCCCATTGGGTTGGGTGGGCACCCATTGGGTTGGGTGGGCACCCATTGGGTTGAGTGGGCACACCTGGGTCCCCCCACCCCTCTCAGGGACACATTGGCCAGGATGGTTCTGCAGCTTGCTAAAATCTCCAAATCCTCACACACAAATCCTCCTGAGCAGCCTGAGCTGCTCTCCAAGCGCCGGCTGAGAGCCCTGAGCTGCAGCACACAAAAGACAAACTATGCACCTATTAGAACCACATCAATATCATTTAAAGCCCCATTCTGAGGAGGGCCTGGCAGCCCCGTTAATGCACTTAATTTCCTTGTGTCTCTGAATGGACATAAATAACCGTGCAGCCCTCGCCCTTCCCGCTCCATCCTCTCCAGCCAGACGGATTATCTCTTGTTCTCTCCCTAGATTTGGCTTCAGGATGCAAGCCTCATGTATGGTCACCGAGTGTTCTAAAGGCCAAGCATATAATGTACCAGAAAATGAGGTTTCAGTACTTGGTGGGAGAGTAGAGCAGCTCCCTTTCGTTAAAGCAGCGCGTGTTCCCACACTGCAGTGGCCCCCAGCTCCTGCAGAACTTCAGCAGAACCTGCTGTGGGGAGGACACGTGCTGACCCTACATGGGTTTAGCTTGAATCAGCACAGGAAGGCTCAAGGGCATTGCCCATATGCCACGTGCATGGGATCACCCATGGGGGAGAGGCAGCTCAGTCACCTCCAGCAATGGGGTTATGGCCGTGCCAGCATCCTCCAGGCCATCACCGCCTCTTCCGTGAGGTTTTCCAGCTCACAGCCCCAGGGACAGTCTGTGGAGGAGAGGTCCCAGTGCAATCTGGAGGAAGAAGAGGGAAAGCTCTGCACAGATTGATGCAGGAACATCTCCAGGACATCTCTCCTACGGAGCAAAGCTGAAGCATCAGTTCTGTCCTCAACATCACCCAAAGCCGAGTCCAGGGAACAGGCTGTAAGCAAAGGAGTGAAAATTCGTCATGAATTAATCACAATAGGGTATCTTTCCTCAGACTTGTATAAAACTCCAGTGTGATAATTTAGCGGTGAGAGTATCCTCTAATGAGCTTCGAGGAAACTGCAGTCGTCTTAATGGGCTTCTTAATGAAGAATCATTTAGGTTTTTATTAACACTGAGGAAAAACACATGGTGTTTGGTAGCTGTTCGGAGCTGGATGAACATGAATAATTGCTTCAAATGTTCAAACACAAGCGCTGTAATGGGCCCCTCTTTGGTGCTTTAAGGGCTATCACAACTTTGGTCTTTGGGAACCGTATCCAGAACAAGGATTTGAGTTTGGTTCCCAAGCAGAATTTCCAGCACAACACACTCCGTGGCAAGTGCCATTGGTACCATACGGTCCCCAGACCTTCTCACAACTAAAGATGAAGATCCAGTGGATCTCAGCCCTGAATCTTGCACTGGGTTTGCTGTAGGCTCAGCCAATGCACACTGAGAGCAGTGTTTGCCCAATCACTTTGATTTCTCGATCTGCTCCAACCTGGCAGCGTGTATTTTCTTCTTTAAGTCCTGACACAGTGTCTCACCATATGGAAGGAGGACTCGCGTTGGCTCCAGAGGACCGTGCCCAGCCTCAGAGTGAACAGACGATGATGTCCCTGTGGATTTGTCATTCCTGATTCTCCTCTGGGTTCTGAAATCCCACCTCTGACACACCAAGGCCATGATGCACCAGGTGAGATGGACGGGGAGAGCTGGGAGAGGAGAGGGTGGAAAAGGTGTAGTGATGTGCAGAGGTGATGCCCCAGGGTGCACCCATCTCTCCCTGGGCTGAGTGAGAGGCTTTGCCTGATTATAAGCTTCCTAAGGGACATCTGAATTTGTCCCCTAGACACCAGCAGTTGGGAAAGGCAGAAATAACCGTGAAATTACTGTCTTAATCTACGCTGCTTCCTGTGCAATCAGAAGGCCAGCAGTTACCGTGCAGTTGTGGAGTTAATTAAACGGGTATCTGTGCCCTCCAACAAAAAAACACTACCAGGAGGCACCAGCTGAGTGCTGGATTTAAGAGAAATAAATGAGACAAAAGGTAGAAGGGGAACGAGCTGTCTCAGGTTAAAGGGGAGAAAGGAAAGGGTGCTCGTCATTTTCTTTTCTGATGTAGCAGTTCACTGGATGCCAGCAGTTGAACTCTTGCTTAATTTCCAAGATCTGTGCTTCAGTGCAGTGGAAGCAGCAAAGGAAGGCTTTGCCAAATTCAATAGAATTAGTCAATAATATTTCATTAATACAGGGGCAGCGTCACAAGCTTTTAAGTGTGGACACAGTAATCGCAATTTATTTTCAAGCTAGATTTATTCTCTCTGTACAGCTGGCAGTAAAATAAATGGTAATATTACCACTATAATTAATCTCTAACCTTGAAATTTTAGTAATGGCTGAGGAAAGAAAAGGAAGCTATCTTTAAGGAGGAATGTTCCAGGGAGGTATTATATGCAAGTGGATTTATTCCACTTGCAATTAAAAGACAAACACTCCTGTTATTCTATCAGCTTTGATTTGCCAGCAGCTTTCTCTAGTTCTGCTGCAAACTGAAATGAGGTTTCTCTAATGGAGTCAACACCAGACTAAAAGATTTACCCAAATAGTTGAGGAGAGATTTGAGCTTCAATTGAACGACTCCTAATTTACACCAATTTAGGAATGACTCCTAATTTACACCAGTTTGAGGACAGCAGCCCTGCAGTTTGCTTGGGACAGCCCTAAAGCTCCCATCTCTTTGAGAAAGGATTCAGTGATTTTGTGCACAAACCACCCTGGGGTCATGAGCCAAATTTCTCTTTGTGGACGATGGGTTAAGGACTCTCTGACCTGGGGTCCCCTTGTTCCTCTCCAGCGCTGCATCAGGCTCTTCCTCCCTCCCAGCAGGGTTTCTGTAACAATACACATAGCTCTCATCAGTGCTTCCAGAAGCTCTTCCCAAAGGACAAGCAAATTGCTTGCAACATCTCTCCCTTCTGCAGCATTTCTTCTTTTCACTTGTGATGAGGAGCCTGCAAAACGGCACTTTCCAGCACCCCTATCCCATCTCCTAACACACTGTACATCAATTTGCAAGTCAAAAACCTGCCCCTTTTGTCTGCTTCAAGAGCCCTGCTCCGCTTCTTTGGCTTCCTCTCCACAAATCAGCAATCACCATTTAGCAAAGGTGAGCTCTGGAGGTTTTGCAGCCACAGGAGATGCATCTGTGCACTGCAGCCGTGTGCTGTGCACTGCAATCAGCCCCGAGACTGCTGCAAAGAGAGGTCCAACAGGCCGGGATTAAAGAAAACCAAAAATCATACCTAATCTCCTTTAAAAAAAGGGTGAAAAAGATCATCAGATGGGGTAAGGACTGAATCATATTCCAAGCGGGAAAGAGAACCTGAAGCATTGAGAGCAATAGGGACAGATATTGGGTCAGGCCGTTACTCAAACCTCCATCCTCTCTATCACTAATTAATCCAGATTCCCACTCCTGAGCTGTGATTTACCGTAGAACTTCCTCTCTGCCTGCTCCTGTTTGGGTTTCCAGGAGACATTCCCCCATCCATGGGTGTGATAGCTTGATTCATTTTTGGCTCATTTCCCCGTCGTGCCTAAGTGATGGACAATGTGTCTGGAAGGCAGTGCAGAATAATAACATTAACTCCATGTCTAGCAAACAGACTAAGCTTAAGAGAATGCTGCCAAAGAAACCCCGAGGAAGAGAAAGTGATGAAAATACAAACGATTAGAAAGAGATAAGAGACAAAGAGCCTAAACCTGTCCAGGGAGAGAGGAAATGAAAGCGGGAAAGTGGTATTCAGTGGGTTTAAATCAGCTCAGTGATTTTCACAGATTGACACCAGCTGAGGATCTGCCTCCCTGGGTGCTGCTGGGGGGGCTCAGCCCCCATGCTCTGCAGGCTGAATCCTGCAAGCTTTTGCCAGCACCAAGGCTGCAGAGCCTGATGTTGTTCTGCTGTGCTCTTGCATCAGCATGGTGATGTGGAACGCAGCCTGTTTGCACCCCTCCTTCGGGTGCATGCACAAGAGGGAACAGCAAGAGCAGGGTCAGCTCTCAGGCTGTGCATCTGGGACACAAACCATCCCCTCTTTCCCAAACAAACACACAGGGCATGGCTTCGTTACTGCAAGAACAGTGCTCTGTGCACTTCACGTTTGGTGAAGCGTTTGGTATCCTCACCCAAACCTCTTCCCAACCCCAGCCCTCAATCCTGGGCTCACAGCTGCTTCCCTGCATCCAGAACCCCAACAGTGGGTGTTTTTCTTTCTCCAGGATGTTCAGTGCACCCTGGAGGACGAATGCAGACAGATTTGTGCACGTACGTGTGCGCTCGTGCAATTGGAAGCTTCCCTTCAGAAGCACGTTCCTTAGACATGGAGAGGTTCCCCACCCTAGAAGGAAGAATTTATGGAAATGGAGAAAGGTGTTTTAAATTATTCAATATAAATGTAAATAGGAGAAAGGGTTCCTTTGAATAAATTGTGTTATTTATGCTCAGCCCTGGAAAAATGGGCACAGGTTAGGATCTGCTTGCAAAGCAAAGGCATTTGTTTTCCTGGTAGTTGATGCAAATAACGTAAATATGCTTTACATTTTAGAAGGAAACTTATGAAATATTAAAGCCAAATTCCCAGGCCCCATCTCCTATTGAGATGGAGTGCTCTTGGGGGAGACGCGAGGACGCTGCGGTGGCGGAGCACAGGACGGCTGAAGGGTGCGTGCAGAGCAGCGAGAAAGCAAAGCATGGAGAGGGATGGCTGGGGAGAGAGCTGAGCACACCGAGCTGGAGAGATGCCTGGAGGGACCGATGTGCAATAAGGAGGACTGTAAGGGCTGTCTCCCAGGAGGGTCTCCTACTCTCCCATTCCCTGTGTGTGTGTGTAGGGTGATGGGTTTTCCCTGGGGATAACAACAGAGAAGGAACAGCACACAGAAGCCCCTTGAGTGATTCACTGCTCAGAAATTACCTCTCTCTGCTGCTTCTGTGTCTGGAGGGCACGTTGTCATCACAGGGGAGAGGCACAGGGATGGCAGAGGAACCGGAGCCCTGACAGTGTGCATCATTCAGGTGATGCTGAGAGCACAACTCTGGGGATTTCACCACGTTCCCGTAGCAAGAGACTTATTTCTTCTCATCTGGGCACCCAAAGAGCCACAAAGCAGAGAGAAGAGAAAAGTGAAGGGCAGCAATTATAGGAGGGTGGCAGCGGGCAGAGCCTGCTGCAGGGCAGGGAGGGCAGTTCGTGTGCAGGGAGCAGGAGCGATCCCTCGTTGGGTACTGGTGATGGGCAGGCTGTGCTGCTAAAACTCAGGAGATCCTGAAAAATATAGAAGAATGGATGCACAGCACTTGGTAAACAAGTGGTGAAGGCACGGCACGTGTCCTGGTCCCCAGCAGCCCCAGCCAGGATGTGACACATGGGTGCAAGCTGCAGATATCAGCCATGGCACTGCCCTGCAGCCCGGGCAGAAGGCCACGCACGTGCTCCTCTCTTGCCTTAAGCAAGCAGCCCCGCTCCTGCTTCATCTGACTTATTTTCTTTTTTGTCTGGTTTATTTTCTTCCTTCCCTCTTCAGAGAGGCAGCACGGTCACTTCAGATAATTCTGGAGCTAAACAAGGGATGGAGTAAGAAGCAGACGAAAGCAGGGCTTGAACATCTGCCTTCCATTCCCCACATGGGTCCAGGGAATCTGAGCAACTCCATGCGTTCCTCTGAAAGACAAGAGACAAATTTCACCCTTGCAGTAGGAGCAGGGTGTCCCTTAGCAGGACACCTCTCCACCAGAAGATCTGTTTTCCAAAGCACTTCTAAAAGTCCTGAAACTTTTTCTTTATTATTAAATGCCCTTCTCATCTCTAGCAGCACCAACCCCGAAGACAGCAGGGAGGAAGGAAAGGATCAAGGGCATCATTTAACATCTGTTTAGGGGTCTGCCAGTCTGAACAGGTTGCTGCAAGCTGCATTAAGAGCTTTTACAGCATAGAGCATCTCTGCAGCATTTTAAGCAGGACTCCAAAAAAAAAAAAGACATCAGTTTAAACTCCTTGACTCGATGAGTGATTGGGTCATTGCCTCAGTCTGGGAGCTGTGTTTGTATTTACCGACAGAGTTGGAGATTCCAGCAACACAATCATTTGCTTGAGTTCCCCAGGCAGTGACGTATGATAGGCAGCTGCAAATGGTAATGGAGAGAGAAGGGTTAGGGAGAGCTGAACTGGTGGAGCTTCAGGAAGGGAGGAGGAGGAGGAGGATGCAGAGCAGCAGTGTGCTCCCTGCCATGGGCACAACCAGTACATGTTCAATGGGATGATAGAGAATACAAAAAAAACAACTAATGAAATAGGAAAGCTCAAGAAAATTGCAATAGCTTCTTGCACTACTGGCAACAAAGCACATTTCCAGCCAGCAGAGAAGGACTCTTCCCCAGTTTTGGCCTTAGGGCAGAGCAGCACCCCTGGCTGTGCCCCCTGGGTGCTGGGTACGGACCACTTGTCTCCCGCTACCAGTTGGGTGCTGGTGCTGCCATCAGCTCGGTACCAATTATTTATGAAAGGAAATAGAAACAAAACTGCTTGACATTTGAAAAGAAATCATTATCACGCACTTATGGCGAATCAGAGCTGGAGTGCTTTAAAGTTCCGCCATCCCAGCGCTTAATTAGAGACCAGGCAGCTTATGTTTAGCTCTCATGAAAAATTTAACCCCCAGCTGCTTTGCCTGATTCCAACCAAACACAGCTCCTGGATGCCCCCTTCCACTCCAAGGATGCTCTGCTGCCCTGAGACCCCCACCCATTACAACCAGAGCTCGGTGTGGGCTGTGGGAGCCTCAGAGCACCCTTCAGAGCCTTTCCCTTTCATCCCATGCCAGAAGATGCAGTGCCCCAGCATACACCGCAGGGCAGGATGGGTTTTGCCCAAACCCATCCCAGTTTTGGGTTCCACAACGCATTTCCGTGGGTGGCTGAGCTGAAGGAACCCATTTTCCTCTGGCTGCATGGGGCAGGGACCAGAGCCTGCTCCTGATCCAGGGAACTCAGCCCAGCTGCAGCACTGCCCTGGATGCTGCTGCTCAGCCACGTCCTTAGAACAGGAGCAGCAGGTGTAGCATGGAGATAAATAGACTGAGGAGCACAAACTGCTCAGATAATGGGATCTGTATAAGCTTCCACAGTAAATGATCATTGTAGCTACAACTGAATTTCCTTAATCTAGACAAGCCTCTGCTCTCCTGTCCTTCAACCAGCAGTTTAATTTGCATTAAAAAATCCTTCCGAGATGATGTAGATTGCACTTCTTTTTCCCCTCCCTCCCATGCTTTACAAGATATAAACACTGCATCTTCTTTTTAAACGTAGCCTCTGGGTAGGGATTCCTGTGAAAGCGAGGAGCAGGCCATTTTACAGATAAATGATTTATGCAGAAGATGCTATGGATGACCTGACGCTGACCTGTTTGAATTAATTCCAGCATTTGAGCTTCCATTTCTATTAAAACTCCATTTACCAGGGAAGTGAAAAGGTAATTATCGTCCCCAGCTTTAAATCACTCTGCCGCTGAATTATTAAAGGGAAGAATTAAAAATAATCAGGCTTTTTCATTATACTTCATAGAGAGGAAATTAAAGGTGTAAGAATGTATTTTTTGCTCGAATTTAAGTATTCATTTCTGAGATTTATGTAGAAATTGAAATTGTTCTCTCCCTATGCCCAGCTCATTCTCTTTATGAAGAAACAGACACACGCATGTGGGGAAGAAGGGGAAAAAAAAAAGCAAAAAACCCTCTCGTAAAATTAAAAGAATAGAAGGAAGAAGGGATTTAACATGAAAAAGTACAGGAAAGCGTTTTGCATTTTAATACCCTTTTTTTCTGCACAATTACACCTCTGAGTGATCCAGCAGAGGGAGATTAAGCTGCTACTAATTTCAGATATACAGTTGTAAAACGCTGGGTTAGTTCTTATCAGGAGAAGTACGAAAATCCAGCTCTGGCAGGCAGCAGGAGATAGCAGCTGGGGCTCACAGGGACTGGCACCGGATCGGAGCAGCACGGTGGTGCCTTGCACGGTGCAGAGGCTTTGCACAACTGGCTCATCCTCACACAGATCTCGTGTGCAGGCAGCAGGTTGGAGGTGCACATGCAGAGCTAACACCTGGCTGCAGTGCTGCTCCGTGCCAGGGCAGCAGCACCCAGACATGCCCTGAAGCACAAAGACCCTGCTTGAATTTTTCGCCCATGCATTCGGTGGGAAGGAGCCTGGCAGCTGATCAAGCTGATCTCATAGAACGGGCTTAGGTTGGAAGAGACCTCAAAGATCACACAGTTCCAAGCCCTGCTATGGGCTGGTTGCCCCCCAGCCCAGCTGCCCATCCATGG
Source organism: Penelope pileata (assembly GCA_013396635.1). Classification (NCBI taxonomy): domain Eukaryota; kingdom Metazoa; phylum Chordata; class Aves; order Galliformes; family Cracidae; genus Penelope; species Penelope pileata. The sequence goes on along the minus strand of WBMW01004733.1, from coordinate 143,131 downwards.
CCTTGGGCACCTCCAAGGATGGGGCACCCACAGCTCTCTGAGCAACCTGTTCCAGCACCTCACCACCCCCTGAGTAAAAAATTTCTTCCTGACATCTAACCTCAGTCTCCCTTCTTTCAGTTTCGAGCCGTTCCCCCTTGCCCTATCACTGTGTAAGAAGTTGGTCCCCTCCTGCTTGTAGGTTCCCTCCGCGTATCGCTAGGCCACAGCGAGGCCTCCCCTCAGCCTTCTCCTCTCCAGGCTGAACAAACTCAACTTGCTCAACATTTCCTCGTAGGAGAGGTGCTCTGGCCCCCTAGTCGTCCTCATGGCCTGCTCCAAATCTCTCTTGCTGAGGGCCCCAGGCCTGGATGCAGTACTCAAAATGGGGCCTCACAAGGGCCAAACCAACCCTGAACATCTCAGCCATGAACAATCCTCTACAGGGCTGGTACAACCTTTGGGGAGATCCTGAAACATTCATCCTTATGGGAACAGGAAAAGAAAGCTGCAACGCAGAAGGAAAAAGCACTTAATTCAGTTCTAGAGTCAAAATAACCCCAAAAAATATGGGAAGATGCCACCACGGTGCCTGTCTTCCCCAACTGAAGCAGGGAATCTAGGCCAGTCAACAGCTGTCCCTGGCAGAGTACTCACACAAGTTGATATACGATCCAATTGATAGAGAATTAAAGGAGAGAAATATAATTAACATCAGTCAACACGGTTTTTATGGAAAATAGGTCTCGTCAGACAAATCTGATTTCATTCTTTGATGAGATTACGCGTTTGGTTGATAAGGGTAACTGCAAAGATGTAATATATTTAGGCTGTTGTAAGAGGTTTGACTTTGTATCTCAGAACCTTCTGATTAAAAAATTAGCGCTCTGCGATATCAGTAGAGCACGTGTTAAATGGATTAAGGATCGGCTTCCCAGCAGCTCCCAGGAACGGGGCTGTCAATGCAGCAGGGAGGGAGGCACAAGTGGAGCTTCTAACGCATTTCCAGGCTGAGGCTCAATTTTCCTCAATAATCTTGATATGAAAAATTAAATTAATACTGATGAAATGCGCAGGAAGCCCAAAGATCTAGGCAGAGATGTGTGGCAATAAAGAGGGGAAGCACGCAGCGGGGCTGGGGACAGGAAAGCTTCCCCTGGTTCAGACCAATGGAGGATGCAGAGTGTACAGAGAGCGCTGATCCATCACTCCCCGGGGAGACATGAAGAGCTCCGTCCTGTTAGTTTATCAGATGGAAAAGTGACTTGACTGGAAGAGATAAAAACCTTCATGGGAGACAATAGCAGGTACTAAAGGCCTCGTTAATCTGCCGCCAGAGACAGAAGGAGAGCCCAATGACTGCGAGATGAAGCCAGAGAAATTCAAATGAGAAATTAGGCCAAACTATTTCACTACAATGTGATTAAATGCTAACAAATTGCTAGAACAGCACTTCCTCCAGCTCCAGAACCATCCAGCGCTTTAGCCAAAGCACTGCTTAAAGCAGCAAAATGTTAGGGGGCTTTTGTTTGCCTCTTTTGATAAAAATGGGAACAGAAAAGTCAGAAAAGCTTCTCCAAGTGCTCCCCAGGGCTTGCACACAGCACACACACACAGACCCTTCTCAGAGTCCTCTTTGAGCCCACCAGATTTAACCCAGCACCGCGATAACCCAGGCTGCATCGCCCTCCTGCTCAGCATCAGCCATTAAGCCCCTGGTCTCCAGCAGCCTCACCTTTTTACCATATTCTGCACAGAACTTAAACTACCCAATCTCCTGGGCAATGAATTTATTATCCCTTTAACTGCCTGAAAAGAACTTACAGCCCTTGTAATAATACCTTATCTCTCTCCAGGGTTTTCCTTCAAGGATCTCAAAGAGCTGTGCAAATAACTCTTATTCCTTACATTCCCACATGCAGTACTCCCTTCCATTGTGCAGATCTGGAGATCATGTAGATGAGGACATGGAGACATTTCCCATGCTTGCTCTATCGCTTTTTCTCCAACATCCTTACATCCATTGGGAAGATATTTTGATTTAAAAAAAGTCAGGAGAAGCATTTTGATAAAGTTGAAACTGTTTTGACACTTAGAAAGGAACACCTTCATTTTTCATTCCAGACCTGCCGTGTCAGAACATGGCTTTCAGACTATTATCTTTTCAAGAAACAATTGAAGAGAAATATTGCAGTTGGCCAATAACGTTTCCTTCAAAAACATCTATTCCATGGGAAAGAGTAACATTGGATACTAATTCAGAACAGAAAGTAGACATCCATCCCCTGTATCGATGGATATTGCAGGCAGAAAAATAGGAAGGCAAGCAGGGAATAGGTGAGCAGGTTAACGAGAGGTGAACGGATATTGAATGGATGAACTGATAGAAGTGTGGCCATGGAGGAACTGGTGTGAGGGCACATTCAGGGGAACACAGCAGTGGGGTGGGGATGCCCCCCTGGGCTGGGAGTCCCCAAGCAAAGCAGATGCTCCTGGCACCAGCCTGCCCCATGGAGCAGACCTGCACCAGCTCATCTCCTCCCCTGGCTGTTTTTGTACCCACCAGCCGTTCTCCACTCCCCTGCTGCGTGTGCTGGGTTGATTTTGCCTCTTCTCCCTCAGGGGCTCCAGGCAACCTCTCTCACTTGAATGTCTTTTGTGCTCCTTCTCCTCCCACCCCTGCTACCACCTCCTGTTCTGCAGTCACTTCGCACCGCAGCCAGATGGGTGTAAATATTGCCACCAAACAGGAACTGCCTGAGCAGATACCTTCCCATCTACCTCCCCTCCCTTCCCACCGTGCGAGTCTGTAATAAATTAGGAGAAAACGCTGCTGAGAGGTGTCAGAACAATTTCTATTAAACATAATTTCCTAATGAAAAGGTTATAAGCGACTGTGTCAGAACTAATCAAAATTCAATCTCCCCATCACTGCACGGCAGCATCCCCTTCCAGCTCCTCTAACCTCGGTGGCCGTGTGTCAGAGCAGGGCTCTGTGCATCGCATCCCAGCAGCCTGACCCCCCCCAGCTCCTCACCAGATCACAGCCTGGATGCTGCTGAGCAGAGTCCTGCAGCAAGCCATCCTCTCTCAGGGATGGCTTTCTCCTTGCCTCCAGCACTTCCCTTAATTCATCCTTCTCATTTTTTTGCTGTCCCTCCTTCCCTCCCACCCTTCCTCTTCTCTGTCTTCCCCAAGCCACTAGAGAGGATTGAAGACAGGATTACTCGATGATAACAACAGCCACCATCCTAAATCCAGTCAGGGATGGTGGCTAATCCCTTTAATGAGTCACTGTAGCTCTGGCAGCTGAGCTAACCTGCATGCTAACTCACCAGCTCTCCTCCCAGAGAGGCACTTCTGAGCAGAGGCTGCAGTCCAAAGCAATGTGCCCAGCAGCGGGATGAAGCCCAGAGCTGTTCTGTGACCCCACAGCACTTTGGCAGCAGGCTCTGAGCCTGCAGGCTGCAGGGGGCAGGAATTCTCCCCAACACCAGGGCTGGTGCCCATCCAGCCTACGGGGTTAAGCGTGGCTGGAGCGAGGCAGCAGGCAGAACAACGGGAAAGCTTGAAAAAAGCTTGAAAACCAGCACGCTCACCAAGATGGAAGCAAGCAGCACGAGACAGGACATGGCCAGACCCAGGGCTCCCTCCTGCACAGAGCTGCACTGCTGGGCACCTCCTGGCACTGTGTCCACAGACTGCTTCAGCCACGGCACATCAACATCATTCCTGCAGCAAACAGAAATAGAGAGCCCTTGTTAACCCAACGAGCCACTGCACAGAGTCATTCAGTTCTGCACAAGAGGCAGAAAAGCTATCTCCTGGCTCCTTTGAGTTAGGACAGGAGGGGTAGGAAGATCCATCTCCAAATAGAGTTTGGGAAGCAGCACTGGGAAGGTGCTGCCTGTCTCCCTGACAGCAGGGGTGAGGTACATTCTCCCCTCTGCCTCCAGGAGACATTTCTGCACATGGCCAACGCCCAGCAGACAGCTCAGCAGTGCCCTCGCCCACCTCTCCGGCTGGTTCCTCATTATTTTGCACTGGTGCTACAACCTGCGCTGATGCAAAGGAGCCGTGTAAATCAGGTACGAACGAGGGAGGATCACTGCTGCAGGAGCCTCTGACTGCCCACGTCGGCAGCTTTAATTGCTTTCACAGGGACCAGCACAAGTCAGGCTTGAGTTCCGAGAACCGAGACTTGCAAGCAGCCACGCTGATTAACCTTCCCCCTGCCCAGCCAGCAGCAATGCTTCCCTTCCATCCCTCCAGATTCAAGAGGCAGCCCTTGCTGCAGGAGAAAACATTGGTCAAGCTTGGCTACCAGCCCAGCCACTGCATCCTGCCCAGTTTCCTGCTCAGCTGGCTGTCAGTGCATCCCCCTCATCCCCTTCTAATGAGGCTTTCCCTCTCCGCACTACACGTGCTGGCTGGGTCTTTCCCTCCGTTTCCTTATTAAGATAAAGCTGTCATTGGCTTCCCCATTCTGCTGGGTTGTTGGGGCTTTCAAAGCCTGGAAGGGTATTAAATATTCAGGCTGCTCCTTTGGGCTGCATTTCAGAGCCTCTATCCCTCCCTTTAATTGCTCCATCAAGACTAGATGAAAGTTTGATGCTGAGGCTTTGACTGGAACTAACTCTAACACTTTGGGCTCTGCCGATTTATTTATTTAGAAGATAAAATATCCGGATTATTCTGCTTAAATTAGGCTCTGTGCAATTGCTAAGGACCTCTTTCATTTGTTCTTTCACTCATTTATGCATCTTCCAAAAATTCACTCTTCTCCACGCTATTTTTGATTTATGCCAACACAGATGCGTGCTCCTTCCTTCATCCCCTCCTCTCCACCTCCCTTCTGTCACCGAGCGTACAACTCCTCAAACCCTTTCCTAAAGCAGCACCGTGCCCCGTGCTCCCATGGGAAGGCAGATGGAGGCTTCCAGCCGAGGAGACAGCTCCCTTGGGCATCGCTGTAGCACAAATCAGCATCAGGAGAGAACCTGGCTGGCAAGGAAAACACGACCACAGCATCCTCTGTGTGGCTTCAAAGGCTGTGTCTGATTTGTGTGTGCCCAGCAGGAGCTTGTTAACCCGCACCCACCCACCCCACCCAAGGGGCTGAGCTCCCAGCCAGCCTCCAGGGCCCCCCTGTTCTTCCCCTGAGCATCTTCACTCCTGCTCTGAGTGCTTGGAGCAGGCAGAGGGCAGCTTTGCCTGCCTCCCCCTGCACTAGGAGGCAGTTTTCCATGCACCAATTGATCTCCCTCCTATTGCAGGCTGCAGCTGGAAGGAGACTTTGGGGCTTTTTCCTTGCTTTGTTCTCATCTGCCCATAGCTGCATCCCAGCTGCTTTTCACCTAAGTCTGGAATCCATGATTGAGCACATCTGTGCCACGACCAGGGGACAAGGTCAGCCCCTATCACAAGGCAGCAAGCAGCAGCCACGCCGGCTGCACTGCCCTCCTGCTTCCTCTGATGTAATTAACATCCCTTTGTTATTGTCTGCAATCACGGCTGTCTCTGCTTTAATCATCTCCCAGCAATGAGCATTCTTTCTCATTAGGGGCTTAAAAACCTCCATTATAAACATGTAAATGGGACGCAGTGAGGAGGGAAATATTTTACTACTCCAATTTCCTGTTGTGCCACTGCCAGCAAGCCGTGGTGCTACTACTAAGCATCTCCACGCAGCACCAGCATCCACAGGACCAGCCCCACATCACTCTTGCAGCCACACTGGGATCAAGGTTTCCAGCCTTCAACGCAATGGAGATGAGGCAGGAGGCTCTGAAAGCAAAGGAGGATGTATCCACCCCATGTGAGGCCCAGCTCTCAGCTGGCAGTGCCTTGCTAGGGTAAAACCAAACTGCCCCATCCTTGTAACGCACGAAGCAACATCCCAGTCTCTCTGGCAGCACCATTTTGTGTCTCTGACCTCTTCAGCCATTTCTGCAGCAAGCTCTGGGCCAGCAGCTCTCCCAGCCTGCCGGCACACCTGGCCTACCCTGTGCACACTGCATGGACCTGGTTCATTCTGATTTTCTTCTCAATAGATGCAGAACTGCCTATGGGAGCCCCCTCTCAGCACAAACAGCCCCTGACCATCAGCCTTGCAAGAGAAGTCCAGGAATTTTCTCGTTCAGGAAGAACAAGGTTCTGTTTTTCAGGAGGATACCAGCCTCTCCTCCCCTCCTGCACACACACCTGCCCAGGAGGCATTTCACCTGGATAAACCCCTCTCTGCCTCCTTGCAGGACCCCTCTCACCCCCTCTCCCTGGTAGCAGAACACCACCAGCCCCTTCCCCAGCCCTCTGCACACAGCCATTGTTCAACCCAACAGCATTTACAATGCAAACGCCAGCTCTGTTTGCAAGAGGAGCAGGCTGGGGGGTGCTGGGGCCTGGCTGCAGCTACCTGCAGGACTTACCATCCATCTCCAAAAAGATGTTGCTGGGAGCTACATGGCTCTGATCCCTCCACAGCCATCCTCACAGAAGATACCTCCCAGAGAGCTTCTTCTGCTCTTTAATAAATAATTAAGCAAATAATAAGTCATGTGCAGCCCCTGTTTGGGCACCAGCTGGAGAACAGAGCAGCTGTGATTCCCCTCCATGCTGGGCCCACCAGCACAGTCCCTCCCAGAGCACCCGGCCCAGCCTAACCTTCAGCACCCAACCTCCCCTGGCACCAACCTGGAGTTCCCGTTACAGTACTTTGTCCTTTCTCCTCTTCTCTCTGTTTTTGTCTGTAGTAGAGAACAAGGGACACTTGATCTGATCTCTCCAGACAGGTTTTCTGCCTCGTGCATACTAAGGTCTCTGCAAGCAGAAATCACTGAACACACATAAAAAATTTCTCACCCAAGGTGGCTAACAAACCCCTCAAGGCAGAAATAGCAGCCAAGGTGCAGACGAGAGATAGCAAATCAGACACCGCCGTGCTTTCAACTCCAATCTCCTTGCCCTACCTCCTGATAAAACATTGCTGAGACTCCTTCCATCTCTCCGTTCTTTCCTAGCACGTGGATTTGGCACCCATGAACTTTTTAATTTCATAAACCACCAGCGCTTTGCCTTCCCCTTTCGCACTCACTTGCCTTCTTGGAGCTCTCTGAGCCAGGTGCAGCCGCTCGATAATTCCCTGTAATGTTATCACACTGGCTGGAGCAGGGCCCCTGCACCAGAGCTAGCAGGGCTGAGCTGCAGCCCCAGCTCCAGGGGACCACTGTGAGCAAACAGCACTGCAGCTACAACCTGAGCCTTGGGGAGCATCACACGAACCTCGCTGCTCTGCACCCCAACCCCACTGTTATCCAGCACTCAGCATCCTCCCAGCACTCAGCAGGGCTGCTGGCCTTCATGCCTGAAGCCCCCACCCAGAAAGGTTTATATCCTCTGTGCACCTGAGGAAGGGCACAAACTATTGGTGCCTCCATTTGAAAAAAAAATACACACACACACCTTTTTGCAGTCAAGTCATCAAGAGGTGGTCAAGGGGATTGTGCTGTTCAGCTAAAGGAGTAAGGGCAGGAAAGCTAACAGAGGTTAAACAGAGCCTTTTGTGCAAGCCCCTGCTCTAAGGGGCAAACCCATCAGGTTTAATCCTCTTCATGAAATGCACTGGTTTGCTCCCGAACCTCTCTGTGTGTTCCCTTGGAGACAAGCCCTGAGGGCTCCTCTAACAGGCCTGGGAGCTCAGCTGACATCTGCTCTGGCCGTGCCTTCACTTCTCTTGGCCAAGAGTGGCTGGAAAGCATGGGGAAAAATGGTGATCATCTCCTGCAGCAGAGATAGTCCTACACCAGCACATGGGCGTTGCACCAAGCCACAGCTACAGCTGGGCACGGCACCTCTGCCAAGGGCAAAAGGCTGCCCTGGATGTGCACCAACAGGAGCCCAACGCTGAGCTGCTCCCAGGGAATGGTTCACAGCAAAATGGGATTTATAGGCAAACACATCCACCTGCCCAGGGGCTGCTGCAAAACTGTCTCGTTCCCTTCCAAGCACCACTCAGTCAGAATTTAATGCGTACGCTTTGCAGTTTATGTCCCCATCCCGGGATCTTACAGCACCACCTGTATTTTCACCGCAGTGCATCCACGCCTGCTTCCAAACACGGGAGCTGTTCTGCACTCAGCCTGCACCGGGTCACGGTCCAGCATCATCAGCTGGACGTAGCAGGGAGAAGAATTTTGAGCTGCTCGTAAACATGAGGCACAAAGATTGCAGTGCTAATGAGGGCTATAAGGGAGGCTTGCTCTTAAATGGCCGTGGATGAATGGGGAGCGAGCGAGGGCGGCGTGGATGGATGCATACATGAGCAGGAATTAAAGCTCTGCAGATGAAATTGGGCCTTCTGCTGTGGATAGGACTCGGATATGATGAGCACCAACGTCAGGAGGATTTCAGCCTTTGCTCTGTTTGGCCAATATTCTGAATTCTCCTTTGTTTTGCTTATTTGGGGGAAGATGTACCTACAGATGCAGGGATTAAAATGGCCTTTTTTCCTTGTCAGTTTGGGTGCTGATGGTAATCAGGCTTTTCCCCCCCTTTCACAGCTCCATTTCTAAAGGAAAGGAACAGCTCAGAGAGAAATTGGAGCTGCTCCCAGGACAAATGGGCCTGACTGGCAGTGCATAAAATTACCACTGTCTCTTCACCTTGCTTTCTGCAATTCCTTTATTAACTAACTGAACCCGCAGTCATTCTCCCTTTCCTGGCTCATTCATTCTCTTTCTCTCTCCCTCCCCCTGCTCCCAGCTAAAAGGTTCCTTACGGCATGCTGCTGATGCACCCGGACCATGGGGAATGCAGCCCCACAGCCCGGAGTGCAGCACCCAGCCCACGATGGAAGCGCTGCAATTAGCAGCTGAGCCTCCAGCCTTGGTTCATGTTCCATGGGGCAGGGCTGGGGTAGGTCAGACTCACTCTGGGGTGTCACAGCCCCATGCTGCCCCATCCCACCCTCACCCCCAAAAGGCTTTGGACACAACCCCTGGCTGCTCACGTCTGGGTTGGAGTTGCAGGAGGGTGATTAATTTCCATCCAAAGACTGGAGGAGAAGTGTATTTGTTTAACAAATGCATTCACAATTTGTTCTTCTGCTCAGTGTGTGTTCTGGCATTTTATTAAGACTTTTTTTTACACTGGGGGAGGGGAACAAAGACTAATAAAACGCGTTAATGACAAATACCAACTGCGAGAAGAGCAGACGTTAGAGGGATGGGATGATTTGTGGGCTGGATGGAGACAGGGGGATGCTCGGTCTGCAGGCTGGGATGAGGCAGGGGCAGCGGGCTCCTGGCATGCTTAAATCTTGCTCATCAGTGCCTATCTGTGGTGCAGAGCCCTCTCCCTGTGGGTCATCCCTTCTGCAAACCCTTGTCCTTGCACTCCTGCCACATCCAGGTCCCACGGACCTCACCTAAAGGACTGTGGCCCTGGGGATGCCCTGTCTCTGAACAAGGAGGCAACAAGCTGAACTGATTAGAAAAGAGCTGGTAAGCTGAGGCTCTTTTCAGCAAACAGCTCAGAGGCTCTTTTCAGCAGAATCTGCCCTGGGCCCTGCACAGGGGAAGGATGTCACCACGCAGCGGTACCCAGCCCTGCCCATCCCTTGTGCCACCCCAGGGTGTCCGAGCCTTCCCTCTCCCTGTTCCCTCAGCCTCTAGACCACATCCAGGGTAAATTATATTTTCTTATTTTCTTAATATGATGTAGCTGACACGACAATAAATAACCGCCGCGCCTCTGTTGCAGCAAATATTGTTCTACAAGAGATGAAGGCAGATATGATCCTCAATACACTGCCCTTCACTGTAGTTATTTTCTCATTCCTCTATTTCTGGTGAAGTTTTCTAGAACCATTTATATTTTCCTTATGTCACTTTAAAATCAGAAAGAGCTTTAAAGAGAAAATTGCATTTTTCTCTCACCTCAGAGCCTTAGCTTTCTTCCTACTTTTCTCTTTGATTTTTTCTTTTTCCTAAAGTAAATAAATAAACAAATATTTCCTTCAGCAGCCTTGAGAGGTTACACCCTGGTCATTTCTCACGACTTTTTTACCAGTGTTCAGCAGCAACCCTTTCAAAACCAAGCATTTTTTCCAGACAGAAAAAGTTCTCCCCATATTGCTGACTGCTTTCCAGGCTGGAGGACACCAAGTCTCCGATTCCCAGAAGGATTTCTCCCATGCTGAGCTCCCTCCCTGCTTTCAGCACCTCTGCCAGGACGTGCATGGGGTGTGAGCCTGGAAATCGCACATCTTTTTGGCACTATTGCCAAAAGCCACTGAGCCACCCACTGCCAGCAGCGTGTTGTTCTGCACCCAGGAGCTGTGTCCCTAAGGGAGGCACGCTCCAGTGCTCTGGGTTTGGGACCAATGAGCTCACAGTGAAGGCACAAGCTGTCCTGGCACTTCTGTATCACCCCAGCCGGGCCCTTTCCATCCTTTTGGAGGAGTGGGAGGGCTCCCGATGCGACGAACAAAACCCACCTCGCCACCGTGCACGAAGAATTAAAACCTCATTTGTGTCTGCTGAGTGAATCAACCACGGCTAATTAAATCCCACAACAATGGGACATTACCCAAACGAGCACTGCCTCCCACGAGCACAGCTGGGGACGAGCGCGGCTGTGCTCCGCAGTCACGGGGCAGCATGTCTGCCATGGCATGGCCAAGCAGCTCCCTCGTGCCCTGACAACCAAAGCCAGCCAAGAAGGGTTTTTTTATTATTACTATCTTTTATTTTTTTTATTTTTTATTTTTTTTTTGGCAGGGAAAAAGCACACAGAGACACACACACAGAAGAACAGCGTGGGTGCTCCCCTGCTGCTCCCCCGGGGAGGGCTCAGCTCCGGGCATCACTGCTGCTGCGGGCTCCCACCGTGCTCACGTGGGCTCTGCCTTCCTTCATTCCCAACAAGGGGATGGAGAATCCAAACAGCCAACCCAGGGCCAAGAAACCAATCCACAGCAGTGCCAATATCTACATCCGAGCTCTACAACTGCCCGTCTCCTGCCCTTTGCCACCTTTGCCATCCCGCAGAGGATGCTCTGCCCCTTCCCCAGCACAGCACCGAGCAGAACAGTGGCAGAGGTCCCCTCCCCGCTGGGAGCAGCTTGCTGGGGGTCTGACAGCTGTTGCCACCCTATTTATTTTTCAGCCTGTTGTCTGCTGCCGTGCACAAAATGTGTAAGGCGCTCGCTCACGGCGCTGGGCGTGCAGCAAACAGCGTTTAAAGGTCGAAGGGTGGGTTGGAAAAAGAGCTGCGTTGTGTTGGAAGGCTGAGGCTCATCCAGCTGAGCTCGCACAGCACGAGGAGGATGAGGGCTCCTTCCCCACCCAGACCCACGCCCTCAGCTTTTGTGGTGTTTTTTGTGATAGCCTGTAACCACCGTTTCCAAACAAAATGGTGCCTTCAGTGTAAAGTGGCACGTTTATTCCATCTGGAAAATGCAATGGGACGGTTCACACGTGTCTTTCACTCTTTCCCACAAACACATTTGTTATCAGGCATCTGGTAAGAACCAACTTATTTACTAAAGGGTATTCTGCAAATAATTTCAGTTTCATTAAAGCAAAAGGGCTGGGTTTCTGCCCTACCCACGATCCTGCAGCAGATAGGTCAGGCAGGCCAGGAGCTGTCCCTGGGCCCATCCCTGGAGCCAGAGGCCGGCAGAAGATCAGACACAAACCCGAGCAGCAGCGACTGCAGCAGAGGAGCAGGAAGGGCTGTGCAGGAGGGCTCACAGCTGTCTGCATCGTTCTGCGCTGTGTGCTGAGGGCTCAGGGAGTGCTGGTGGGTTTATAAGGGCTTCATCCTGATTTTGTGCCAGTTCTGCAGTTCCCAGATGCTGATTTGTGGCAGAACCCCCCCTGGCCCTGCACAGCTGCCTCTCCCCCACTGCCTCCTCCCGAGGGCAGCTTCGTTAACCCACCCGCAGGATTATTTATTTGGCACTAAAATCCACAAATAAAACAGAGATGCCTAATGAAGACAGCCAGGTACGTTTGGCCCATTTTTAATTTTAATGTTGCATATAATCCCCGTCCTGGCGCACGGGCTTGTCAGCAGCTTTACAACTTTGCATTATACGAGTGCAGCGGGTGGAGAGGAGCAGCAGTAAGAGCTGCCCTGGGGAACGCTGCTGCAGGAGCCAAGGACCTGTCTGCACCATCAGGCAGTGACACAGAGCAGGGCTCCCCATCACATAACCAAGCCCCCAGCACCGGGTACTCCCAACCTCGAGGCTGTCTCCATCTGCAAAGGGTCCCATCGACCGCCATCCTCCCCTCCAGAGCATCCCCTGCCAATAGAGCCCTCCTCTCCTCCTCTCCTTTGTGCTAAACTGCTTACAGAACAGAGAGTAAATCTATTCAGGGGCTAAGGATTTTCTGACAGAAAGATGGATACAGAGAAAGCAGTTTGCTTCCCATCCTGAGTAGAGGCAAACACTAAAGGCTGTGCACGTAACAGCTCGAGCACTGTTCCTGTTCAGATAGCAGAGCAGAGCCCCGCTGCTCTCTGGATGCTGTGCTGGTCTGGGGGGGAAGAGGCTGAGCCCAGAAAGGTTTGCATTCCTCATAGGCAAGCAGGAAGCACCCAGCTTTTATGGATAGGAGAATAAGGACCAGGAGGAATTACAAATCTCAGGTTTTATCCCCGTCCTCCATTACCTTGCCCCTCCCAGGACACAGAACAGGGTTTAATCAAAGCTGCATCCTTTACAGTGGTGTAAATCAGGAGCAGGGAGGCCTGGCACAGCATCCTGCTGGGAGCTGTGGCCCCAGCCTGTGCTCAAGGGCAGATACGAGGTGGGAATGTGATCAGAAGTGGGTGCTCCACGCCCTCTGGTCCTCCTGCCCCTTCCTGGTGCTGGGCCCCTTCCCTTGCTGGGAAAACAGCACCGCAGTGCAAAGCGTGCTTGGACGAGGTCCACAGGCACCGAGCCCCAGCAAGGAAGGAGCAGCCTGGTTCTCTGCAGGGCCCAACATGCCACACACACAAAGATGCTGCTTGCATGGAGCACAAAAACTGCCACCAGCTGTGGAGCTGGTGGAAACCAGCCCAGCACTGCCGAGCCCTCCTCCGGAGAGGGCTGACTCAGAAGCTCTCTGCCTCCCAGGCAGCTCCTGTCGTGTCGGTGCTGTCACTTCCACGTCCCGCAGTCAGCCAGAAGGGCTTTCTGCCATCTGAGTTTGACCTTCTAAGGATGTTGAGCATCTTTCAGCATCTGGCCCATGAAGGATGTGACATGCTCCGCAGATCGGCAGGACAGCAGGCGCCGTGCAGAGCAGCACAGAGCTCCTTCCCCTTCGTGCTGAAGCCACGCAGCCTGCAGGACTCCAGGTCCCAGCAGGGACTGTGGCAATGCACAGCATGGCACCAGCTGACAGTGACTCTTCTCCTGGAGGAAGAACCCTCATCTCACCCCACCCCTGCGAAATGATGCCCTGCTGTCCCACAGACCCCTGCTGTCTCTGTCTCACCTCTCCCAGGTGCCGTCTCACTGAGTGCTGCTTATTTCCTTCCCTTGACACCTTTTCCCATCTCCATTGACAAGGCAAATTCCTCTGCACTTCAAGGCTGCAGCCTGGCTCTGTACCAGCACCTGAAGCTACCCTGCTGCTGGCCTTCCCCAGGGGCAAGGAAGAGGCTTGTCTGTCTTTACAGGTAATTAAATCTGGATTAAAACAAGATCTTACTGGAATCCAGCCCGGGTGGAATTGTAAAGGGCTTCCTGCGGGCAGTGAAGCTCCACAGCCAGGGCCAGGCAGTGCCCTGTCCTTCCTCTGTCCCCTGAAAGCAAGAGAGAAGTAAAAGCCCCCCCAAAGCATCCTGCAGTTTGCTCCCATCAGCACAGCTGGAGCCATAACAAGCACACAGGCACGTGGTTTATCCCCAGGAAGGCTTTGCCAGGTGAATCTGCCAACTCCTTTCCTCGTGCCTCAGTTTTCCCAACTACAAAATGAGGCAACAGTGGGCAAACCAGTCTGAGCCCTTGGGAAATCGCTTGGAAACATCACAGAGAGGAGTGCAGGCTGCTGGCCCCTGCCAAGCACAACCCAGCTCCTGGCACACACTGCCCTCCCCAGCTCCTCCTGCTGCTGCTGGGCATTTTCCATGGCGTGTCCCTGTGACCGGGTGCACGGGAGCTGCTGCTCCCTGCTGGGCTCCCACAGCCCCTCCAGCTGCTGTATAATGGGCCTGAAAACACAGAACCAATATGCAAATCTGACATTTAATTTGGACACGAGAGTTTAATGAGGCTGTGGAGATTCTGCCACTCGCAGCCTCCACATCCTGCAACCTGCAGCCGCATTCCCCTAATTGAGCACGTCCCCACACACATGTATGAAGGCATGCTCACAAGCACACGCTCCCCAACACCACCAGCCCCACTGCTCCTCTCTCCATCCTCCCAGCAGAGCAGCATCCCCCTGCCAGAAGTCCTCCAAGCCATCAGAATGGGGCATCGGAACATTCCACCTCCACACTGCGTGCTGCCAGCCCCAGTGCTCCTTCCATCCCAAGCCCATTCCACTTGGGAAGAAGATCAGCTCCAAATCAACCCCCACCCCCAGGAGACCCCCGTTGCCATGCTGCCGTCCTCTGCAAGGAGGAAAAACACATCCTCTCCAACCCCAGCACCTCTGGAAGCTAAAGCTGAACTGCAACAAATGGAACCATGTTAATCCACCTCCTCGAGTGCAATAGGCTGAGGTCAGTGTGCTGCTGAGAGCCCCGACTGCGATGAGCACGGGATGTATTGGTCCTGAACAGGGCAAGCAGGAGCGAGCTACCAGGCCCTCTGAAGCCAGCATCATCCCTAAAATTTTCAGTGAAGAAAACAAATAGCAAAGCCCAAGCAAAATCCAGGACCTCCTGCACCCGATAGGGTGACTTCTTTGTGTCGCCCACCTGAACGTGAACGTTTGCACCAGCTCCCAGCTCAGAAACTGTGCACAGTCTTTTGATTTGAAGAGGATTATGGAGCTGCCATTCAGCAAATGAAGCACCACTCCAAGCACTCCGTGCTCAGCCCCTGCTCAGAAATGCCCGAGGGTGCATGCACAGGAGCCAGAGAGGGGTGAAGAGCAGGAGAGCTTCTCTTCTTCATTTCTGCTGCTCCTCTGACAGGTACAGGTTCTTCTCAAGCAGCCTGCCTTCCTCCTGGGCTGCAGCCAAAGCACTGAGCTGCTCCTCTGGCAACTGAAGTACAGATCCCATTGTCCCTCCTCTAACAGGAGGGGGTAGGAGAAGGAGGGTTGCTCCCCTTCCCCGCTGCTTCATGTCAAAATACGTCGCTCCCAGAGCCCCTGATTGCAGCAGCAGCCAGGGCACCCCATGCACCGAGGAGCACGCTGCAGCCCCCAGCTAAATCTGCCACATTTAATAGGGAACCTGAGCTAGGGGGAGGCTGCACGGCTGGCGAAGGGGTGGGGAGAGCCTGGGGCTGGAGGAGGGGGCACGAGGCAGGGCAGCAGATCAATGGGAAGAGGCAGTGCCTGGGACATGAGCCCTCTTCAGCACGAGCTGGCTCCAGGATGAAATATTAATGCCAACATCCCGAGAAGGCAGCAAGCAGCGGCGTCTGCGCCGCTTGGCCATGAATAAAAGATGGTCCCTGAAAATGGGGAAGAGCAGCAAATTAATTAATCGAAGCAAAAGTCTCTCCACTCCCATTAAAGAACAAGCTGCAACCCTCCCTTCATGCAGCCTGGGGAAGGAGCTGGGGCACAGCGGGAAGAAGGGAAGCACCAGGGAAGAAGTGCAGCAGCAGCATCAGGGACTTCTGATGTCTCCCACTGACCACCAGCGCCTTGAAGCTCCAGCCCTGGTCCAGTTCTCAGGGCAGGTGCTTGGCAGAGGGCTCAGAGATGCTCCTGCCAGCAAGGGAAGGCAACGTGGTTTCTCTCCCTTTTGAGCTGGGAATTCTCTGGGTGCCCAGGGCTAATCCCTTACGCCTCGCCAGTTGGCTGGGAACAGAGCAGCAGAGGCTGTGCAGATGGAGAGCCACCCCGAGCACCGAGCGGTGATTGATCTCCTCGTCTGAAGCCTTGCCCATAAATTATAGATTTTAAGCAGTGTTTGTTTAAAATATTCAGCTTGCCACTTAAAAAAGAATACTCATACACACCGCGAATGGGGAGGAGGACTGGGAGGGCGGGGGGAGATGGAGGAGGGGGAGGGAAGGAGCAAGAGGTGTTTCCTCAGCTTCTGCACCAGCATCCCTCCCGCTGGGTGCTGCAGCCCTGCCTGCCTCTCCCCCCAGCACATTCCCAAAGGTCTGCAGAGGAAAAAGCCTCTGCTTTTACTGCCCTGCAGCCAGGCTGTCCCAGAGGCTCCCCCAGCCCAGCTGTGCTGGCAAAGTCAGAGCAAAGGCAGCACCGAAGGGTCGAAGGGGTGAGAAGGCAGCAACACAGCCACACGCACACACCCCTCACCTAAAAGCACAACCGCTGCTTTGATTAAAAATTCAGCTCTCCAACTGACACAGCCAAGGGGCAGGTCTGCACGAGGTGAGCTGCAGAGAGCTGGGCTTTTCTCATCAGCGAGAAACGCTGCGCTCCAGCCCCGCTCCACCGCCGCAGCCTGCATTGCCGCCTGACGGCAGGGAGGGAGCGGGGCCCTGCTGCAGCGCGAGGGGATTTCTCTAGCTTGCAGCACCTCCCTGGCTACAGATTTCAAACAGAGACAGCACTGGAGAAGAGACAGGACCCTGATTTCTGCTGGGTTTTACAGCCACCATCGCTGAGCTGCGTTGCAGCTGCAGCCCAGGGCATGCCCCGGGGCTCCCCCAGCTCAGGGAGCAGCGAGTCCCTGCCTGGGGAAGCCACCCAGTGCACTCTGAGGGTGCTGCATTCCCTCCTCCTGCAGCCCTCTGGGCATCCGATGTGCCTGGAGAGCTCTGCTCAGCCCAGGCTGCCCACCAGCAGGAAACAACCAAACAAAGCTCACCAGCCCAGCCTGCAGCTCGCTGATGCAGAACCTCAGCACAGGGAGTCAGGATCACTGCTTTCCCAGCAAGGAATTAAAATGCACCAACGAGGCCAGGTAAAGGACTGATGCTGAATGAAAATCTGCCATTCACTTTCAGAGATCTAGAGGAAAGGCATGAAAAAACCCCACCGGAAGATCAAAGAGTCAACAAGCACCTGCTCAACACATTGATTTTGTGACTTCTTTTTCTGGCAGCTCCTCGCAGCACTATCTCCAGGTTTGCCCAGCACTGCCAGCGGACACCGGTGACCCCCAAACCACCAACCCACACCCCAGCCCTGCTGTGGCCCATCCCACCCCACCCCACCAGAGCCCATCAGCTCCAGCCCTGCTCGAGCCCAGCTCCAAGCTCTGCCAGCACCGTGCTCCTCGCTGTCCCTCCCACGAGACGCTGACCCTTCTGGCGAGCTGCACCATCTATTTTTAATAAATTAGCCCCGAACTCCATTTGCATGGCTAAATATAGCATCAGCCACTCTGCCAAGCCATTTTTCTCTTGGTTAACAGATTTATCCAAGCTGCTCTATTTGTCTTTCCTCCACAGACTCATTCTTCTGGATTCATTTTGTCAAACAAATTGCACAAGCTGGACTGCCCATTTACCCAGTGTTGCTTGATTACAGGGGTTATTTATGAAACAGCAAGACATATGGCATTAAGCTTCTTAATAATAATAATAACAATGAGAAGAGAAGGGGGAAAGCACTAAAAGAGGAGGGGGAAAATGTTTTTCATTGCAGACAAAAGCTCCTGCCATGGGTGATAAATTCCAGACACTTTTCTCCGTTGTTCTTGTGCTGCTGGCATGACGAGCAGCACGGGCACCGGCACGCAGCTCAGCTGCAGGAAAGGAGGGCAATGCAGGGGCATGCACAGGGACAGCAGGGGCACACATGGACCAGCAGCCACCAGGCACTTCTGGGTCCCTCTGGGTGTCTCCTCTTTGCAGCAGCAGGGAGATAGGAGGTGGTGAATCCTCATGAACAGCCCTCTGGGGTCCTGCTGTCAAGCCCCAGCGCCCAGCCCACAAGCATCAGCTGAAGACGTCTAATTTCTGGGTACCTAAACCACTTCTTAACCTGTTACCCCCTCTCTTTTCTCTGACTTAGTCACCTATTCTGGAGGTGTGTTTGGAAACACTCATTCAGCCCAAGCAGAGCCCAGCCAGGTCTCTGGACTCATCCTCCCCTGACCTGGCGATCCTGGCTGTAATGAGAGCTCACAGCAATTCAATCAAAACCTCTTTCAAAGGAAGACGCTTGATTAAGGGCCTGGGAGACCTTGAAAGTGAAGTCAGTCCTGCAAGAGGAAGGTAATTAATTTTCGTAATCAGCGGGCACTGATCTGCAGGTCTGGAGAACAGAGTCAGCAGCAGAGCCGCTCCCAGACACTACGTGGAACCCTGGCACACTGCTGCGACCCCAGGGAAAGTGCTGGGAACGGGGCTCAGCACACCCCAACCTGCAGAGCTG
This sequence comes from Penelope pileata, assembly GCA_013396635.1. Taxonomy (NCBI): domain Eukaryota; kingdom Metazoa; phylum Chordata; class Aves; order Galliformes; family Cracidae; genus Penelope; species Penelope pileata. The sequence continues at coordinate 124,673 of WBMW01004733.1, read as the reverse complement.
CTGCTCCATCTCATCCTCCTCCCTGCTGGCAGCATTCCCTGGGGCAAAGGCACTTTCTGCTTTTCCCCCCTCATGAGCAAGGCTCACCAGCTCTTCCCTTCGCATCCTGTCCCAAAAAGGACAACACACCAAGCCCGAAATCAGAGGCCTCAGTCTCTGAAGATAATTCCATAGCATGCAGGCTCCCCTCGCTGTCTCACAGGGAAGACCCAGACAACAGGATAACCAAGCTCCAACATTAATAGGGAAAGCTTTCCCCTGGCAGATGCAAATGGTTCTGCAATACTAGGCTCAGCTATTGCTTTCTTCTTCATCAGCTGGCACAGACCTGGGGATGCCGGGCAGGCAGAGTTAATCAGGCCTCGTTTGTGATTACAATGAACTCTTGTATTTCATGGCCTGCATCCTAAACCTGCTTTCTAATTCCCCAAGGGAGAGGGATTTACACTTTCAATTTTATGTCTAGTTAGTTAATGGTCCATTACTGTCAAAAGGATCAGTAGCTAGAAGTTAAATCCTACAGGATTTATGATAAAGAAGAACCAAAGGCTGCAGAAGGAACCATGCCAAAGAGGGGGCGCAAGGAACAGAGAGGGGTGCTGGCACTGTGACACCGGTGGCATGGCAGCTCCTGTCACTCCCTGCTGGACTCTTTTACCTTGAATAATGCACCAATTTTCTGACCCAAAATTTATTAACAGGCTCCCACAAGCAAGGGAATTCAAGCAGAGTAAATTCCCCTTGCATCATTTTCCCCCCAGGTTCCAGCAGGCACAAACCTGATCTGCCAGCCACAGCGAGAGGTCCTGCGAGCCCAGTGCCACGCTGCATGGGAAATCATGCGCCCAATTCTTGTTGAAATTCAGCCTACCTTCCATTAATGCCACTCACAGCAGGATCCTGAGCTCTGCTTGGGTAGAAAATTACGCAGCTTCCTGCAAAGCAGCTCACTGTCACTATCCCATAGCAGAGACGTGGTGCTTGCTGTGAGTAACCAGAGGCTTGGAGCAGGACAGTAGCTTTGGCAAGACTGGGGTGGGTTTGCCTTGCTCACGTCGAATTTAGCCAGCCACAAGAAGAGCTGCTGGAAGGTTTTGGCTTCCCTAGGTGGGTAAATGTTTCTGTGAAGTACACACAAGCCTGCCAATAGCTGGAAATTGGCATCTCCGCTTCTGATCCCATCCCCTGAGATGCATGGTGTTTCAGCTGTCAAAGCAGAGGTATTATAGCAGCTACACTGAAAAGGTCTGTCAACATTACAAAGCTTCAAGTGCAGGGGTTTATAACCTGCACAGAGAAACTCACTCCAGGCTGAAGCAAGGCAAGCAAAGTCCCTATACACCCCAAGCAGGGAAGTGCTATTTTCTTTTTGTTTTACAAACAAAAGCTTTTTTTTCTGCCATCTGATTTTTTTCTGAGTTGTAAACAGTGCCAAGGAGAGCTGGGCTAGAAGGCGAACACCTTCAAGCAAAGAACAGCAGCTGCTGTGTTTAGCAGCCTTTTTGGCCCCAGAACACTTGAGGCAGGGGAGGTTGACTTACCCACTGCCAGTCTGGGTGTCCAGTGCTGCAGCCCCCACTGAATTCTGCCCCTTAGTGCATCCTTGAAGATTGGCTAAATCCATTACACACACCACACTCGCCATTGCCAGCACTCAGAAGACATTATACTATTATTGCTTTTAACTGCTTACCTGATTTGATAAGCATCTAACAGATCAGCAATTTTTAAGCTTCTTCCCACTTCTTGTGCAGCTTGGATCACTCCTGCCCACTGAAGTCTGTGCTTCTCTAACAGGATTCTGCCTCAGCAAATTAGCCCTCCTGGCATTCCTGCATCCCGTCTACAAAATAGAGCTACATGACTCAAGAGAATTCCATAAAACTCACCTTCATCTGTACCTAGCATCAGAAAAAAAAAGGAAGACTGAACCCTGAAAGCGTAAGGATTATAGAGAAATCAAACGCACACTATCAACAAACAGCATCCTATAGGGAGAACACAGGGATATTGGTTTCTACAGTGCATTTCCTCTCATAAGGGAGAAGAGATCGCTGCAGGACCCTGAAATCCAGCCCCCATCACACCGATAAGGCTCATCACAGCCTAAGAGCAAGGCTGGAGCGCACAAGAACTCCCCAGCGAAGGGCAATGCTGCACTCTGGTGGTGCCGTGCAGGATAGCAGCTCTGCCTGCTGCTCACCCCAGCTACAGGGGCTGCAAATGGGGATTATTGCAACCTGCTGCTTCCCACACAACCCCACAGGCCTGTACCATGCAGTTTTATTACTAAGTATAGCACCTCATCCTACCTCAAAAACAAAATGCTGTTCTAGAAGAAGCTGACTAATAACTCTATCTCTCCCTCGCGATGTGGAAAACCATTAAACGTGCAAAGAGTTGTTCTGCCCTCACACACCTATGCAGGTCAAGGAGCTGTTTTCTCTCTCCTTCCCCTGTATAAAATGTCTCTGACTCCCTTCAGCTCATTTTGTTGCAATTCCATTCATGTCTTCACAGCAAAACCAATGTGGTATTAAGGGGAATGCAGGAGCCAGCTCCATCCAAGTAGTTGCTCTGCAGGAAAACGACAAGTGAATAATTGATGCTTGATTTAATTCGTATTTACAAAACTTTGCTTCATTTGAACGGGCCTTTTTGTGATTATTTCCAATATATTTTCAGAAAATTAGCCCTAGCCTTCCAGCCAAGTCAGGAATAGATGCATCAAAACAGGCGGTGGTTTGGTTCCTACCATTCACTTATCATTATTGCAGCAAACAGCTTACATTGTGATGCTCAATAAATGCCCTTTTTGTTAAGTGTGTGTTTATATGTAAGTGGAGCTTTCCCCTACATGTGTTTGAGGATGATTATAGTTGCAATTCTTTCTACTGACAGCATGTGTTTTCCATCTAACTCCCTATCTTTTTCATTTTGCTTCTCTGTCTCTGATTTCCACCAACAGACATTTCCTTTTTTCTTTGGACACCAGTAACTTGCTCTTTGTGGTTGGTTGTGTTTGTTCATTGAGTTCACTACTTTTACTATTTCTGTGGCTTCAGACAAACCTAGAAATGCTTCCTTCGAGAAATAACAAGAAAGAAAAGGAATCTAAAAGCTCCTCTTGACTGAGATCTGAGTCTATTCAAAACAGAAATTCACAGCGCTGAAAAAAATCTATTGAACTTTTGGATTTTCTGTGGAGCCACTTCTTATTTCTCTCCTGGGGGCCTCGGTGAAGGCCAGGGAGCACAACATGGCCGCAGCTCCTGGGGTGAGCCCTCTGCTTGCTGTGTGAGGCTGCCCTGCGTGTGTTTGGCAGCCTGCTCCCTGTAAAACGACACAAACAGCCCTGGGGGGCCCCAAGCCAGGCTGGTGCAGCCATTGGGCCCTTCCCCAGCTGCTCTGAGGGTCAGGCTGAGCACCGCGGCCTTCCCAGACCCCGCAGGAGGTGTCAGGGCTGGGCCAGGCCTGTAGGCCGCGCCGGATACGGCCGTGCGTTACAGCCGCCCATGTTGTTGTCATCCAAAAGCATTTCCTGAGCTTTCAGGGCTGCTGATCAGCGCTGGGTCCACCTGGCGGTGAGAAGCTGTGCTCTGGCAGATGCTCCTCCCGCCTGCTGGCAGGCAGAGCTGTTTGTGCTGGCTGTGTCAGCGGCGGGAGCACAGACGATGGCCAATCTGGCATAAACCCGCTGGGACAACGCTTCCTCCCTCAAAATAATGATTAAAAAAAACACACAGGAATGCCTCTGAATCAGCAGAGCGGGCTGGTACTGATGCAGCGCTTGGTGCTGGCGCAGCATCTCCAGCCCTGGGTATGGGCTTCCAGTTCATCAAGCACAGTTAACTCATAAATCGTGCCCAGGCTGTGCAGGGGAGCTGGTTCCTGAGCCAGCTCGGGGTCCTGCTTTAGTCTTGTCCCAGGGATTGTTCTTGAGGCTCTTGGGTCCTGGAAACCTGCGTTTGTGGAGCCTGGGAGCTGAGATCCCTACACCTCACCCACGAGGCTGCATGGCGATCCCAACCTGCCCTTTGCCTGCTGCTGTCCCTGTGGTCCTCAAAGCCTCAGCGCAATCCCTTTTCCCACTGCTGTGCCCAGATGGGAGTGATGGAGTGGGGGGAACTCACGTAACACCTCAATATTCACAGTACAGTCTCTGTGCTAACACTTTTCCCTCTCTGAGCACACTTAAGGGCACGACCAACAGCTCGCCCTGCTGTGCTGTGTTACAGACAGCCATCACCTGGCCCCAGTGCTGCACTGACTGCTGAGGTTCGGCTCTGGTGGCTTTCCCTGTGCCTCAAAACAACTGCAGTGGGATCCCAGAGGGATTAGCCATAAGGTTGTAACGCAGCCCCGGGCTTTGTTTGCTGAAAATGAACTTTTTCTGCAAGCAATGAGAGCGTCTATGCAGGTGGAAAGATCAGAGCTATAAAATAGAGGCTTAGAAACACATGGGAACAGTCTTATTTCATCAGCTTTGTAGCTCTTCCTGACCTCGCCCCGGTGCACACCAGCACAGTCCCATTGGAAGCATTGCTGGCAGAAGGACCGCGCTGCCGGAGCGCTGGTTCTGGGAAAGCAGCGGCACAAATGTGGAAAAGATTAAGAAGGATGCTTTTGTGTAAAAGTCATCCGGAGCGAGTGCCATGCGGTTGAAAACTTGGGGGAAATCGCACACATCAGAGCGCACCATTTTCAGCAGAAAAAAATTAAAGGAAACGGGAGCAGATCCCACCCCAGGGTCCCATCCCCATTGCAGGGACCCCTGCCCCCGCCTCAGGTCGCCCAGTGATGACGTAAGGAAGGGCGCCCCCTTGTGGCCGGAGGATGGGCAGCTTTGGGGGGTTGGTTGTAAACATTGCGGCCTCCATGGGGCACAGCGTGGGGTGTGCGGAGTTATCCATGGATTTTCTTTGGTTACAGAAAGACGCAGAGCTGTGCATAAACCACTAAGGACGTTGTTAAGCTGTTAGAAGCAATACACAGATTAATAAACCAATTAAATTATCTTAAAAGAAGAGGAGAGGAAGTTAATTGTAATCAAGTGCTGGCTGGCAGGATCCCAAGCTCCATTAGGAATAAACACTCAGCCAAGTGGCATGGAGCTTGATTCTGATCAGCTGAGCACCTGAGGACTCACAGAGAGGTTTTTTCTGGTAAACACACACATTTGGCGGCATTTATTTTTTCCAATAAAGGATTTTAAAGAGTTGCAGAGATGTAATCTTCCTTCGTTGCATTACTTCTTTGTTTCTAGGGATGGCACAGAAGCGTGCAGCGTGTGGCTGCACTGTTTGTCAGCCACCGGGGAGAACAGCCCCTGAAAAGAGCAGCAAAGCTTGCCTGGTATCCATGCCCCTGCCTGGCCCGTTAAAACATGAAGGATTTAGAATAAACCCACAAAGTGACAGCTTTGATGGGAAACTCCTGGTGAGGGGATTTGCTGTTGTTTCACTGAGTACATTGACACGTACTGCAACGCTGACGTGGGATCTTGCAGAGATTACTGACAGCACTGCCTGGCCGTGGTACCTGTAGCTCCTTTCTCCACGGGGCCTTCCCTGTGGCTGTCATATTTCAAGCTGGTTTGGTGCTTGTGGTGAAGAGCAGGCAGTGATTATGAGCCATGCTGGTGTCCCTAGATGAAGTTTTCAAAGAGGAGGGTGTTTCTTGTTACAGACGTTGTGCTACTAGGCCAAACTTTTAACAAGTCCTAGAAACGAGAATGCCTCGTCTTGTTCCATTACCGATGCCTTGTGTAAAGCAGCAACAGCTCAGGAAGGTGATGAGGTCATGAGGGCGAGTTCCTCGTTCCAGTGTGCAAACAAAAACTGCCTTCAAGGTTTGTCATCCTAGGTAAACGGTGGCAATAGGGTGAAATTTTGAGTTAAGATTTTGCTGCCACCTCATGCTTGCCCATGACAGAGTACGCAACACAAAAGGCAAAGCTCGTACTCAGCTGTGGAGAAAATACGCTCATCCTGCAAATGCATGATGGAAATTGCCTCAGAGAAGTTCCTGGCAATCCCAGGCAAAGTACTAGAAGGTCTAACAAGGGGCATACACGAAAAGATAACACACAACTGGGATGGCAATCTCCACTCTGCTTGTGTTCCCACAGCCCTCCTCCAGGTGCTCAATCCCCAGTTCAGGCCGTGAGCAGCAGTTTCCCTGCAATGCTATATTGACTTTTTTTCTGAAGAATCCAAAGTTCATCTCAGGATTAGTTTTCTAAGTCTCCAAGGCAGCCATTGTGTTACAGGGCAAGAGGCTCATGCTGGGCAAAGCCTGGGCCCTCCTGTCCTGAGCAGCAGTAGGTGGAATAGTCCCAAAAAAGCAGCATTTTCAGGCATTTCATGTTATGATGCTGTTGGAAACAGTCTCCTGTGCTGTAACATAAATGACTGCAGAGGCCCTCAGGCTGCTGCCCTGGAGCTCGTTGCAATGCCTCAGCCACTACACTGAGGAGCACTCACACCAGCATCCTTCTTTAGTGGACACCTGGTAACTCCTCTGCTGCTACAATCTTTTTTCTTTTCCCTTTGATTTGTTTTACCCATGGCCTTGGGTTCCTCTTTACAAAAGCTCCCTGATTGTTTCTGGCTGTGCTGTCTTCATCAGTAATGTCTCCTAGACCCATATTTCAAATCAGAGGGCTGGCCTGGACAAAA
>WBMW01004733.1:99440-112449 GCA_013396635.1 Penelope pileata | reverse complement strand
GCAGGTAGGGATGCAGCCCCCGGGCAGCGCCGGGACCGGGGGGAGCCGTCCGCCCCCTGGGCTGGGGAAGCTCGGGTGTGCCGCGGTGATGCTCTGCACCGAGCACAGCGGGTTACGGAGCGGGGTGGTGATGGATGGAGGGAGATGCTCTCCATTTCTCGAGATGCTCTCGATTTTTCGCATTGCTGCACCAGCCCTCCTCCTTCCCCGCTATTTCCCGAGGGTTGGGGTTGCGGCAGTGCTCCACGGGCACACCCACACGCACCCACCCGCATCCCTGCAAGGGCAGCAGCACCCGCACCGCCGGATGCCCACACCCTGCTCCTTGCACATGCAGCATCCCCTGCACACCCCTTTTTGCTGGCCCATCAGGAGCAGGGACATCGCATCCCTGATGTCCGCACCTTGTGCCATCCCCTGTTGGTGACCCATGTTGTCATGGTGGTGGGCACAGCATGGTACAGAGCACGCTGCAGAGCTGCTCTCTGCAAGGGCTGGGGTCACTCTGATGTCCCCTTGCACAGCCCCTGGGGTCACGCAGGAGTGAATGGTACCTGGCTGGCTCTGCTCCTGGGAGAGGGAGGTACAAGGGACCAAAGGGCTCGGGGACACAAAACCCAGAAAATTGGAGTGCTTTTCACGAAGATGGGAGAAAGTCACCCTGTCTGGGAGCACATCTGCACTGATTTTGTGGCTGTGACCTAGACAGCGTCCCAGGGCGTTCAAGGAGGAGCAAGTGCGAGCTGGGAGATGGCAAAGCCAGGAGGAACGTGAAGGAGACTCGGTCTCCTCTGTTGTGCCTTTGTCCCCATTTGCAACCGCTTGATTATCGAGACCAAACAGAGGGGAAATCTGCAACCACTTGGTTATCGAGACCAAACAGAGGGGAAATTTGCAACCGCTTGATTGTCGAGACCAAACAGGGGAATTTTTCTGTTTGACCAGGGTTTGGGGTTGTGGAAATAGAGATCTTTCACAGCTTTGGAGTGAGCAAACGGTTTTGGTATTTCCTCTTTAAACGTTATATGAAAGACTCAAAAAATGCTAAAAAGAAAAATCCAGCTGGCTGTGGTACAGACAGATCCCAGCTCTTCCCTGGATGCTTTGCCAGGCTCAGGCTGGGGTCTGCGCTCCCCTCTGCCAGCCTGGGGAGATAAGGGGTGCTAACTGAGCTCATCTCTTGGAGCTGGCCCCAATCCCACCCAGCAGGATGTCCTTCAGCCCCGCTTCTGCTCCGCTGCTCCCCCACCCTCTTCCTCCGCTCCGCATGTCTGCGGCTGGATTCCCCATGCAATTGCTTGGCTGGGCTGCAAACCTTTAATTGATTCCTCTTGGTTGGATCAAACCAGCGGCAGGGCTGGGGTTTGGACGGCACAGCCGCGGCTCCACACCCACACAGACCACAGGCAGCCCGCAGAGGGGTGGGCACGGGGCCAGGGACCCAACGGGGGGGATGCTCTCACCCCAAAACCCTTCTACCCACCAGCTGGGCAGGCTCCACTCAGCCCCTGGGTACTTGGTGCCATCCTTTGGCAGCCTCGGCTCCCCGTCCAGCAGCCCTGTCCCTCCTTCCCACGGCTCTTGGCCCCTTTCCCTCACTGCATCGCAATGAGTCATCTCTGCTGAGCTCACCCGCGGGGGGGCCAGCCTGGGTCCTCACCTGGCACCATGCTGCGCAGGCACCGGGCGCATCCTTCTTCCTCCTGCCCGGCCCTGGAGCAGGCACCCAGCGTGGTGTGGGCACAGGGCAGGCACCACACAAGGTCTGTGCTGTGCTCAGTGCCCGGTGGGGGGATGCACCCCTAAGGATACAGGAAGGTGATGCTGGGGGACACACAGCAGTCTCCAGCTGATGTGTGGGGCCCATCCCCACGCCATGGGTTGGATGCCACCGTGAGCATCATCGGTGTGGGAAGCAGCAGCATCCTGCCCACGCTGCGTGTGCCCACATCAGCGCATCTCTCCCCCTGCCCAGGCTCATCTCTTGCTGGCTGCCTCCTCCGGGCATCTCGTCCTCGGGAAGATGAACCCCACCGTGGGCATCGCTGTCATCCTGACAGGTAGGGCTCCGTGGTGGGGGATGCAGCACCTGGTGATGGTTTGGGTGTCCCCAGTGCTCACCATTCCCCCTCCTGTTTGCCTCTCGCAGTGCTGCAGGCTGCCCACTGCCAGATGATCCGGGACCTGAGCGCCTGCCTGCTGGACCAGAGCCTGCGCGTGGACTGCCGCTACGACAACAAAACCAGCAACCCACTGACCTACGAGTTCAGCATCACCAGGGACAACAGGAAGCACATCATCCACAGCACCATCAACGTGGCCGAGAACCTCTACCGGAACCGAGCCAACGTCACCATGCAGAAGAACCTGGTGTGCCTCCACCTGCAGAGCTTCACCACCAGCGACGAGGGGGTCTACACGTGCGAGCTGAAGGCCACCAACGACTACACCGGCAACCAGATAAAGAACATCACTGTCATCAAAGGTGAGCAGTGCCTGCCCTCCAGCTCCTCCTTCCTGCCTGCCCCTGGCCAGCAAAGCAAAACGCAGCCCCCTATGGGGCATGGGGCAGAGCTTGGTGTTCCCCAGGGTCTCCGACCCCAAAAGCTTTCCTGCTCCGTGGGCACGGGGGGAGATGGGCAGCGGGGCAGACTCACTGCATTTGTACAGCAGAGATGAGGTGGGCAGCGGGATCCCAGCACCCCAACCTCGTTCCTGTGGGATCTCATTTCTTCTCTCCCTCCCTAACCCTAACCCTATCCCCACAGACAAACTGGAGAAGTGTGCCGGCTTCAGCCTCTTGATCCAGAACACCTCGTGGCTGCTGCTGCTGCTGCTCTCCCTGCCTCTCCTGCAAGCCGTGGACTTCGTGTCCCTGTGAAAAGGAAAAGCGCCCGCACCCACACGGAGCACCCCAGCCCACCCGCCTCCCCCCGCCAGAGCGCAGCGCTCGGAAAGAGAAGATTTGGAACCAAGGATCCCTCTGTTATCTCTATATAGCCGTGTATCTAACGCTACCCACCGCCCTGTGCTCAGCCACGCGCACGCAGCATGGTGGCTCCGCTCGGCAGCGTCGCTTCTCCCATCCCGCCCAGGCTGCTGCTGGGGGACCGGAGCTCAGCCCCACATAGCATCTCCCACCCTTTAACTTTTGAGGGTTTTGTTTTTTTTTTTTTTTGGCCTGGGGAAAGACAGCTGGACTAGCAGGTTAGGGAGGTGATGGGACAGCGTGGGAGGGGTCCTGTGCTGGGAGGAGCTGGGGGTGCAGCCCCCCACCCAGGGGTGACCCGGTGCCCGTTGCAGCCCCAGATGTCTCCAGGTGCCCTGGGGTGCAGCCCGTAGCTGTGATGAGAGCAGTGCTGCCAGCCCTGCAGTGAGGCTCGTGGAACCTCTCCAAGCTAGCCACAGCCCCGTGCCCCTGGGGGGGCTTTGTCTGGGGAATGGGAACAGCTGGGTCTCTCCCTACAGCACGTGTCCCCATCCTCCTCCAGCCCCGCTGTGCCGCTGGGAGGAGCCCGCGTGCCCCTCTGACCTCCCCGCTCCCTTTCAGCATCTCTCTGCCTCGATTTAGAAGCAGAAAAAGGGGTGCAGGCCATCCTCAGCCAAGCCAGGATGTTTCCAAGGGTCAACGAGAGTGAGGAGAGGGACCCAAGCACAGCCCCAGCCTGTCCCCATGTCCCAGGGACCCCAGGAGCCAGCAGGACAGGAGGGACCGGGGGGGCTGGCCCTGTGCTCCCCCCCAGCAGCAGGCACAAGAAGGTGCTGGCAGGAGCTCCCAGCTCTGGGGTGAATCCCACACCGAGCATCCCATGCAGCCCGCCGGCTGAGAGCCGTTCCCAGCAGCTGGTCNAATAATAAAGAAAAAGAAAAGAGAGAGAAACCAACCTTAGGAAAAGCAACAACAACAAAACCACCACCTGTCCTCCGGGAGCATTCTTCTGTCTGCACAATAAAACCTTAGGTTGTGTGTCGGAGCGTGTGTGCAGTGCGGGGCGGGGGGAAGCAGGCAGGGTGAGGTGCTCTGCTGGGGGGGGTGACATCCTGCAGTGGGGGGGTGACACCCTGCAGCCATCCACGCCCCCCTTCCATCCTGGAACCCACGCTCCTCACCCCATTGTGAACTCAGGGGACAGCTGGGCAGGGGGAGAAGGGCAGAGCAGGGTAGGTACTAGCAGCGTCCCCTCCTCGGCCACACGCTGGCATGGGCACAGCATCCCTTGGCACCCCAGCCCCATCCTGCCCTGCCCGCAGCAGGGCTGTGCCCATGGATGCATCCCGCAGGCAGGGAGNCCCCCCCCCCTGCCCCCCCCCCTGCCTGCTTGCTTGCTGTCTCGTGCTGCCCAGGTCGTGCACAGCTGGGGCAGGGCAGAGCNTACAGACCCATCCCAGAGCTCCCGGCCCCATTGCAATGCACATCCCGTGCCTGCACGCTGCCCCAGGGATGCCAAGGGCCATGGAAACCCCTCCAGCAGCCGCATGCTGCTCCCTGCCCAGCATCAGGTGCTTCCCAGGAGCTGGGGACCAGGGGTGCACTCATCCCTGTGTCACCCTCCCGGGTCACACCCAGGCGCCTGTCTCGTGCGGCCCTCCCTGTTTTGGGGCTGGAGCTGGGCAGGAGGGAGGAAGATGCCACCCTAATTGCATCCCGCCTAATTGCCGTCAGCAGGCGCTGGCTGAGTCACAGCTCCGAGGTGCTGGCGCACCGGGCCACCCCGGGCAGGTCAGGGCTCTGCCCTGCTGTCCCCACATGTCACCGTGCTGGGTGCTCCTGGCCCACTCCCACTGTGCTCTTCTCCCAGAGGAAAGAAGCACAAAGCCCAGACCGCCTCCTCCATCCCTCCCTGCTCAGCCCGTATCCATCCTTTCCCTCCTGAATCTCCATCTCTTTCTCCAGACCCCCGCCACCCCCCATGCTCCCCCAGCCTCACCTTTTGCTGTGGGCCACCCTCGGGCTCGTGTCCCCTTTAAGCCTCCCCGCAGCTGGAATGCGAGAGGAGCATTTCGGCGCCCTGTGAGGTCAGATAANTGCGCCCGCTCCCAACCCAGCCCTGGGGTGACCGTCCCGCTGCCATCAGCCCCCCAGAGCCCCTGCTCTGCTCCAGCCCCAGGGCAGCCCCCCAGGAGGCAGCGCCGGACCAGCAGAGCCCATGAGCAGCCGCCCCGTGCCAGCCCCGTGCCCCTGAGCGTGCACCCAGCCAGCACCCACCGGTGAGTGCAGGGGTGTGGGGTGCCAGCAAGACCCCACACCTTCCCCCCTTTTTCCTTTGGGTGGGTGAAGCCATGGGGGAGATGTTTTTTGGGTTCACCCAGCATCGTGCCCTGCACAGGGTGGGCAGAGCCGTGTCCCGCACGCTCCCCCAGGCTCCTTTTTTCCCCACCCGCAGACCTCAAAGCAATAACTCTAGGCCCTACATCAGTGTTCTCCCACTGGGTTCAGGGTTTTGCTGCCTGGGGATGGCCCAGGAGCAGCAGGGTGTGCAGGTGGGGATGTGTCAGCAGCAGTGACACACAGGCAGCACACGTGCACTGAGCTGGGAGGGTTCTCAGCCCCAGGGGCAGCTCCCCTGCTTCATCCCCTCCTGACACCCCAGGACACACAGCCCCTCGGCCCTAACTCGCTCACAGATGGGAGCAGGCAGGGTGCCCCATGGTGTCCCCTTGTTTTTTCCTCCGTCGCAGCGGGGTGGGAGCTCCTGAGTCACCTCCATGCTGGGACATTGTGTCTCAGGGCACACGGCTCGCAGCCTGCGTCAGCACCAAGCAGCTGTGCCGCAGCACCTCGGCCCGAGCCAGGGCTGTGTAAGCTGAGCCCGTCCTGGGGCTCCACAGCCACCGAGGGGGACAGCTGCCACCAGGGCCACCAGCAGAGCATGGCAACCTTCCCCGTGCCCTCCTCCATAGGATACCCATAGGGAGGGTCCCACTGGCAGGAGCAGGAGGATGGGATGCGCTCCCCATCCTGAGCATCCTCTGGACCACTGGGTCCCCTTGGTGCTGGCTCACGGCCACGTGGCCACTCACCGGATGTTCCTGTGCCTCAGTTTCCCCAGGGAGGATGATGGGGGTGCAGGAGGCCTGACTCAGCCACGGCAGCCCCAGGGCTTTGCCAGGCAGCAGGAAAGCTCAGCACTATTACGGACAGGGAGGGGCCAGGCAGGTGAGGAAGCGATGGGAGGAACCGGGGTTTTCTCACACCTCCTCAGCTCCCAGGGCTCATGGCACACTCTGCTCCCCTGCAGCCCTGGGCTCCGCGGCGATGTGACATGGGGACCGCGCGGCGCAGGTGGTCCTAACACAGCGGTCCTGCATGGTAAGAGCTCTCCTCCCATGACACCAGCGGGTTCACTGCTGTGTGCGGGGCAGGATCCCTCCCTCAGCCCCACATCCCTCCACCAGCTCCCCCACGGCACACACTGCCCCGTAGCACCAGCCCTGGCGCCAGGAAGCTCCCATTGGAGCCACAGGGCTCCAGCACCCTCACCCCAATGCCCACGGGGGTGTCGGTCCTTGGCTGGGTCCCACATCCCCCGAGCAAACCCCTGGATCCCAGCTGTCAGAGCAGCTCTGGGGCTGCTGGCACAAATGGGTTGGGGAGAGCCGGGTGTTGGTGGTGGATTTGCCTGCGAGGGGATTATTCAGCCCTCGGTTCCCAAACAGGTCTGTGCACTCCGGCTTGCTCCCGCTTGCAAATAGCTTCCTCTGGCTGCGGGCTGGCTGCTCGCTCAGCAGCGGCACGGGGACACAGCCCAGGGCCAGGCAGGGAGGATCCCACAGTGACCGGGTTGGTGCCTGTCCCCACGCCCGGCTGTGCCCCGCATCATGCAGGCAGGGCCACGCTCCGTCCCCGTCACCTCTGCTGCCTTGGAGCAGGGCCAGTGCCCGCCCCAGTGGGGCTGGGAAAAGCCTCGGCCATCTCCTGGGTGACAGGGGACTCTCGGAGGCACCTCCTGCGAGGGAAGGGACGCGGGACAGCTGGGGAGCCTCAAGACAGGTAGGGGACATCAGCCCAGAAAAGGACTAGGACTCTCCTGGTTTGCTTGATGCTGGGGAGGTTTCTGACTGCTCTGTCCCAGCTCCGCATTTGCCCTGGGCACCTCCATCCCTCTCCTGGTCCATGGCAGGAGCCACCGCTCCCCTCGGGGACCCCGTGCCTGCGGGTGGCTGTGCGTGGTGGCAGGGACACAGCAGCCTTGCTACAGCACTGCCTAAATTATTGATGGCAGGGCACCTGCTTGGCAGGGAGACAGGCAGGTGGGGTGACCCCATGGTCCCCAATGCCCTTTGGTGGGCTGTGGCACCACATGGGAGCAGGAACAGACAGCGAGGATCGCTGTGCTGGCAGCCAGGGGACAGCACAGCAGCGATGCCACAGCGGGGGCAGCAGCAGTGCCTGCAGCCTCGGTGCAGCTGCCCACGAGCACCCGTTGCCACGCACAGTGCAGCCCTGGGGGTCCCTCCTGCATTGCTGTGTGCCCAGAGGCACACGGGTGGCACTGCTGGCTCAACGAGCTCTGTCCTCTGCTCACCCCTCCCAGGGTGCCCATCCGTGGGTGCTGGCGGGCACCCCGCTGCGCCCACGGGGCTGAGCCACCCCCTCCTCTTGCAGCCGATGCCTGCAGCTGAGCCCCCAGCATGTCCCAGCTCTCCTCCACGCTGAAGCGGTACGTCGACTCGTCCCGCTATGCCGAGACCACCTACAGCAGGATGCCCAGCAGCTACAGCTCCTACACCTCCTACGGCTCCACCTTTGCCTATGCAGACAGCAACAAAATCGGCTTCAAATCCAGCTACCTGCCCTCCCCTCGCTACCACCACAGCAGACTGTCCCCGACCTACGACAGCGGGCGGCTGCCCCTGTACCCCGACTCCAGCATCCGCCTGAGCCCCGCGTACATCCATGCACAGCCCCGGCCGTCGAGCAGGGGGCTGAGCGGGGGCACATGCTACACCTTCACCAGCCCCCCCAGCAGCCCCCAGAGCTACCAGCCCTCCTCCACGCTTCTCAGCCGTCACAAATCCATCAGCCACTCGGACCTGGCGCGGGAGTTCTCGGGGCTGCACACCTCGGACAGCGCCTACGAGCCCAGCAGCAGCGGCCGCCAGGAGCTCAGCGCCCTGCAGCACGCTGCCACGCACTCCGACTACGTCCGAGATTACCTGGAGAGGAAGGGCAGCCGCCGCAGCCTCCCCTCCTCCATCCGCCAGCCCTGCGAGAGGGATGATGATGATGATGATGGCAGCATGGCCACTCCCGACCTCACGGTACGTGGCACACAGTGTGATGGGAAATAAGTGGTCTGTGCAGGGCTGTGCTGAGCAGTGGGGCAGAGGGGGGCTGTGTGCTCCCCCTGGATTGGTGCCTTGCAGGGGTGCTGCCAGCATCGTGCCACCAGTGAGTGCAAACCCACTGGGTGCACAGGTCCATGCTTCTCAATGGTGGTGGTGGCTGTGCAGCATCACACCCAGTGTGCAACCCAAGGGTTCCCAACTCACACCATTTCCTTCATCCAGAGCTGGGAGCTCTGCTTCATACCCGTTCTTCTTCCTCAAGCTGCTTCTCTCAAGCTCCTCTTGTGCTGCTGCTCCCATTTGAACTGCTTCCCTCTGCTCCCTGAGCTATCTCTCTGCCGGGCCCTTATCTAAGCCCAGGGCAACCCCGCCCCAGATCCACCCCTTTGGGTCACAGGGGCCCACCCCTTCCAGAGCACAGATGCAAATAATCCACTGGTGTTTCCCGGGCCAGCCACAGCCCTCCATCACCTGCTCAGCTGTCCAGCTCAGGCCATGATCAGCTGTTTCCCTACACAGTGGTGCAGCATTGTACGGGGTGATGGGCACTCGGGGCTCCCCATGCCAATTGTCACCACACCATGCCCAGAGCCCCAGGCAGAAGCAGCTATCGTGCACTCAACCCAGCAGCACCTGGTAGTTTTCCACTTGGGTTCCCTTCCAGGATCCCGTCAGGCTTTGCCCGCAGTGTTTCCCACTCTCTGTGAGTCCATCCCAGCACAGGGTCTGACCCCCATTGGTTCCCTACACCTCTGTCCCACCCAACAGGGAAGATGAGGGCTGGAGGTGTCACTCCTGCATCCCCACGAGCAGCACGAGAAGCTCTTTCCTTCCCTTCTCCACTGCAAAAGGGCTGTGGGAGCATCCTGGAGGTGCTGGGGTCACCTGCACCGGGCGGTGATGCTGGGATCGGTGACAGCAGCTTAGGTTTCCTCGGTGCTTCGATGCACACACCTGCTACTTTCCATTCCTATGCATTTTTTCCCCCATTCCCAAGCTGGGAAGCGGACGTCCCAGTCGTAAAACAAAGTACAGGTGCCTGCGGCCGTGCCGGGTGCCGGAAACATGCTCATGTCACAGCCCTGGTGCTGCCATCAGTTCTGCCCCATTACCCGGCCCCGGGGGCAGCTCCGGAGCTGGGGCACAGCCGGGGCTGTCCCTGTGCTTTTCCCATCCCCTTCCTTGGAACTGCGTGAAACAGAGGAGCCTGGTGCCTCAGTTTCCCATCCCGCAGCGCACAGAGGGGTGCCTGCAGCTGTAGCAGGTGATGATGGTGCCAGGAAGGCAGGAGCTGTGCTGCCCCATTAACGCCCGCGTGGACACAGGGTCAGGAGGGCAGAGGCAGCCACGGAGCTCTCTGCGGCCCCATCCTGAGCAGCTGATGGCTCTGGCCCGTGGCCAGTCCCAGCCCTGCCTGCCCTTGTGCTGCCAGCCAGCCCCGTGGCAACCTCTGCTGTGGCAGAAGGTCACTGCTGCCGAGGGGACAGCTGGGGACTGGTCGCTCTGTAGCTCCAGGAGCCCACATCCCACTGCAGGGGAGCTTGGTCCCAGGGCACAGGGAACAAGGATGGGCACAGGACGTGGCTGATGCCACCCTCGTGCCATGGTGCCAGCTTGGCGAGGGTGCACACAGCAGCCCCGATCCTGCCTGCAAGCCATGCACTGCAGGGCAGGGAGCTGTGCCCCAGCCCTGGGGTGCAGCCGTGAGCCACGGGGGTGTGCACGCTGTGTCCCTGTGTGTGCAGTGTACACACCGCGGGCTGTGTATACAGACACACACGCAGGCGCGGATTACGACAAGGCTCCCGTCGTGATGCAAAAAGCCCCAGCCCTGCAGATGAATAACGCTGCAAGATGCCTCCTCAGATATTTTTGCTGGTGCCAAAAATAGTCTCCTCTTTCCCCCTCCCCCTTCCCCCACCTCCATCATCCCCTCCAGGGGCTGTGCTGTGTGAGTACGGGGCTGCAGCTGCAGCACGGGGGTCCGAGCTGCACTGCTGGCGTGGGCTGGGGGTGTGCTGGGGGGCAGAGCATCGCTGCTCTGTGCCTCCTGCATCCCAGGGAGGCTGTGCTCCCTGCTGCCCGTGGAAATTTCCCGGAGCAGGAGAGCAGGACACCTGGGTGCACGCGGGCGGAGGGGTGAAGCAGCACGGGGACGCAGGACGGGGACGCAGAGAGCCGGGCTCGCTGCCAGCCCCCGACCTGCCCTTGCTGCAGGGGCAGAGCTGGAGCCCTGCCCGCCCCGTGCCTCAGTTTCTCCAGTGCTCAGAGGGGAGGGACTGGGGGGGTCTGCCCCGTGCCTTGGGGAAGCAAACGTGATGCTGAGATACCCTTTGAGCCCCCAAAGTGGGGGCTGCGTGCTGCCTGCTCCCCCCTCAAACAAGGAGATCCCAAAGGGGAGCGTGATGCTGCCCCGCATCCCACCCACACACACAGCCCCGCTCAGGGGGTGGGGGCTGCATCCCATCCCCGTGGGCGGGAGAGGGGCGGCCGTGCTGGTGCTCGCTGCATTACCCCGTAGCGGGGATGGGACGGAGCCCGGAGCACAGGACAGTGGCACCTGGTGCCGTGTCCCCAGGGGCTCAGCGTGGCGGCGGTCACGGCCGCCCTTCGCGGCCCCCCCTGGCTCCCCGCAGCACGGCTGTACCACGCGGTGCGGCGGGGGCTGGCCGTCACGGAGCCCTGCTGCTGCCTCTCCACCCATCTGATGTCAGAGCTGCTCAGGTGCCGGCAGCCCCAGCCAGCCGGCATCGCGACCGCTCGGCCACGGCGCTGCTCCGGGCAGGCCTCGCCCCGTCCCCCTGCCCTCGGCCGGCCCGAGGAGAGGGGCCCCTCCCGGCCCCCCCCGGCCGCTGGCGGGGGGCACCATGAGGGACTCCTACACGGTGACGCTGCCCGAGGAGCCCCCCGCGCTCCCCGACCTTCACAAGGAGCTGCGGCCCCGCGCCTCCATGCCGGGCTCCCTGCTGGTGTCCACCTTCGTCGGGCTCGTCCTCAACAAGACCAAGGTACAGCCCGCGGGCTGGGGGGGCACGGGACCCCCCGCCCCNTCGGGGTCCCTCGGACAGCGCTGCCCCTGCCGTGACCTTGGTCACCTTGCTGCGTGTGGCCGTGTGGCAGTGTCACCCGGCTGTCCCCAGGGTGCAGCACCGGGGCTGGGACCCTGACGGCAGGGCAGGGGCTGGCGCAGGGTCGGGGCATTTATGTAAGTGTTGCTGCTAGTGCTGGTGTGTGCATGGAGCAGGACAGCCTGGGTGCTGTCCCCTGTCCCCATCCCCTGTCCCCATCCCCTGTCCTCATCCCCTGTCCCCATCCCCTGTCTTTGTCCCCTCCTGCAGTGCAGCCTCGGGGACTCCCCAGCCGCCGCCGCGTGAGCTGCTGCCGTGTCCTAGATAAAGCCGGGCCGGGCGAGGGGGATTAGGGGGAGTTGAGTCACCCTGGGGAGGGAAAACAGGGGGGGGAAACACGACCTTGGTGCGTGGGTGCTGTGTGCACCCCTGCCCCGGGGCTGCCGCGTGCATGGGGGCTTTGAACCCACCCTGCGTGCTCCTGTGCCCTTCCCTGCTCCCAGCGCTGGGGACAGGGATGGGGCAGTGGGGACACAGCCACCTCCATGCTGCAGGCACCTGGGCTGCGTGGCACGGCCACGTGTGCCTGGCACAGGGCACCTGGGTGCCCGCCGGGCGATGCCCCTGCGGCGGGCGATGCCTGCACCACCGCCATGGCACACGTGTAACTGGATCTGGGTTATTTTGGGCTGCTGTCAGGGCTGGGTGCTCAGCACCTCCCACACGCGCACCAGCTGCTGCTATTTCGGAGCTGCTGGGCCCCCTCCTCTCCTCCTCCTCCCCCTCCCCACACTCGGGGGAGGACCCCCTGCTGCAGGCTCTGGTGGCACCGCTGCCCAGCGCGGGTCGGGGAGGCTCTCCCTGCCACTGCTCTCTGGACTTCATCCCACAAAGCAGCCATGCCCACGTCCAGGTGGCATTTCTGTGCGGTGGGCAGCAGCGTGGCACCCCCTGAGCCATCAAGCAGGCACAGGGCAATGCCACTTCCCAGGGCATGGGGCTGGCAGGGGCAGCCAGCCCGGCCCCAGGGCATAGGGCAGCAGGGAGGACTTTGATCCCTGGGAGCCATCCCGGGCCAGGCAGCAGGCGAGCAGCACGGCTCCTCGGCCCCCGCTGCCAGGAGCACCCGCAGTGCCCCGCTGTGCACTTATGGGGCCGCCCCACACGGGTGCTGGCAGCCCCCATCTCAGCCCCTTTCCCTCTCCCTGCAGAGCTCCAAGGCGGTGCAGGGGCTGACCGGCCTGCGGAACCTCGGCAACACAGTGAGTGCTCCTCCCAGCTCCTCTCCCCTTGCTCCTCCATCCCCATCCCCTGCCCCAAGGTGCCCCCCCGGCCCCGCCGCCTCCCTCCATCCCTCCGCCTCACGTTGCCATGGTTTTCCCTTCTGCCTCCCCCAGTGCTTCATGAACTCCATCCTGCAGTGCCTGAGCAACACCAAGGAGCTGCGGGATTACTGCCTGCAGAACCAGTACCTGCGGGACCTCAACAACAACAGCCGCATGCGCACCGCGCTCATCTCAGGTACCAGGGGTGTGGGGGGAGGACAAGGATGGGGACAGCCACGGGGCACCCATCCCTGTGGTGCTGAGCTTCCTCCGTGCACGCAGAGTTTGCCAAGCTGATCCAGCTGCTGTGGACCTCATCCCCCAACG
>WBMW01004733.1:14147-76812 GCA_013396635.1 Penelope pileata | reverse complement strand
CGGGCATGGCTGGGGGGCGGCGGGGCTGGGCCGGGGGCTGCTGCCCGCTGCTGTGCGTGCTGCTGTGCTGCGGTGAGTGCGGGGCGCGGGGGCGCCCGGGGCACCCGCGGGGGTCGGGGCCGCTCCCCCGGTGCGGGGCTTTGCGGGTGCGGTCGGGGCGCGGAGTGCGGCTGCTGTTGGGGGAGATAAGGGAGGCGATCGCTGGGTTAGGGTGCGAGATGGGGTGCGGGCGTCTGCGGGATGGGGCCCGGCGGGGTGTGTTTGCTGCTGGGATGGGACACGGAGCGTGTCTGTTTTGGGGCACAGCATGGGATGCGTCAGCTTTTGGGTTCCGATATGGGATCGGTCCGCTTTGGGTGTGTCGTGGGGTGCAGGTATCGCAGGACCGCAGGGTGCAGCTGCTTTTGGGGTGGGACATGAAATGCTTTGCTTTTGGGGTGTGCCATGGAGAAGCCACTTTTGGGGTGCGACACTTGGTGCGAGGTGCACAGGTGTCCCCCAGGAACAGGGGGCCCCTTCCCCTATCCCCCTTCCCTGGCTGCGGCTGAACGCTGCTCCCACAATAGGGGTGCGTGGGGCTGGGGGCTGTGCTCACCCCTGGGGGCCCCCGGGGCCGTTCCCGTCTGGGCTGAGCGCGGGCACCGCCTGGCCAGAGTCCAGGAATGCTGCACCGGGGGAGTGGGGCTGGGAGCAGCCCCCCCCAGCCCGTCCCCGCCCTGCAGGCTCTGCTTCAGGAGTGCATCAGTGCATGCAGAGCTCCACACCGCTCCTGGGGTGCTTTGCAGCCCCCAAAAGCAGTACAGGGTGGGGGATCTCACTGCACTCCGGTGGCCGGGGCAGGTGGATGGCAGAGGGTGAGGGCAGCGTGCCCGGGTCCTGCACGTGTGCCTGCTCCTTAGGAAGCACCCACCCCTTTCCTTCTTAGGAGGTTTTCCCTGAGCGCTGTGTTTCTCTTGGCTTTTTACGCTTTGCTTTTTTTAACCCTCTTTCCATTTTAATTTCCCCCCTGGGTACGGGGCTGCGTTTCCTGCCCTGGGGTCCTGGCGCCCGGTCGCTGCCCGGCTGCAGGGATCCCAGAGCCCCAGCTGAGAGCTGAGAGCTGAGAGCTGAGCACTGTGCTCCCACCCCTGTGCTGGGACCCCTCCTCACAGCACAGCACTGACCGTGGACATTGCTCGGCAGCACCGTGGTGCTGGCGGTGGCTGGGTGCTCCCCAGCAGCACGGGGGGTGCAGCTGGGGGAACTGGGTGCCCCCATGGAGGGGACAGCGATGGGGCTGGGGAGGTATCTATGGGGGGAGATTGGCCGTTCCCATTGTGCGTGGAGTTTGTTGGGACGTGGGCAGCACTCGGCTCCGTCCCCATTCCCAGCACAGCGCGGCTCTGCACGCTGCCCCCGAGATGGGACCAGAAGCCCCCTGCAGCCCCAGGCTGCAGCCTGCGGTGCCCCTCTGCTCCCTGCTGGGTGCTGGGGGCTGTGCTGCCCGCACCCCTGGCCCTGCAGCAGCCTGGCTGCTCCCCGCCCCCTTCCCCTGCTCTAAAAGCAAATCTTTGTTCTCGGAGCGCTGGCTGCGGGCCGGCTGTGCTCCAGCCAGATGGGAAGGCACGGGGCTCTCCTCCCTTCCCCGCTGGCTGCAGGCGGCCGCTCTGCAGCTCGAGGTCTCCTCTTGGAGCTGTGCCATGCACTCGGGGCACACGGTTTGGGCTGGAGCTTGGCTCTGCACCCCATGCACGGCCGATGGTTCTCCGGTGTCCCCTCTGAGCTGTGCTGGGTGTCACCGTGTC
The DNA here is from genome assembly GCA_013396635.1 of Penelope pileata. Lineage (NCBI taxonomy): Eukaryota > Metazoa > Chordata > Aves > Galliformes > Cracidae > Penelope > Penelope pileata. Next base: position 75,028 of record WBMW01004733.1, on the reverse strand, counting down.
CCCAGAGCCCACTGTCCCAGGGTACCTGGTGCCACTCCAAGTCGCCCACGCCTGGGGTCAGCTTCAGTCCTGCAGCAGCGCAGGGGCTGCAGGAGGGGCTCTGGTGTCCCCGTGTCCCCATGTGTCACCGCACCCTGCTGAGTCCTTCACCCCAGTGCCCACCTGCCCCAAAGGACTGGGGAGCAGGGGGAGGCGGGGAGGGGGCTGCAGCCCCCGTGCTCTCCTCCTGAAGGGCAGCGAATGTGCAGGAGGGCACTGGCTGCCAGGCGCAGATGCCAGCCATTCCCCAGCTCTGAGCTCATGGTTTCGGCTGCTTCGTGGCCGGGACGGGGGCTCACACGGAGCAGCTCAGCCCTGCAGTGCTGCTCTCCCAGGGCTGGCAGCCATGGGTGCCCATGGGCTGTGCCAGGTCGTGGCCGGGTGCCTCTGGTCATCCCTCCCCGTGCGTGCCCTGCCCAATTTCCTGACCCCGGTGTGTGCTTATCTCTGGGGCTCTCACCTGTTTTTCCAGCTCCTCCTTTCCTGCACGCTGCTTTGCTCACCCTTATGCTGTGCTGACGGAGGGGTGGGGGCTGCAGGGGGTCCCCCCGTGCTGCTGGGGTGCAGCACAGAGGGCTCCAGGCTGCGTTTTGGGGCGGTGCCGCCGCGTTCCCAGTTCAGACAAAGAGCACTCGGTGGGCACGGCGCTCCCCTTGGAGCTGCGTCCCTGCAGGGCCGTCACCGCGCGGCACTATCGGGGCAGTGTTGACACAGCTGCCTTCCTGCAGCCCTCTGCTCCCCGCTTCCCACACCTGGGCTGGGCTGTGCTGCCAGACCCGTTCCCATTCCCTCCTGGGGGGCTGCGTGCTGCCATAGGGCGTGCACACCCCGTTGCTTTCCCAGCATGGAGGTGGTGACGGTGCCATCCATACCATGACGCAGCCCTGCTCCGTGCCATGCCCCGATGGTGCTGCTCAGCCCCAGCCCCAGCGCAGCACCCCGGGTCGATGGCCATTACCTCCCTGGAGCGCTGCCAGGTGCTCCATTACTGCCGGCTGCCACCCGTGCTGCGGGCACAGATAGCAAGGAGATCACCTCGGGAGGGTGCTTGGGCTCTGGCTCTGGGTGCTGGGGTGCTGGGGGGTCCCCGTTGTGCTGGGGACACGGTGACAGTGCCATGTGCCACCCCAGGTGCAGCCGGGCAGGCAGAGGTCTCCGTGCCGGCGGTGCTGGAAGTGGAGAGTGGTGCAACGGCCAGGCTGGAGTGCGGCTTCTCCATCCCTGAGAACGGCTCCTACATCGACTGGTTCTACGTGAGTGCCCCCAGGACATGGCATGGGACAGCTATGGGGCTGTCCCCGGGGCTCTCCATCAGCATCCTCCCCTGGTCCCCAGGTTGACCGCGCCAACCGGGTGAGGCTGTGCCGCATCACCGATGCCGGGGTGCAGATGGAGGACACGGATTCCCGGGCGCGGCTCTCAGTGGGGGAGGACCATGCCCTGTCCATCAGCAAGGTGACGGTGCAGGATGCTGGGACCTTCGTGTGCCAGGCTGGGGCAGGCAGCCAGGGCGAGAAGCAAACCGAGCTCCGCGTCTACAGTGAGTGCCGGGGCGGCTCCGCGCTGGGGATGGGGATCCTGTCCCATCCCTAACGCGTGGGGTGGCTTCTTCCAGAGGTCCCCGCGCCCCCTGAGATCACAGCCAGCTCGGCCGGCATCCCCGTGCACAGCAGCGAGACCCCACAGGTGAGGAGCGATCCCAGCCCTGTGGGGTTCCCCAATTGCCCATGCCCATAGGGCAGCCCCGGGGCTGTGCTGAGCTCATGGTGCTCTGTGCTGCTGCAGATCGCTCAGTGCGTGAGTGAGAACGGCTTCCCAGCCCCCAACATCACCTGGCACAAGAACGGGGAGCAGCTGCAGGGGGAGGAGAACAGTGAGTCCATGGGATTGGGATGGGGATGGGGATGGGGAAGGGGAGCAGCATCCCCCATCAGATCGGGGCTGGGGTTCCCTCCCTGCGTGCTGCGGGCTGGGAACATCGCATGCATCCCCTGCAGAGGTGAAGATCCTGGCCACGGTGACCCGCAAGTCCAGCGGGCTGTACACGGTGAGCAGCGTCCTCTTCGCGGCGGTGACGCGGCAGGACCGCCATTCCCTCTTCCACTGCACCGCACACTACTGGCTGCGGGGACAGAGGCGCACGGCCGAGTCACCGCGGGTCAACGTCACCGGCTTCTGGGAGCCGGGGGCCGGGGGCGGTGCCTGGTGCTGGGGGGGACCCGTGCCCACCCCCCGTGCCCGCTCTGTCCCCCCCCAGACCCCACGGAGAGCGTGGAGCTGCGCGTGGAGTCGTCCTCGGCGCTGGTGAAGGAAGGGGACGATGTCAAGTTGGTGTGCGAGGCTGATGGGAACCCTGCGCCCGTCTTCAGCTTCTACAAGAGAGTGAGCAGGGGGCTGGCCGCTCTCCCATCGGTCCCAGCATCCCTCATCCCGTGGGATGTGGTACCCGGGATGCAGGGGCTGAGGCTCTGCTGTCCCCGTGCCCGCAGCTGGGGGACAACTGGCAGGACCTGCCGTTGCCGGCGGACACTGGCAGCGGGGTGCTGCTCCTGCACGGCGTCAACAAGAGCAGCAGCGGCCTGTACAGGTGCCAGGCACTGGATCTGGACAACATGCAGCAGCTGGAGAAGGACGTGGAGCTGGTGGTGAACTGTAAGGCTGCGGGAGGGAGCGTGCGCCCGGCGGCGGTGCCGCATCCCCTGCTCACAGCCCTGCGCTCCCGTCCCTCCCGCAGACATCGAAGGGGTCCGGGTGAAGATGGAGCCCTCCTCGCCCCTGCGTGAAGGGGACAGCGTGAGGCTGAGCTGCAGCGCACACAGCCCCGTGGCCCTGAGCTACCACTGGAGGGACGGCAGGGTGAGCGCGGGGGGAGCACTGCGCCCAGGGACCGCTCAGCCCCAGGGTGGGCTCACAGCCGTGGGGTGTCCCCTCCGAAACAGGGCAGGAAGGTGGCGGAAGGGAACCAGCTCCTCCTGAGCAACCTCACCTTCGAGAACTCCAACAACTTCAGCTGCAGGGTGGAGGCACGCAGCGTGCCGGGGCTGGAGCGCAGCGAGCGGGTGGCCGTGGCCGTGCAGGGTAAGGATGGGCACGGGATGACCCCCCCCCCTGCTGGCATCGTCCCCGCTGTGCAGGGAGCAGCAGGCGCTGGCTGTGCCCTCCCCGCAGGGAAGCCGCGCATCGTGGCCATCAGCTCCCCGCTGTACGTGCACCATAACGACGTGGTGAACCTCACCTGCAAGGCCATCGCCTTCCCCCGGCCCTCGGTGCACTGGAGCATCAACGGGACGGTGAGCACCGGCTGGGGGCTGTGGGCAGCTCTTGGCGGGGGGGGAAGCACTGAGCCCCCAATGCCCACATCCCCGCAGGCCCATGAGTACATGGACAACCAGCACGTGGCCAGCAACCTGACGGTGCGCGTCAGCCCAGAGCTGCTGCGGGCGGGGGCCACGTGCCGCGTGTCCAACATGCTGGGGGTCAGCGAGAAGCACATCCAGCTGCTGGGTGAGCTCTGCGTCCCATCTCCCCGTCCCTGCTCTTCGCTGCTCCGGGCTGGGATGGGTGTACGGTGGTGCTGGGTGGGTGCCACCGAGGAGCTGTGCTCCTCTGCAGCCTGGGGAGGGAGCTTCAGTCCCTGCGTGCTGCTCCTCTCCCCGCCAGCAGCGAGGGAGCGTGGCTGTGTCTCCACCTGCAGGGTGTGGGAGCTTCCTGCTCGCCCTAGCGTGCTGCAAGCATCCTGCAAAGGGATGGGGGCTGGCAGGAAACCCTGCGAGCCATCACCCTGCAGTGATTTTTTGGGGAAGGGAGCTCTGCTCCTCGCCCCCAGGAGGGATGCGCAGTGACCTCCTCCTCCCCTGCGCTCTCCAGATCAAAAGACATCGGAGAGCAAAGGCGTGATCATCGTGGCCATCATCGTCTGCATCCTGGTGGTGGCCGTGCTGGGCGCTGTCATCTACTTCCTGCACAAGAAAGGCAAAATCTCGTGTGGCCGCGCCGGCAAACAGGACATGTAAGCACCGCCGGGACCCAGGCGCTTCCCATCCCACCGCTTCCCATCCCACCGCTCCTCAGGGGCTGGGCGCTGCCAGCTTCCCGCAGCCAAGGAGGAAGGAGCAGAGCTTTAGAGCAGCCGAGGGATCGGTCCCCAGGGAGGGGCCGGGCAGCTCAGGGCACCCCCGAACCAGAGCATCACTCCCTGCCCTGGAGCATCCCGGTGCCGGAGCACCATCCCTGGCCATCCCCTGCCCTGGAGCATCCCTGAGGCAGAGCCCGGGGGCTCGGTTGGTCTCTTTCACCCAGCCACGTGCCCTTAGGTATGGCAAGCATGTCTCAAAATTGTCACCTCCCTCCCCTAGCACAAAGCCAGAGGCACGTAAAGACAAGAATGTAGTTGACGTTAAGTCAGATAAACTTTCCGAAGAGGCGGGGCTCCTGCAGGGCACCAACGGCGAGAAGAGAACCGCAGCCGAGCAGGTAGGAGCCAGCGTCGGGCGCTGCCCTCGGCGGGGCCAGGGCCGTGCTGGGGCTGGGAGCTGCAGCCAGGGCTGCTCGAGGTAACGCTTCTCTCCTCCCGCAGCGCTCCACACCCTGCATGGGCCTCCATCATCCATGCTCGGGGCGGGGAGGGGGGAGAGCTGCTGCTCCGGGGACGCAGGGCGGCTCTGCTCCACGCCAACCCCAGTGTTTGGGGAACCGCTGCCTGGCCCCGCTCCTTCCAGGCTCCCTGGAGCATCCTTGGGGCTGCCCCAAGGGCTGTGGGGAAGGCGGCTGCACAAGCAGCCCTGGCAGGACTCAGAGCATCCCTGCACCTGGTTGGGGTGAGATGGGGCTCCAGGGGCTGAGAGCCCCCGGGGGCTGCAGGAACCGCTCCCAGTGCCGGGCTGTCGCCACACCAGGGCTCCCTGCAGCTCTGTGTGCCATAGGACAGAGCCCTGCTATTGTGCTCCCCTCCTTTATTTTTACACTAACTGCTTTTTTCCCTCCCTCCCACTTTTCTCTTTTTGCCCGACCGAAGAGCGAGAAATACATCGATCTGAGAAACTAGAGAGGGGAATCTCCTAAGTGCTTTCTTCCTTCGACCCTTTCCTGCTCTTGGATTGCCTTGTACCCCTGCTCCAGCTCCGGGGCACGGCCGCAGGCAGCAGCCCCCAACCCCTCCCCCGGGCTGGGGACTCGGCAGCAGCGAAGCCGGACTTGCTTACTGCTACAGAGAAGCCAACAGCCATCTCCAACAGAACCACCCCGTCCAGCTGCCTGATGGAAGGATTGGAGACTTTTTTCTTTTCTTTCTTTTTTTTTTTGTAAGGAAATCCGTTGTGTATATTTGTGGGGAAGTTTTGATGCGTTTTACCCCCAACACTTGCTCTGAAAATATTTTCCTTTTCCTCCGTGCTCCCGTGGGATGCCCCAGGCGCCTTGGGCAGAGCAGGGTGCAGACAGATGGGGAAGGGCTGTGCTGGATGATGGGGAAGGGCAGTGCTAGAGCATCGCTCCCTGCTGCTGGGAGGTGGCAGGGCTTGGCTGTCCCTGCCCTGTTGTAGCCCCAGGAAGCTGTGACCCTTTGGGCAGCAGTGCCTGGCCAGGCTGCGGGCTCAGGCAGGTGCCAGACCCAACTTCCCAGCTTTTAGAGTTTGCTGATGAGGGGGAGGGCAGCTGGATTGCTGTTAGGGAGGCTGCACAGCTGCTGGCATCAGCGGGCTGTGTTTAGATGTAAACCTAAGGAATGTTAGGTCAGGGCCAGGCAGCGATGTCTCAGGGTTGCATTTTTCCCTTTTTTTTCCCCATTTTTCTTTTCTTTTTTTCTTTTTTTTTTGGCTAACCATTTATCAGCCCCGGGGAGAACCGGTTCATTTCTTGCTTCACCCCTGGCCCCAGCGGAGGGAGAGGGGCAAGCAGCAAACCCCAGCCCTGCCCCTGCCTCCTCCTTCCCCACCACCTCTCAGCACTCTGCTGTCCCCACCTCTGCCCCCTGCGCTTGGCAGGGCCTCAGGTCACATGGGGGGGGAAGGACAGATGTCCCCAAAAAGCCACGTGTCCCCCCCCCTCCTCAGGCGGTGCCGGGAGCCCCGCACAGCGAGCTGCACCCGTGAGCTGCAAGTGGTGTCAGAGCAGCAGCTTTGGTTTATATATATTTTTGTTGGATTGTGTGTACATTTCCAGAAGTTTTGTCTGATATTTGCAAGGGTTTTTTTTGTTTTGTTTTGTTTTTTTTTTTATATATATGTGAAAATAAAGTACCGAGTTGAAAGCCTGGAGGTGAGGTTGTTCCCGTTCCCTGCTTTGCTCCATGTGGGATTCCCAGTGCAGGAATGCAAGATGCTAATGGGGGGTGGATCAGAACCTGCTCTTAAAAGCCACAGATAATTAGCTGTTTATATATATATATATATATATCTTTTTCTGTGTATATAATATATACAGAATTATATATAGAATTACATATACAAATCTATATTCTATAATTCTTTACACAAATTCCAACAGTTGATTGCATTAATACCCAGCCTAGACACTAATAACTGCCAGCAGATAATTCCATCAATATGTATTGTAATAGATAACATTATTTTGCAATATGTAATTATGTTACTACTGACTATAGATCTTAAAAATTAATACTGTTAATAGAATTTAATAGATCCCAATAATAGAATCTGTTAGGTAATTGATTGATGGCTGATGTTGATACTAATAACTGTTCATAGATAATTCTGTCACTAGATTCTAATAGATAAGAAATTATCACTGTATTGATAGCTGATATAGATGCTCTTAAATTAATGGATTTTTCCCTTAAAGGACCCTAACAGGTTATATATGAATACCAGTTATTAGCTGCTCCAGATGCCAGTAAATAATCCTGACAGACCTAATACTTCTTTAACAAGTGATTTCATTAACTATTGGTACTCAAAACAAATAGGTGGAGTGCTCATTAGATGCACTGACAGCTTTTAAAAGATCATCACAGCAATACTAATATAGATTATTAATACGTTAAAAGATTCTCATAGACTGAGACAAAATTGTGTTGCTAGCTAAGCATGCTATCAAGAATTTCAATTGTGAGTTCTGATTGTAACCTAATTAATAACTACTAGAGGTAATTCTTTTAGTAGCTTCTATTCTAGATTCCATTATGTTATTTTCTTTCTAGCTTCTGTAGACACCAATAAGTAACAGCACTACTTGAAACCAGGAGATAACACATCACACACAGAACTCTCTGCTGGTATTTAGTGTCCTAATGGCTGCCATAAACACCAGTAATGCTACAGACAAGCTGCTGTTAGATTCCAGTGCACACCAAACAAATTAACAGAGCTGCTGGGAGCTCCTACAGATGCTGACAGCCACCAGCAGGTAACTGCAGCAGTAGAAGCTCCTGGGTTCTGACAGGGCCACTGACCTCACCTGGCCCCTCCAGAGACCATGGGAATCAAGAGCTGCCCATTGGGCCAACCAAGGTCACACCACCAGAACCAAACCCGTGTCTCCGTTGGATAATTAACCTCATTGGACAACTCCAGCCACTTATTTCAGGTCCAGGTGACCTCGGTTGACCTCCACGTCCTCAGCTGACCTCTCAGACCACTTATTTTGTGGGAGTTGACCTCACTTGACCTTCACGTCCTCATTCGACCTCTGCATCCTCATTTGTCCCCAGATAACCTCATTTGATCCCTCAGATCCCTTATTTTGTGAGTTGACCTCACATGACCTCTGTGTCCTCATTTGACCCCAAATAACCTCATTTGACCTCTTGGACCACTTTCTGTGAGTTGACCTTACCTGATGTTCGCGTCCTCGTTCGACCCCCGTGTCCTTACCTGACCCCAATTAACCTCATTTGATTTCTGCAGGGGACCACTGATTTTCTGCGAGTTGACCTCACTTGACCTTCATGTCCTTATTTGACCCCTGATTAACTGGTTAACTTCATTTGACCCACCTTGTCCTCATTTTAGCCTATCACACGGCAACGGGCCCTACAGGCACTGGAGTCCTGCAGCCTAGCAGAGCCCAGACACCCTTCCCAACGCTGCCAGACACTACATCCCCTCCAGCCTCCCCCTAAATCCAAGACAGGATTCAAGGCTGGCAGTCCTAGAGCATCATTGCCTCTGTAACACCCTGCCAGAGGCCCTCGGGCTCCAGCAGGGTTCACTGGACTTCAGCAGAGCCTCAGGGAGCAGAGAGCATCCATGAGACCGTACCAGAACACCAGATGTGTTGTATTATGTACGTGGGCACATATCCTTGAATTTATTATATACAATGTTCTGTACTGTGTATTTCTATAGTTACATTCTATAACTACGTGATATATTAATTATATAAATGATAGGTAGTAATTATAATAATCTGTTAGTATCTATTGGAATAGATTAACTGAGCTTCTGAGAGGCAAACAGTCTAATGGGCTCTAGCAGAGTGGGACTGACACTTCAGGACCTACCAGACCCCAAGAGGCAACGCAGAGCCCATTAGCAGTTTCCTATGGACTCCTTTGTACTCTTTAAGTAGTAACCAACTTCTTGATACGAGTCTCAGACCACATTTTTATGGATTATATCACCTATTGGTCAATTCTAGTACAATGTGTCACACTCTAGCAGCACACTTACTCACTGGCACCAACTTCACATCCCAGACTCGGGTGCTCTGAACAAGATGACTGAGGCAGGCTTCAGCAGGATCTTCCAGGACTCACAGAACCAACACAACACAGCCAATGTGCTACAACAAAGGAAATTTTATTTAAAAATAAAACTTTGTTTCGTTTTCTTTTTACTGACACAGGTGAATGAAATCCCAAAGAAGCTCTTAGTGGGCAGCATACAAGAATGGAAACAATTAATAAATAACATTAGTATAACCTCTAAACATTAACAATGCATTTGCAAACAAAATGAGGACTTTAAACCAAGTGAACCTTAAAGCTCAGCTACTCTCTGTAAGAATATTTACCTTCTGTTTTTCCTTATTCTTTACAGATCTGAAAGGATTAAATACTGCTATTATATTTTATATTAATGACACTATTATACTTTTTAAAATAGTTTGTGAAAATCTCAACATTTTTAACACTGATATCATACAAATTGGTATTTGTCATTCAAGAGAAAGAACAACTGTTCCTCCCCCACCAGGAGTTTCAAAAAAGATTTCTAGTAGGAGCTTGGAAAAATAAGCGTCCCTATTCCTCACTCATTTTTCATGTGGCACCTTTGAGAAAGCGCCCTGGGAGTTGCATTTTTTCTTGCTCAACTGAAAAACAAAAGAATAAGAAAAAAAACACTTACAGTAATGACCCTGCCTCAGGATTAGCTACAGCAATGTCATCAGTCCAGTGCAGGAAGCAACAGGCTGTGCTCCCAGCCCACCTGGGTGCCCCAGGTAAGGGCTCCACGACCACGAGTGCAGCATTTGCAGAGAGAGGCAGACAAGGGCAGTGCAGCAAAGTCCCAGCAGGCTCCTGGCAGGATATGTCTGATTGGTGATTCCCATTCAGCTGTGGTGGCACTGAACTCACAAAGCCAGCAGGAAGCCCTGGGCAGGAGAGCCGATGCGTGCCCGCTGCCTGCTCTGCTGCTCCCCCGCATCCTGAGCTCTCACTGCACAGGGGGATTTCTCCTTGCTTTGCATCCTGGCTTGACAGGTGGGGGAAAAACAGTATTTTTATTTTATTTTTTTTAAATGAGCGGAACTCGTTTTTTGTTACAAGCAAAACCAATCCTGTCCTACAATTCTACCGTCTTCACACCAAGCTTAGTACAGCACCAGTCCAGACAAGTCACTGTTAGTAACAGGCAGAGCAGGAAACCTCCACAGTTGAAATGCTACAAAACACAGTGTCAGAGCTGAAGTGACAGCTGCCCATCTCTCTTGCCCCTTTTCACACCTTTCAGAGCAGTCTCAAACACTCAAAGGCATCTTTACAGCTCGGGGCTCCTCGTTTTCACAGAGGGATGCTCAGATCCAGCCCAGTGACACAGCATTCCCTTAAGAAAGGCACGAGACATTTGGGTTTTTCTTTATCAAGTAGCGTTATCAAGTTAACTTCTGAAGAATAAAGAGCAAGGAGGTATAAAGGGAAGGAAAAAAAAAGAGAATTCTATCAGGCTCACCTTTCTGAAAGAAAAACAGTAAGAAAATACACTGTACAGTACCTGGTTGACTTCACAGAGCACAGCCAGGACTCTGCTGCACTTCAGCGGTGCAAGCAAACGCTCCCACGTGTAAGGAAGAAAAGCCAAGGCTTAAAGTTTCTTAAATCAGTTTGAGACACAAACAGTGCACAGAAAGGACACATGCAGAAAAATTAGTGATACATGCCACAAAGATTGCTCTCTCTAATCTCTAATACCTGGAACAACATCCACGGGAATGCCCCTTGGCACATGAACCCCAAAGACAGGCCTGCAAAAGCTCTGGAGGCAATGGTTTAACTCAGCACCACGCTGAGCCTGCAATAAAGGGCTTGCAGGGGACAGGGCATCACTACTCCCATCACACACACTGTGCAAGACGAGGGTTAAGGCTTTCTAGCTGGCTGAACTTGGCTCTCTGCAGCCCTGGCAGCAGCAGCCCTGTCTGCGTGCTCCGGCCTCACGCCGCACTTGAGCACACTTAGGCTGAGTTTACACAGCAAGTCAGAACTGAAGTGGCTCCAAAAGCAACACGGAGCTGGTGGCAGCGCTGGAGAGAACACAAGCAAGAGGGAAATAAACAGTAGTGCTCCCTCCTCAAATGGTTTGAATATGGTTCTCCAGGACAAAGCCAGAAAGCAGCTCCAATGCTCTAAGACTGGATGGGCAGGCTGACACTGCAACGTGCAGATCTGCTGCCAGAGCACCCAGAGCTGCCCAGGTGCCAGGGCCGGGCTCCCTTCCTCAGAAGCTGCTGGGCACTGCAGGGCACTGCATGAGCATGGCTGGGTCAGCACACTGCTGCACCTGCGGGTAGAAAGGCACAGCTCTTCCTCCCCGAGCACAGCACGCACAGACATCGCCTTCCCTGCAGCTCAGCACTGGCAGCAAGGCCAGGCCCTGCTGCTGGCTGTGACCTCCCTGCAGCACTGCAGGGCCCGCTGCCACCGAGCTCAGCAGCGTGCCGCATCCACGATTCCAGCCCCAGCCCCGAAATAGCAACAGCAGCGATGGCCTTAAGTGTTGCACTTAAGAGATCTCCTTACAGCTTCAGAGAACGTTTTCTTTACGACAGAAAGGAGGGGAGTGAGGAGAGACAGCTCATGCTTTTCAACTGCCTGGACCCCGCGTTATCAAATTACAAAGCTGTGGATTTAGAGAAATACCTACGCTCCACACAAAACAAACATTTTATGCTTAGTTTCCTATGCTAATACAAGGAAAGTCCCCTGTGCAAACTGCAAGCTGTTTCTCTGAGATCTGGGAGCAGCTACCAGATTCTTTAAAAGCCTAAACCGCATCCAACTGCCACGAGCACTCCAGCAATGTTTCAAGTTGCAACCCTTTGCCTAGTGACTGCTGCTGCCCTTGGAGTGATGCAAATAATGCAGGACATGCTCTGAAAGGCTAACAGCCTCCTCGTGTGCCCAGAGCACTGCTCATCCATCAGGCTGTGACCTGCGTATCCCTACTCCATATAAATCCCCTCAAAAGAACTACCCACTTCTCACACATCAAGCGTGTTATGAACAGAGCTCAGTAGCTGAGTATGCAAGTCAGGTTTTTTCAAAGTAGCAGCCGAGTGCTGACTTTTAAAGCCCAGTGTGATCGTTTTACAAAGAAGTTTCCCAGATCTGCTTTAACACAAGCTCTGGCAACTCCTCGGAGTAATGGAAATGGAAGGAAGAGTCCCTGTGTTGTTCTGATAGCCATGCAGAAAACCACTGCATTTATTCTACTGCAAAGCAGGGAAGATACCAACGACTACATCAGCTGCATCCACCAACCCCACAGAACAGCCTGGCACAAAGACAACTGGCTCCCACTAAAGCTGTCTGAAGGAGACGATGGAATGTGCGTGAAGGCCGCTAGGCTGCGACGGCCACCATGCAGTTCAGATAAATAAAACATCCTATTTACCAGGTGCAACATTCCTAGAGAAAGGGTGCACGGGAGTGTCCGGTGGCGGCTGCTCGAGCCCAGCCGCAATCAGCTTGGAGCACCGAAGCACAAAACGCTCGAGGCTAAAAAAAGGAGAAGCAGCAGCCAGTTCTTTGCTCTCGCTCAAATTCTTCCCACCCTCTCCCACCCCTCAAGAACACGTAAAACTTTCAGCACAACTAGCTCCCTGGAATCCAGTGCTGCCAGGAAGAGGACACACGCGACACAAATCCAACTCCCAGCGCTGCCAAGATCCAAATGCCCAGCAGAAGCTACTCACACCATCTCCAGGCAAAAAGGGAGGACTTAACTCCGAAGCAATAAATGCTATTATTACAGGTAAGAGGGAAACGCCACAGCGAACAGGAAGCAATCAAGAGACTTCTTCCAAGGTCTGCTATTTATTCCCAGCAGAAAGTGACCTCTCAACTGCTCTAAAAAGCCTGAGCCAGACACACAGCAGCGAACAGGTCCAAGCCTAGTACCATGAACCACAGGACACACCACACCGACCCGGAGACTTTGTTTCTCAGAGCACTCACTTAGAATTCACAGCACAAAACACTCCCCCCAGCCTCCAGGGCATCAGCTCTGGGATCCCTCGCCACGAAACCTTCCTCTGCCAACACCCTGGAAATAAATCAGCTCTCTCAAACAAGAGGTAGGGGTAAAGGACTCCAAGACACACACTGTATATAACACCACTCTGCTCCGTTTCGTTTCACTGCTTTGAAATCTGGAACCACAAAAACCTGATAACTGATTCTCTGAAGAGGCAGGGCTGACCTCCGCACGAAGTCTCTAAAGGAACCCCCTTCCCCTTTGGTGCGTAGCTGGGCTACCTGGGCCCAGGCAGTTGGTCCACAGAAGTTCTAGGCATGGAGGTAATGTGCTATGTGGCCACATGCGCAGGGGAGGAAATGGAAACAAACTCACGAAGAATATTCTTGGCCATTTCAATATTGTTATGTGCAATGACCAGTGCTTTCTGAATGTCCTGATATGAGTAGCCTTGGCTCATGAGATTCTCAATCTCGCTGGAGAGTTGCAGGGACGCGCCGGTCCCGCTGCTGGCTCCGCCTGCCTGGCAGCTCCCTGCTTTTCGCTCAGAATTTATTCTCCGTGGCAGCGGCTTCGGCGGTCTTTCTGGAACTTGAGAGCCATCTGAAAAACCTGGAAGGAGAAACAAGTGTGTCAGTTCGAGAAAGGGCGTGCAGCTCTTGCTGGGAACAAAGCAGGAATGACATCAGACTGATAAATGGCACTTACGCATGCCACCCAAACCGATGCCACTTTCTCCAGTCAGCCCATCATCCCACACAGCGGTACAGATTAGCTCAGCTTCCCCTCCTGTATGCAAAAATGGCCGTGGAGACTCAATACTTTGAGGGCACAGCAGGCTAAGTTATTTAACTAAGACTACATAAACAGAAAAATTTGGCCAGGGGTGTACATGTCCGTGTAAGCAGAGCTCAGGTGTCAGCCTTAGAGTCAGACACAGAGATCTGCAGGGAAAAAATGGCACAGGGAACATGCAGCAGACTACACTGAATATTCTACTTCCTTCCAGATTGGGAGAGCAAGCCCCAGTCCAACTGGCCAAATGCTGATCTCTCCTCACAGAACCGCTGTCCGCACTGCGGCATTCCGAGGGAGCACGTGCACAAAACCAAATCGGTTGGCTACGGTTCCTCCACCACAATCTCTGCAGCAGGTGAATTATGCTCTCAGAAGGGTCTGCTCTGCCAGCCCAGCAGCAGGCAGGGCCGTCCACCAGAGCTCCTGCTGAAGCTCACCCTACCTAATGGCTGGCAGCTACGGCAAATGGGTATGCTCAGCCCGTTCTGCCTTTCCTCTTAGTCACTCAGATGTGCTGCTTGCGAGCAGCTACATCCTGCACTGTTCCTGGGGAACAAAAAGAACAGCCAATAAACCAAACAGGGACGCCAGACACTCCAGGGATCTAACCAGTGGCCCTGGAGAGAAAATATATTAACGTGTTAATCCAACACCTGATCATTTTTGAGTCCTCACCTCCTGTCTCGTTGCAGAAAACATTTTTCCTACTTTGCAAACGACAAGAAATTTTTCTGCATGAATATCTGACATCACCTTAGGGAAAGGTCTATTCGTCTTCCAGAAAAACTCCTCAAGGTACTCAAGATGGAGTTTGCTAACAGCTGAATTTGTGCATAACATACAAATCCATAAGGCTAAGAATGCTCTAACAGTCCCTCTGTAAGAGTGGGTAGCATTCGTCAGAAAAGAAGCAGTCATTGTGCAGCCTTTCTAAAAACCTTCTACCAAAAACACAAAGATAGAGGAAACAAAACCATTGAGGCTTCCTCACCAACCACAATGCAGTTCATCTCCCTAATCTCCATAGCACAAGCTTCTTGCACATAAAAAGCTTTTTGTACATTTGAGAAAAAGGACTACCCACTCCTCTCCCCCAAACTGTCTTTTGAAATAGCTGCTTCAGCTTGAACTGGATCAGATTTCAGAGATCATGGGTCAATTTGAAAGGGCAACTACCAGCTCAGCTTTTTGGTAAATGATTAAGAAACTAAATTGTAGGGCACAACGCATGAGAACATAAATCTGTCCAAATGTATCCCATACTAGCCAGGCTTGCTTAACACCAGGTTTCAGCAGCAGCCAATATCCAACATTTCAGTAAATTGCAGATGCTTTCCAGAGCGCTAACAATCAGCATTTCCACAGCATTTTTCAATAGCAGATCTCCTACCACTCCAGAGCAGAACAACAGCACTATCATTTCTGGGTTCTATAAACAAAGAAGGGTCAATGATTAAGCTCAGCAGTACATCTGGGAGCAGGATGTGAGCTCTCTTTGCACTTATTCCTACCAGCCATATTCAGCAGACACATTAACAAAGTTAGGCAGGGAGCAGGGAGGAGTGCCAAAAGCTAAGCAATTTCTCTGAAGTAACAATCTCTTCTCTGAGCTGAAGAGGAAAAAGCTCCAGGATTGGTGAAGCAGGTGAACAGAAGACTCGGTGAAACAAGCAGTCCTGCGTGCAGGGCTCTGCCTCCTGGCAGCCTCCAGAAGGAACAAGAAACTAGCTCCTCTTATTTGGCAAATGGCCAAGGGTTCAGACGGGCTGAAGCTCAAAGCTCCCCGACAGGAAGTTTCAGAGCTTCCCTTAGCTCTGCTGAGCAGTTGTAGGGAATAAGTCAAGCATTAATCACAAAGGCTCTCGGAGAGACGAGGCTTTGGTTTTTCCTTGGCGAACGTGTCTCGCCCCAGAAGGACAAGATGTCCTCTACTCCCCGGGGACAAAAAGCTGACCTTGCTGAGCCACTGGGACCTTGCTCAAGGAAACTGAAAGCACCAAACAGTGCACGTGTGCCATCTGCTGGCAACAACCGTGCCCGAGCCTCTGAGCCACACATCTCATCTTGAACAAAGAGAAGCAGTAATATTCCGGAGTCCTGCTTCATGCCCTGGTACAAAACACATGCCATGCCCTGTAGGATACTGACTTAAGGAGTATCCCTTAAGCTGAGAAAAAAAATTTGCTTTAATTTGATTTAATTGTGATTCGCTAGCTCAGTGACTTAGATGATTAAAGCAGTGCATTCCAGGCTGTAAACCAAACTGAACAATTAAGGACCAGCGTAATTCTGCCTTGCAAAACTGATTTACAGCCTACATACAACACCCTGAGTCAGTGACTGGAGTTTCAAGCACAGCAAGCCATTAGCACCCACTAAAACATCCAGAATACAGCTGTGCTCTCACCTGTGACAGGGTCATTTTCCAAAGACATTCGGCTAAAGGCAGGTGTGGCATTGGAGATATCAGACAGTGTGCGACGAGCAATAGCAACTGGTAGTGGTGGTTTGGGGACATCGTAGCCATCTTCTTCATTTTCTGACTCCTCAGGGCCGTTGCTGGCAGTGGCTGCTGCCAGATCCCCTTCATCTAGAACAAGAGGCACAGTCTGAGCTCTGGGACCAAACAGAGCCTCTGTCTCTCAAGGCAGACTCTGTTCCCTTGTAGTCCACAAACACTGACAGGACACAGAACTACAGCTCAGCTGCCAAAACCCCATATTCAATGGAAGCTCTTTCCAGAAGGTAGCATTAGATGAAAAATATTTACCATACATGTGGGCTGACAACTGCTGCAGTTGCTTACAGCAACTAAGCCCAGAAAAGACAGCAGTTTTTTTTTTTTTTTTTAAACAACTGCTGGATATTTTTACAGTACATTCCAGCTAGGCTTCTCACCAGCATCCCCACATGTAACCTGCAGTACACAGCTACAAATGCTTCCACGTACATCCTACAATTAACTGTTTCAACAATAAAAGCAAGTAACATTTAATTTAGTCTAAAATGCTAAATGCTATTTCCACTGGTACTGAGACTAATTCATTGCATCCCAGCTTCTCAGCTGTTGGGTTTTGTTTGTTTTGTTTTTTTCCTTTTAGCACGCCCACTCACCAGAAGTGCTGACAGCCTCAAAAGCAGAGGACACTGCTTGGGAGTGAATGTTGTACATTGCTTCATACGTACAGCCATCCGTCTGCTGGTCACACTCCAGAACTCTGAGGGAGAGAACACGGATTTCCCTTCAGACAAGTGACAAGGATCAACCATCACTCAGTTGCTGTGACTGAGATTCTGCACAGACACCTGCTTCAACGTGAAAAGTTCTGTGAAAGAATATTTCTTCCTCTAAATGCTCTAGTAATGTCTACTGTAATACAAAAGATGAGCTGAAGAGAGTTCCATTGATACCACACAATCTTGTAACAGAATTCTGTATTTCAGTGGTTGCTGCTGTCTAAAGATTACCAACAGAAAAAGGTGGGAGTGGTCATCCAACTCCTTCAATATTGTATAAGGATTCTGCAAAAGAACAGTAGCCACATTTCATTTACAGTTTGCTATGTCAGCCTATATCTGGTGAGCATCAGTGGGGGAATTCAGCTAACGGAGCAAGCAAAACCTCCACCCTAGTAAACAAATATGCTCCCCCGGAGCTGTGAGGAGGAAGAACATGCAAACAGAATCTCACCGCAAACTCTGAGTCATTTCCAAAGGCATTTTCATCTCTGGTTTTTGTACAGCAGGACCTGGAGGCACCGCCGGCAGAGAGGACGGTGACATGTATTCAGTGTCTTCATCGCTTTCAGACTGCTCCCCAGGAGGCAGTTTTGGTACAGGCAGTGGTCTGGAGGCAGAATAAATAAGAGATATAAACACCAGAAAGAACATTTACACTGAATCTAATTAATATCAAAGTGGCCTTTCAAAGCCACAGCTGAAGGAACAAGCAGTCATGTTATATTGACACTGTCTGGAGAAATAATCAGGATTTCAGCGTTCTCAGCAGCCTGGCTGCAAAGTCACACTGACACAAGGTCATTATGCAAAAGGCAGTTGTCAGTATTACTCACATCATACATCACCTGCTCCACAACGTACATCTACAAAGACCAACTCAGAAGTAAATTTATAAGAGAGCTAATGACAACTGTAGCCTGTTTCCTACTTCCACAGCCACAGATAACTACCACCACCACCCACGCATCTTTGAGATGCTGATTTCATCTCCTTTCTCTAAGTTGTGTGTTCTGAATAATCCATCAGAGACTGAAACTAAGGCTTGACAGAGTTATGCGAAATTCTCTGTCACTAGCATGCAGAGAGACCTACAAGTACCTTTCCGTAATTTATAAAACAACACTTTTTGCAAAAAAACCCCAACATACCTGGCAGCTAAGGAGTAGATAGCGTTGGCGGATGAGGAGGGTTTAATTTTGGGGTGCTCATACTCTGAGGTTGCTGGTGGACCACTGTTCAAGTTCTGGAAGAAAAAATTCCAAACCAGGAATTAGAAACAGCAGGTCTACCAGTGTAGCTGCAAAGCTGCCAGCCAGCCATCCAACACACCCTCCTGGGGAATGAAACATCTTCATTTATTCACAGGTATTTACTGACACCTTAGAAATTCAGCAGATCTGTGATAGTGTTCCCTCACTGAAAGCACAGTTTTTGTCCTATAGCCAACTGCCTGTTTACACAAGAACTACAGGCACCCTTATCTTTGAGACTCCAATGACTTTGTCAAACTCAGCTGAAGCAAGCCAAGAGGCCAAAATGTTAATAGAGGAAAAGAATGTTGAGAAGCACATCCATACAGAGACAGTGACAGCTGTGCACGTGTCAATTTCTTGGATAATCCAGTTAAAAACATACCTGCTTCAATTTCAATTTTTCAAGAAAGCTGGGGGTTTTCAAAGGAAAAAAAATAGACAAACGGGATCAAAGAAAGCAAAACTGCCCATGATTTCTCTCTTTGAATAGTACACTGGACTACCAAGTAATACAACGTGTCGTTATCAATAGTAACAGACCCAAATTTCACTCGGTTTTACTGTGTTACACTAATCATTGCTAGTTAGTTTATTTTTTCATTAGTTTCTTAATCAATTACACTTTTTCATCATCCTACTCCTAACGCAAAACATTCTCAGGTTTTTCAGAATTCCAAGTGAATAGTGATCATGAAATTGAGGCTCACAATCACTCAAAGGTAACCATGGAGGATAACTGAGATTGCAGCTTTGCTCCTAAGAGGCAGGACACCACATCCCTAAGAAGTCCTCTCACTGTTCTCCCTTGCCTGGCAATCATCGGTTCCTTTCTGTCTCTCCCTTAGCACAGGAATGTCCTAGTCTGATGCAAATGAGAAAAGGGCACCTTGGCAGACTTCAATTCCTCACAAATTGCCTTCAGCTCCAGCAGACCCACTCACCACTGGGTTGTCCAGGCTGAGCGTGCTCCCAAGCCGATGGCTCTCGGGCCTGGAATCCATCTGAGAGGGCAAGGAGAAGGGAAGCGAGTGCCTGTTTGTCAGTTCTCTCCCAGGCCAATGGTCGCCAGGGCTGAGAGCTACAGAAGGGGCTTTTGGCATCGGCCGGGAGGGCCAGGGGTCCCCCTGGCGGTTGGAGGGCACAGGGGGTGGCTTGTCCCTCGCAGGACAGTCTGCTGGCGTGCAGGGCAGGGGCCGCCTCTGGGGCCGCCCCTCGGTCCCGATGGAATGCGGTCTGTCCGGAGGCGGTGGCGGAGGGAGATCTCGGAGCGTGGGTGGGATCGGCAGAGGCTTGTCTTTGTGAAGGGTACCAGGAGCAGCCTGGAAGGCAGAAGAATGCAAAAACATTGCTTAGCAAAGGTAGTCTAGCCACAAAGCATGAAAAGGTGGGAGGCGGGTGGCAGAAGGGTGAGGTTTGTTTTTGTTTCTTTTTCTTTTTTTCCTGCAAGAAATTATCTCAACGGATGTGGAGCAATGCCAGGTTAACCCTCCAGAGACACCTTTTCTACAAGCTTGAAAAGAGAACACAATAACTTTATGAAGCTCCAGGGAGGCACTAAAAACCCTAGATTATCTTTCTCGAGAAAAAAAAAAATTGCTCAAGGCAGCACTGGATTGGATTCCAAAAGGATAATTCATTTCAAAAAAGTTTAACTGCAGATTATTTACAGTTATCATTCATCAGTCAGCAAGTCATATAAACAGTTATTTTCTTCAGCCTGGACTTTTAACTTTATCACCCAAAGCAGCTGAAGAGCTGCTGCTGAATCTTAACAGCCAGTGAATGAATGCCACCAACACCACACTGCTGCCTTCTGCCAGTCCATCTGGAAAACAGTTAATCTCTCCCAGTCACACACATTTCACTCCTTCATTAGTTCTCTAGCTGAAAAAATCGTCGATGGAAAAGTTTGGCAAGAGAAGGAAAATTGGGACAGGACCTTATTACACGTAGCTCACTAGGCTAGAGCCAAACATAAGCCTGGAAACGCAGCTCCAAGGGACATAAGCAGCAGTGATTGGGGCTGAAAGTCAGTAATTATGGCAACTTGGTAGCTCAGCAGGAGGATATCCATCACCCTAAGAGATCAAATACTTCAGGTTAGGAACATCCTTCCAGCAGTGGCATGAAAGCTAACACAGACCTGGTTCTTGTGGGGAACAGAAGAGAAGCGGCCTGACAGGAGTGCAGAAAGGAATGAAGTCTCTCACGTGGAAGCATTTAGGGTGTCACAGAGAACACGTGATTCAGCAAAACACTCTCCTTCCCACCTGCCCCATCAAAATCCTATCTGAAAGGGCAAGAAGCGTGCTTTACCTTTGAGGAGGTGCCAGGGCTGGAAGCCCCGGGCGGGTTGGACACTCGCTGCTGCAGAAGATCCAGTCGTGGTGGCACAGGAGGAAGGGCGGCCTGCGGAGCTACTGAGAACGGAGAAGGAGGACGCTCGACCTGGAAAAGAAAGTGGGGAACCATCAATAAATGACAAAATCCAGCAGAGCTCCGTATTTCTAGAGAGGCTTTCAAGCTCTGTGACTTGTACTGGCTTCCGTAACACTATGGCTAACAAATGACTGTATTAACACTACCCATACCCTACTAAATTAAGGTAATTTCACAGCACAACAGCATTTCACTTGCAGCAAGCCTTGGAGATCACTAACTGCTTTAACTGGCACAAAATCACAAGAGCACGCTTAGCAGCAGCACAACAGAAGGCAAGCTGTTTTGCTGACAAACCCTCCTTGCTGAGCCCCGAGCAGCAGCAAGCTTGCTTTCTTTTCAACACCAGAGGGCACGATCTGCTGCAAAACCCACTGATCACTGCAGGCACCACTGCGCAAACTACCTTGACTACAGTGCCATGGCTGTAGCAGCAATCATGAGTGTGCACTCAAACCTCCACTTTTGTCTCAGAAAGCTGTTTTTCTACTTAACAGAACAGGGCCTCTTCTCCTCTCTTTTAAGATGTTTATTTTGCAAGAAATGTTAGTACTCAGAATCTTTATACAGGTTTGAACTCACCAACGCTAACAAATATGGAACACTAGCCTGCTGCAAACCGCAACAGGATGTCACATCAAGGGAACCCTGCTTTGCTTCCCCAGGCTGTGTATACAAAAACAATCCCCAAGAATAGTTTACAGTATTTCACAGGGTAGAAGCTAAAGGAAAATTTGACCATAGGTTCACCAGTGCAGAGCATTCTTTGTGACCAGGAAAAGCAGCTTATGTTAGTGGGTTCAGCTACTGAGAGTTAGTCACATTCAAAACCACTTTCCAAAGAAGCAAAACCAGGCTAACTGTAGATGTGCAAGAGCAGCAATGAGCACCTAGAAGAAAACGTTTGGAGATCCATAAAGAATCCCTGCCTTGTACACACAACCTGGAAGGAGCGCTAATGGCAGAGAGTTATCAGACCTTTATTACACTAATTTATCCGACACCACATGAAAGGATGACAGTCCAATTGGCTTCCTCAGCAAAACACCCTGCCCTCTAACCAGTTAGTCATCAGGACTTTGGGAAGACTATGTCTGGTTGGCTGCATTGATCACTGCACAAAATGGATGAACTTTTGCTGATATGAGTGAACTACGGCTAATCCACCAGCACACATGGAGTTGACCTTACTTTGGTACCAGCGAGTTCTTTCATCATGAAGAGGGAATCATCAGCTCTGTCGTCATCGTCATCATCATAATTGGGTGAGGGAGTTCCTTCTGCCCCTTGGCGTGATAATCCTCCTCCTCCTCTGGGGTCAAACGGGTCTACGACAATCGGCTCCGTGCCTTTAATTTCACAGCGGCAAAAAGGACAACCCTGGCCTTCTGATTCCTTCAGGGAAGAGGAAAGATCTGTTACAACCACCATCAAGATGCAGAAATTAAATATGTGGTTAATATACAGACAGGTTGAAACCTGCTTTTTTGGCAGATACCTTTCAACTGAGAGGAAGAGAAAAAGGCAAACCGTGCTATAAATATGGAGGATTTTCTCTCTGGAGTAGAAAGTCCTCACACTTGTTGGCTATTCCTAAAACAAGACAAGGCAGGGGAAGCTAGCACTGATATTTCTGAACTATGAGCTTATGTCCTCCCCATACCTGAAGGAAACTAACCAGTTTATATTGTGCTGCTGAAAAAAGCAACTAGCCTCACACTCAGGGAGATGAGCAAGAGGCCATGACTCACCTGCCATGCAGTGAGACAGGACGTGCACATCAGATGGCCGCACGGTTCAATCTTCACATCCTTGTCATTTTCAGCACATATTTTACACAGCTGGAACGTGGAGCCCATCTCACAGTACAATTCATATTGTTCCTTGGAGAAAGACAGACAGACATTGTTGATACTGTATAAAACAACGTGCAAGATTTATCATAGCTACACGAAATCCAACACAGGATGTGCAGGACAAAATAAGCAGATGCCAGACACAAGAACAGAATGCAAAAGAGAACTGAAGTTTGCAAAAACTTCACCGTGATTTTATGTGCTAGATACATCCACCAAGCTCTGAACAAAGCGGACTTCAGGATTTCCCAGATTTTTATTTAGGTGTCCTAAGAATGGCCTGGGAATACTCAGTATGACAGGATGGGATAGAAGACTTTGCTCACCTGTGTAACTTTAATGTGGTCCTGAGGCGTGGGCTCACACAAGCCAGTCAAGTCAGGATTCTGATTCCGGCCATCGGGAAATAAATAACTGTAAGAAGTTGAGGGAAAAAAGTTATCTCACTCTGTATGTACATATACACACAAATCTGTATGTAAGGTTTCTTTTGGGGATGGGGGGAGGAACAAAATAACGAGGGTGAGAAAAAAGGGGTGGGATTTCAAAGTACTCTGAATTCAAAAGAAGTTTTGGACGAATTTTTCTATCGGACAAAAAACAAACAAGCCATTCTTTACAATAGACAGAAGCTCGTTTTCCTTCCTGGGAGCATTTTTTCTTTTCAACACACAACTGTGGTCTTAGTTTACTTCTCTTAAATCATCTCACAGTGAAATTGTAATATGCAGAGGAAGAAAACTGAGGCCCTACTATCAGTTGTGGTAGCACAGGTTAAGGATCCAACTGCAATAGAATCTTTGACAAGGGAAATGCTGGCACACACTTGTCTACTCTTGCAAAGGACAATGCAGGTCTCCAGTACAAACGACAGCTGTCTGAGTATTCTCAAGTGCCAAAGCAGCCAAGCATACAAATTTTTCCACTGACAGCAATTCACTTGCTTGAAGCGTTTTGCTGAATCAAGGTCTAAATAAAAAGGAAGAGCTGAGGGATGTTCAGAAAGGGTTTAGGGATGTCAACAGTGATTGCATGACCTCTGCAACGTGCTGTGTCTCCTGGGAAGTGATAACGTGTGATGGGCCCAGCACGTGCATTTTACCATTCAGCTGACTTTATGGTCTTACCACAGGATTAAGATGCCTAAAATCAACTCACAGAAAGAAATGGCAAAAGGACAAAAAACTTGGTTTTGATAAAGTTACTTACAAGCCTTCCCTGAAGCCATCAATCAACGCTTGAAAAAGAGGTTTGTTGTGGGGGATTGTCTGAAGAATGTTCCCATCTGCAGTGACATAACCAATGGCCCACTGACCAAGTCGTGTACAACTCAGTCGGAAAATATAACTGAAAAAGGAAAAGAAACTTCAGCTTGGACTGGAACTGGTAGAAAAGACTACATGTCAAGTAGGCAGCTTCTGTCTATCTCAAGACAGCAAATAAAAACTAGGAGGAATAACTGGATGATTTATACCAGCTTTCCTCACTTTACTCCCAGGCAGATCAAAGGAGAACTGCAATCTGATATGAAGTGAGAAAAGCATCCAAGCACTGGTCCCCATGCGAAATTAAATACAGGATCCACAGCAAGAAAACTCTGCATCCCCATAATCATTTGTTTCAAATTAGCTTGAGGAAAAAAACAAAAAAATCAGACTACACAAGGTTTCCATTTTTAAGACCAGCACGGAACTTAAAAGTATTCTAACAACCTCCAGCAATGAACACTTGACCCTTTCTGCACAGAGAGAAATCTGTCAGCCCTGCTGCATTGGGCCAAGTGCTACCCAGGCCATCAGGCAGCCCAACCCTGCTGCAATGTTTGTGCAGAGGGGCAGCAGATAAGCCATGATACAGAGAGGTGCTGAATGCAGGAAAAGCTGGAGTTTTTGATAGACAAAACCAAAGCCATATCCTCAGCCAGAGCAGCAATCAGCAACGTTAGCAAGAGCTATCAGAAAGGCCACTGCTGCCAAGCACCAACCTGCCAGGTTTGTGAATGAATTTCTGAAGCCGGGCTTTCACCTCATCATACGTTAGGAATGCCATATAACCAGGATGAGTCACTGCTAGGCTATTCCAGTTCCTGAGCAAAGAGGACCATGGCTAGAGAAACAACAAAGAAATATATTAACCAGCCACTTCTAAGAGACATTGAAACACACAATATTGCTCAAAGGGGTCAGTTCTTTGGTTAAATCAGCAGGTTGCTTATCTCACCGTAAATCCTGTAGAGGAACTAAAACCTGTACTCTCCTGCAACACCTTAGCATTTGCATTTCTCTCCTGCCAGCAATAAAAATATTAGCCACTACAAAACTTCATCAAAGCTCCTTTAAAAATGCCTAAGGAGAGGTCAGTGAGGTCACAAAAAGCTCGAGAAAAGCTCCCAATTTGTACTCCTTCTGCACAGAAAATGACTCAGTCCTGAGACAGGGATAGAGACAGGAATTTTATAACACTATGTGCAGGACCAGAAACCATGACTAGTCAGATCCCTGACACCAGCTTCCTGTATGGCCTCGGGAAAGTGACTTCCCCTCTCTGTCTCGGTTTCTATGTGTGTAAGATGCTTGTGACTTTAACCACCTAACCTCACTTGGGTGTGGCAAGGATTACTGCCTGCTCTTAAGATTTTAATAAAAGAACCAGCATATACATGTTAAGTTTTCCCAAAAACGCTGCAGAAAAGTTATAACAACAGTTTGAAAGCTTTCGATTCTGAGAAGTGCTTGGGTGTCTCAATCTCATTCAATTTTCCAAACTCCTCAACTGGCCTGAGATATTAACTTTCCCTAAGAACTTTGTATCTCTTGGAAATCACAGCAACACTTTATGTACTATAGCTGGAAAAAGTGCTGAATGAGATCAGATACATTGCAACACCAAACATGGGAATTTTTCATCTAGACACTTCTTAATTACAACCCACCCTATCACATGGGAAAAGGCAAGGCAGAGCCAAAGAATAAGTGTTTGTTCCTGTAAATACCCATTTGCACCATCAGAAGCCGTGTTTTAGAGCTCAGCACTGTTGAAGACCATGGGCTGGAATTTTACCTACTATTAATATCCCTTCAGTAATATAAATACTTCTTGCACACAGAGCACAGAAAGTGTCCGCGACATCCTGGCTGTGTCAGTTCAAAAGCTAGGAAACCCAAATTTCCATCCTATGCTCCATCCTGAACATTCCCCTATGGAAAATAAATCTGACAAGAAAGAAATGGACACAAAGAAAGACAGACTGATAAACTCAGCTTCACGTTTCCTGGCTTACAGAAGTTGTGTCAGAACTTCAGTCTAAAAGTGACCTTTGAAAGGGAAAAACTGATTCACGGGAGGATACTGGATGTGCCTTACATTCAGCTGCAATTTATATTTAGAAAACTTTTTCTTCTTGAACCAAAAATATCAAACACTCTTAAGTGTTTTAAGTATCATGTGTTTTAAGTACTGCCAGAATTGGTCAGGGGATGAGGGGCAAGAAGACCTAATCCTTTACAATATAAATATTAATGTGCAAAATATGGTTCATCCTTGGAAAAGAGTCTAACATGAAGCACTATGATGCATTCCAAGCGATTCACATTCCTCAGTTCTCACCTGAAAAAGTCGTGTGAAGATATCAAATTCAAATACTGAAATGTAGTCATTGCACGTCAAGTCAATCGTTGACTTCAGGGCCATGGCTTCCAGCCCTGAACTGATTGGATGCACTTCATGCAAGGCTTGACGGAAGCTCTTCCAAGGGACAATAGTCCTGGGGAAAACAAAGCCATCTGTGAATGGATGTGTCTGAAGACCCCCATCATGCACCTACCTTATCCATTTTATTTGTGGAATATACATGTCGTAATAACGGAAGAGAGAAAAATCAAAGTTAGCCACAAAAGCAAAAGAGTTCTTGGTACTGAAGGAAATCAACAGCCAAGCATACTTTAGTCAATTTTCTCTGCAAAAACAAAACTCTGGAATATGAAAGCTATCTCTGCTTTCTCCTTTCTCTTTTTCTGCTGTCCTATCATGTCAGTGTTTGTATATAACATGGGCTGTATGCATTACCATCATTTGATAAGAGTTTCATAAAGTTCCAGCTGGTAGAGAAGGGGTTAACAGAAAGCAGAGGTCTAGACAGCTTAAAAAAAAGAAGCTGCAAGCAATTCTCTAAACAGGCATTAACAGGAGAAGTAAGATAATCAGAAACCAAAACAGAGGCTCCTGTTGAAAGGAATATATTCCTTCCTTTAAAATATCAAGTGGAATAGAAACATGAAAAGCATGTGTCTCGCTTCAGACAACTGAATACATGAGTAAATATATTACTGCTTTTTGTTCTGACAGCTACTAATTAAACCCTTTATGTGAAGTACCTTACTTGAAAAGCTGTGCCTAATTCCATTAACTTTAATCCCCAGACACCGCTGTGGGCACCTCCAAAGTTCATTTAGTCAGTTTTATTAGGTACAAAAATTAAAGCTGACATTTCGACTGTTTACACCTAAATACACGTTGCACTTTCTCCTTCATTCTATCTTAACAAAGCCATTATGCAAACTGAAAAACGTTCAGAGAATCCAGAAGAAAGGTGACTAAGTGACTGGAAAGACAAATTGGAGGGAAGATGAAAGAATTTAATATAAAGGCTCAGCTAAAGGACAGCTAATATTCAGGGCATGGTGAGCTTTGGAAGAGGAAAGCAGATTATTCTGCATTGTTTGTGGAGCTCACTTAGAAGTTAAGGAATTAAATTAAGGAGAGGAAAATTTAAGTTGAATAATCCAGAGAAACCTTGTGATAGCACAACAGTCTGCTAGGGAAAGAGGGGAAGGACCCATCCGTTACCACAGTTAAAGTAAGACAGGACAAAGAACTGGAAAATAAATTGTAGGAACAATCCCGTACCCCACCCGAGACAGAACACCAAATGACTTCATGGGTCTCTCCCACCATTGATTTCTCTGATTAAACTTACAAAGGATTTTTGAGTCACAACACAATTTAAAAGAATTTTGTGTGCTATGTGTTGTCACATCTCTAATGTTAAGCCCAGCTAAAAACTTACTTTTCCCCAAAAGCTTTTCTCCAAAACTCCGCAGCGTCAGCCTTGGTGATCCGGAATGTGTCTCCTTGGAAAAGGCCACTTGGGAAAATACCTTTGAGTTCTGCCAGCATATGGCTGAATATCAGGGATAACTTTGTCAGGTTACGCCTACAAAGAATCACAGAAGTTTATTTTAGGAAAGAAAGACGTGAACAAAACCGTGAACAACATGGCAACAGCACCTACTGCAATCCCAGAGGTATCTCAGCCTAGAAAACCCCTCTGATCTGCTTTCCAAGCATCCACCCAGCAGTCAGAACAAATCCATCACACAGCACTTAGCAGCAAGGTCTGCATTTGTTCCGTTTTCCACTACAACTACCTCCCATCACCTCTTGGAGGAGGGCAGGTTATTTCCAATGCAAATTCTCCTCCACAAAAAAAAGAAACACACAGAAAACGTCAAAAGACATCGTTCAGACTTTACCTACTAAGTGACAGTATAATCAGAGCCTAAAATTCATCAAGACACCTTTGATCTTAGGCCTGAAGATTCCTTCTGGGAACGTACCACGTACCAGGAGGGCGGCACAGGCCGTGGCTCGGGCCTACCGCTAGGCCTGAAAGTGGAAAAGAGCCACTTGGGCACCTCAAAGCACCAAAGGAGCAACACCAAAGCAACCTCCTTGCTTTGCAGTCAAAGCAAGAGCACTGTCACACACGAGGGAAGAGGTCTTCTGCTCATGGATGGAAAAAAATCTGCTCACTAGTGGCACCTCTTTCTCCCGTTGGGTGCCCAACCTTTTTGCTTGCGTGGGCCACATTCAGAAGAGGAATTATCTTGGGCTACACATAAAATATGTAACATAGTTAACTTATATAACTAACTTTTATATATATATATTTTTATTAAAACAACAAAAAGAGGGCAACACAAGCATAAAACTAGTGGGTTGGACGCCCCATAGCACCCTCTAGATGCTAGGAAAAGGGAGTTGCAGAAAACAGAGCAAGGTATTTCTCGGCCAGAGGCCTTTTATGTCCCCTGCATCACATGCTGGGAGGCGAAAGAAGGAACTAGCATCATGTGGGGAAGGACAGCTTGTCCTCCAGTCACGTCCTGCAGACTGGGCCTGGTCAGGAGACCACACATGTCACAGGCACAGGCTGGTGGGACACCGAGCAGCCTGACGCAACAGTCTGCAAAGCACTTCCCTCTCACCCTTCCATTTCCACATGCACTTTGTGTCTCAATGCTCAGAGTGCTACAGAAAGCGCCAGCTAGACTGCAAGGGATTCTGGTTTTTGCTATTTTATACGTGCTCAACAGCAAGAGATGCTGAAAATCAACCTAAGTAAAACCACGCAGGCACGTATTCTAAAGCAGTTACACGATTGGGTTGTTTGATGCTATAAACACCGAGCAAATTGCTTCCTCTGTTGTTCACCAACCTCCTTTGTTAGCTTACAGGAAAGGGGCTGCAGGAAGCCCCCCATCTCTTTTAAGAAAGTTTATTCTTCATGTCTTAAAAACCTAACAAAAAAGTACAGAATTCTGTACAAAAATCTAAGCAAGTCAGTGAGCTGTACGTGAACAGCCAGGTAACAGATTTCCATGGGATCAGAACCACACTTCTACCTGCGTCAATTGAACGATTCCAAGCTGTGCATTCCTCTTTCCAGCAGCAGATAAGCAGCTCTGCACTCCCTAAGGCACAGCCCATGGCCAGTCCTACAGGAGCGATGATTTTATGGCAAGCTCCCCACCAGCTCCCCATGTAGAAGCCCAGAGGTTGGGTTCCCACTCTGCCCCTCCAATGCATTTGGCTGACAAACACTAAACGAATCGCAAACTAGTGGTTCCAGCTGCACAGCTTGTTCCCCCAGCCCTCTTCTGAAAGTTCTCTTTTTCATATCATGACCAATAAGATGACAGCTTCTGGCAGAACACTGAGGAAAAGCCAAGATTTTGAGTCATTTAACCCATTCACAACTCAAGCAACAATGGAGAGATGAAAACTGTATCTACTCGGTTTATAAAAAAGGAGGCCCGAGCTAACCTTATAAGCAGTTTATAAGAAATTCTGAAGAGTTTCTCAGGGTTAGGATGCAATATTTGTATGCAACCTTTGCAGGTAAAGCAGCATCGATGCATTGCTGAGAGATGCCAAGTGCCACAGCATCAGCAGGCATGAAGGCTCTGAGGCACACGAGCACTCCAACATGCAAAAAATCGCTCATTTGTGAAAAAATCCTAACCTTGCTTGAAACCAGTGTGCACAGTATTCAATAGCAGGAAGGAAAGTCACTTCAGGTATTTACTCTCACACTCGACGGAAGTCTGGGTACGACAGGACGAGACGCAAGCTAAGGGAACAAGTGCATGGTGAAACAAAAAGCAAGTGTTTGCACTGCAAAAAGATGAAGTATGTTCCTGTGTGCACCCGTTATCAGTTTCGCCTGAGCCCTCTCTCCTCGAGCTCTGCTTCAGGAAGTGCCTGCACCGAGCTGAGCCCATCGCTTTGGAGAGAGAGAAACGACTTCCACAGCCTTAAACGTGGATAAACAAACGACCTTACACACACACACTGAGGGACACCACGGTTCCAAGAGGGTTTCTAATACCCAAACAGGTTCAAGTTGGAATTTGGTACAAATATTGAGTCACGTGTAAACAACAACAGGAAAAGCAGTGGTTGTAAACAAAGAACAGCAAATTACAGAACCCCTTCGGATCGGGACCAGATTTAGACAGCAACTAGTCACCAATCCCGTGCTAAAATAACATTTTCTGTAGGAAGTGCACTGCTTTATTTTAACAAGCCCAGTTACACATTACTAAGTGAGGACAGGCCAAATCAGCGCTTGCAATTACAGGGACATTCACAGTCTGCAATCACAGACAACATTTTTAATGGCACATCTATGTTCAGCGATTGTGGTGGTGTTTTATTTTTGGTAGCATCAGGAATTGTCCTCATCCCCATTCCTTCAGCTAAACAGGAACAAGTCCTCTCCCACAAAACATGGCAATATTTTCAAAGAAGATTTAAGTCTTAGGTCATAAACTCCCAAATTTGTTTGGCCACAGACCTCCACTGCTCTTCCATATTGCTTACAGACTAGGATGGCCCCTATGTAACTTTTAGGAAAACGCAGCATGAGCAAAATCCTGCTACCAAGGGCTCTGTCAGCCACAGCCTGGCACCCGAATCCCACTGGCATGCAGTGGAACATCACTCAGCACCTGGCACAGAGGCATTTTTGAAAACATGACCCAGGACCACATGCCACATCAAGGGGCTCTCCTCACTGCTTGCAACCGCGCTGAAGGCAACACCTGCACCAGCTTCAAAGGACAAACTGTGCAGCGGTTGGGGCTGGAAACAGCAACAGCCCCACTCGGGGTGGGACCTTGCATGTTGCCTGAGTGCAGCTTCACACACGTGCAAAGGGCTCAGCGCTGTCGGGTACGGAATCAACCGCATACACAGAAAGTGAAAGCGTAGAAACCCAATGTTTTTCCACTCGATGCAGCAACCAAGCATTTCACTAAGAAACATCTGCAGCTCTAGCATGGAGGCATCACTCCTCCTGCACGCATGATGTTAATGCACAGCCCCTGCAGTGCCAGCAGCCCCGAGCACCGTGCTGCCTTCACACCAGCACGGCTCTACAGACACAGGTCTGGAGCGATTGCTCTGGGGAAGGCAACACAGCATGAAGCAAAGCTGCTCCAAGAGCTGCCCAGCGCTGGCTGCACAGGCTCCAGCCCTCCGTCCTCCCCGCGCTGCGGTCGCGCTGCTTCCTTCCTGCTCAGCATTGGCCCGGCTCCACGCAGCGCAGCGGAAGCCCGGAGGTCAGCCGGGCACTTCCAGGCACACCAGGGCTGCTCCCTCCCCCAGACCCCGAGCACAGTTTTCTCCTCCAGTTTCCTGTCTGCTGGTCAAGGCATTTTTCCACCATGCAGGCTCAGTCTTGCAAAGTCATAACAGCAGAAGACTGCTCTCATCCCAGCACTGCCTCTTGCAGCTGCAGCGATGCAATTAGTGACGTTAATCCACGTTACAGCCGTGCAGCATCTCACCGGCTCAGGACTGGAGCACCAGCCTTACCTCGAGGCAACGCAAAGGCAGTGCTGCCTCTTCCAGCAGTGCCAGCCAGAGGTTTGTCATTTTCTTCCAATATCTCGGGGCAATCCTGCTCCTCAGACACAGCGAGGAGGCTCCGATGGACCCAGCACTGTGCTCGAGAGAAGCTAGAACCCAAACACAGCCACCCCTCCACCTTGGCCCCGAAACAGAATTCAATGCTCTGCTTCATAAAGTCAGCTGCAAGCTGAGTCAAATCACAAGCGAATGAAGATTAAGAGGGAGCAAACTCAAATCAGAGCATCCAAGTTGCAGTAAACCTGCTCAGTGCTTTGGAGAAGGCTACGTGTGAACTTGGCTGTTAAAAGGGCACGACCCAAAATGCCTCTCAGTAAGAAATGCAACTTCAGTGCGTGGAAAAATGACTGCGGAGCACTTTTTAAGAAAGCAAAGCATGCTTATTTAGTCTGATGGAAAATTAAGGAAAAAAAGCATTAGAGAGGATGTGGGAGTGCCTGACAACGCAACGCTAACCCACTGACTGCAAGTCAGGGCTCCTCAGAGAGATGACGCAGTTTCCAATGGTTTTTGTTTCCCCAGAAGTGCAGAATGAACAGAGGCACCCAGGACAGCCCCCCTGCACCACTCTCTTTCTTCAGAAATTCAACGTCTGTGCGGTGAAGGAACCACTGCCTCCCTGGAAATGAGATGATTGCTCATGAAACTGAGGCCAACCACTCTCATCGCTGCACTACTCCTTGCTATTGCTGAAAACTGGTAATTTTTAAGCAACTCAGGGTCCAAAATGACCCGTGGCACTGCAGCCATATGGCTCCCGTGGCACCCAGGTGAGTGGGACGAGCAGAGCTGCCAGCACACCGTGATTCTTTCAGAAGTGGAGCAATTAACATTTGCCTTTCTGTAATCACACCTTGGCAACCCTACTGATGGACAGGGCTTCCTTCAGGACTCTGACTTTCTTCTGAAGATGAGATCACATTAGATTTCCTAGAGGCAAAAAAAGCCCAGCAAGTTATTTACCTTATTTTACAGGTGAGGCAGCTGAAGCGCTGGAAATCAGCATTACAGCTGGGGAATTTAAATTCCTTTATGTGCTCACTATGGAAAAGCACTGTCCACTAAGTGCTACTGCAAGAAATTCTAACTAAGGAAACACAAGATTCCTACCCTCTCACCTCTGGGGTTACCCAGCAATGACACCATCCCCAGTGGATGACATTCAGGGCTCCTGTCCATGCAGGTCAATGGAAGCACAAGCTCCACTACTTAAAAAAAAATAAATATATAGTTAAAATAAAAACACAGCTCTTGGGTCCTGCAAACAGCCAGATTTTGTTTTTCCTGCATGTACTTGATATATTTAAGAGTTCAAAAAAAAGTCAGTTTTTTTTTTTTAAAACAAGCCTCCAGCATGTAAAACTCACGTTTCAGAAACCACAACGGCACGAGGTTATCTCATAACAGATGCCTTTCAGCTGTTACCAGCGATGCACACCAGGCACCAGCAGTGAGACAGGAGCTAAGCAGATAGGTGGCTGCACCTGGCCCCACAACCAGCAACTGCAACTGAAACTCTGCAGCCACACCAGCACCAGGCCCTGGGCATGAACAGAAAGCTCCACCAGCAGCAAGTGGGAAGGCTTGAGGTGATCCCTAGCTGACTTTCCTAACTCAGACAGCTTCAGAGCCCTCTGCTCGCAGTAATCAGTTGTAAAAATAGCAACAACGGAACTACTTTCAACAAAACTTGCAACACAGGAAGTGAACGAAATTCCATTTAACTGTTGCTGGTTCAACAGAAGTCACCTTCTGAGCAGTGCTGGGCCCCTGACCTGCATGCAGAATGCACAGCTCTTCTCCAGCCATCCCAGAAGCACTGAATTCACTGCTGAACTTTTCAGAATCAGCTCAAGCTGCGCTGATGCTGTACAGCACCTGGGAAAGAGGAAGCAAGCAACATGCACATCACCACTCGTTAACACAAGTTTCACTTCAAGCATGCTTTTGGATTTAGATAACTACAGGCTTCACTGTTTCGTTCTTCACAGAGCTCCACGAACAGCTGATGAGCTCTGCCGTGCTCACACTTCCCCCACTGCAGCCCCACCCTGCAGAAGGTGCTGCCTCTGCCCATCAGCCAGCTGAGCTCTTCCAGTGCTGCCTTCCATTCTGCACAGCTCTGCACAGTGCAATGCTGCTCGCTATCAGAGTGACTTCAGCCCTCCTCCAGCCCACCCAAAGCCCAAACACAGCATCTTGGCCCCGTGCACGCAAGCCGAGCACCCAAGGAACACAGCACAGCTGCCAAGAAGCAGAATTGCATTTTGCCAGCATCAGAACTACCCACATTTCAAAGCTAATTACTCCCAGCTACACAACGTGCTCCTGCTTCCATCCACAACAGCGAGCCCGCTGCGCTGGCCTTTCACAAAACTCCACAACTTCACAGGCTCTGAGAGCAGGGAGGCTGAGAAGAATAAGAAGTTTACTCCATTATGCAATAATCTGGAAGGTTACCTTTGCCCATCCATCGATTTTCGAGACAGTGGGACAATTTCTGGTGGAAAGAAAACTTAAGTGAACGCCAGCTTATGCCAATTACGTTAAATCTTATCTGAGTTCCACAATTATCACCTCAACTAGCAATTTAAAGCTGAGTTTAGGAAAAATAATTCACTTTCCTCTCTCCAACAACATTTAAATGATAATGAATTTCTTCTTGGGTAATAAGCAGTTAGTTAGCGTTCATATGCTGGAGCCTGGCAAGGAAACTTTTCTTGTGGGCAGCTTTGGAGCCTGCTCCTTTCTTTAAGATGTTCTAATTTAAATGCAGATGTAGGCTTCACACTAGAGGGTTTTGTTTAAAAAAAAAAGTCTTAGCTGTGTTAGAAGGAAGTGACAGAAGGAGGGCTTGCACCCAGCATTTGAGTTCCACATTTTACAACATTTGTCACTGGACAGAGTGTGTGTGTGCAGGCACTCCCAGGTACGTGACCGATCCCCAACCTCCCCCACAGTTTCCTGCTTCATGGCATGACAGCAGTGCTCTCCAGCTTTTTCTCTTTAAATTCCAACATTTTTTTCCAAGCCATTCTTCATGCATTTCCTTCCCCTTTAGGGATACGCGTGGTCATTTCCAGAAGACATTAAATACTGGTAGCTTTTTCCTGTGTAAATTAGCCTTCATTCTGGAGCTAGAGAAGAATATGAAATCCTGCTGAGCCAGCATCCCTGCAGACTGTTGTCAGGAAGACAACAGTTAAACACAGAGCAGCTTCCCAAACTTTCTGCAGTTCCTTGTTACATGGAGAGTGTTTATGACGCTCCCTGTCTCACCCCATTTTCTCCTCTACAGATGCATTTATTTTAACTGTTTACCCAAGTGTGCAACCTGAACTAGCAAAAGCACTCATGCTATTTCCTAACCATCCAGTCCACGTCCTGAGAAATCACTTCTCCTTTCACCTGCCCCCTCCCCACTTACACAACTGCATTCCCACATGGAAGCGTTTACAGTGGTCTGATTTTATTTACAAAACAAGTTGTCTGGACTTTCCCTCAAAGCAGACT
This sequence comes from Penelope pileata, assembly GCA_013396635.1. Lineage (NCBI taxonomy): Eukaryota > Metazoa > Chordata > Aves > Galliformes > Cracidae > Penelope > Penelope pileata. The sequence continues at coordinate 40,024 of WBMW01004733.1, read as the reverse complement.
GCTTTAACATACTCAGTAAAGTTTATTCATTAGTGAAAAACAGACCCTTCACCCTAATTTATCCTTTCCCAAGCAACAGACAGTTCCTATCCCAGCCCACTGATCAGGTTATGTCTGCCCTGTGTGTGAAGTGTCACTCACCTATCCATAAAAATATTCCAGCAAAGCACCGAGTCTCTAAATTAAACCGTAATCAAGAGCTGAGGCAAGTTCTGCATGCCCAGAGCCACGGCACCAATGGCACTGCCCATCGGTGCAGAAACCACGCTGCACGTTCACTAGTTGTTGTTGCTGGTATTTCAAAGCAAGCTCAAGGAATTCACCGTATTTACAGGGTCAGAAGTCCCATTCACCATCCCAGGCAGCACAGCAGTGAGCTGGGACCTTTCTCCTCTGCACGCTGAGCTGCGAGGTGTCCTCTGCAGAGTTTCTTCTGTCACCCTTTTGGCTGTACAGGCCGCAAGCTGCACCGTGGGGTGGGTGGCTTCTTGCAAGGGACAGCTTTTAAATGCCTTCTGCATTAGGAAGCACTGGGAAGCTATAGTGAACAGAAATGTTTGCTCCAGAAGTGTTTGTATCCTCAAGAACACCTGCTATTTCCTGCAGCACAGCCCCAGAGCACTTACCTTCAGCTTACTGCAAGCACAGGGCAGAACACCAAGAGGACCAACTCTTGAGACACTATTTGATTCCAACAGCAAACCCTGCAGATATTCACCTTTCAGCCTACCAGATCCTCAAATCTAGGTTTGTTTTTACAGATCAAACACCCCACTGGCAGGGCCAACCAAAGCAAGCTGCCAACACTCAGAGTAGCACAGTATGAAAAAAAAAAAAAAAAAAACCAACAGAACCTCCTCGGAAGTCACCACGCTGAGCCATAGCTGCTTGCCTACGCAGTCTATAAGCAGAAACAAGAAGTTACCACATGTACTCAATTAGTCAGGAAGTGCATACATAGCACTCTTAACAGCACTAATTTTTAAATCAAAGTGCAAGTGAGCTGACGCAGAATTTCAACAGCAACCTTGAAGCTCTCCTAATAAATAATCACGTTCCCTTTGCAAGAACTGCAGGGTGGGTTAATGCAAGGCAGTAACTGTTGCAGCTGGAGCACTGCACCAACCAGGATGGAGGCAGCCCCAAGAAAAGCAAGGAAGCTCGAGTGCTGATAGCAGTGGGAGGCAGCCCGAGAGGGGATGCTTTCAGCACGCTGACAGCTGGGGAATGGCACAGGAGAGCTGCACTCACTTCTAACAGCTCTATGACTGCAGCTGGACTAAAAGTGAAGGAACAAAGGCTCACCCACGCCGTGAGCACAGCGAGCGCTCAGCAGCGTGCCCTAACCCTGCTCTCAGCACCTCTGCTCCAGTTTAAAGGAGAGCATAAGGCACCAAGGCTCGTGCTGTGCTCTTCACAAACACAACTTTAAACTTTCCACGTGCAAATGCAACCTCACTTGTACTTGTGGATTCAAAGCTAAGCCTGCCTTACAGCAAACAGCATCCCTGGGATACTCCCACACAATCCAAGCATGCACACAACACAGGGTACCAGAAGACCCGACCCTGGGTGGATGACACACATCTCGCAGCTCGGAGGAACTCTTAAGACACCACAAGCAGCCACGAGACACAGTGCTCCCCGCAGCTCTGCTCCAGTTCTGCCTTAGTCCACCACGGAGATTCTCTGAAAAGTTTGAGGAAAGACACCAAGAGATGTGGAAATAAGAAAACTAGCTTTGATCACTTTGATGCTCGAGCGATCCAGATAAATCCGATCCTACAATGAGGGAGGCTTCAGGCACTTCTAATTGCTGATGGGTTTGCTAGCAGCAAACACCTGCATGGTTTGCACGCTACTTATGCAAATGTCAAAATAGTGCATTTTCTCTACATCAGGAGACACTGAGGGGAAGAAAACAACAGCATACACAACAGGAAACAAACTGAATGCTAAATCTGGAAGACAGGAAGAAAGAAGCTTCAAGGACAACAGGAAAAAGCCAGAAAAAGTCAAGAAAAAGTGATTATTCAGTACAGAAAATTCCGTTTTTATAGGCATGTTTTCAAAACAGTGTACACTAACATTAGCGGTAAGCTTACATAAGATCAAGAGTAAAACAGATTTTTATATATACATACATATGCACACACACATTGCCACGAGGATCCTTGCAATGAATACCAGACTCCAGCTATATTTGTTGGCTCCACAGGCTGCTGACAGCCTTCCAGAAAGTTTCTCCCACGCTTTGGATATTTGAACTCATTCATTCTTACAGAGAAAAAAAAAACATGTTTTTCTTCAGTGCCTAACGAGGTAAGAAAATCTTACCTTTTCAATCAAAGGGTTCATTTATAGCAATTTTTTTTAAACTAGATTTAAGAAGAAACAAACGAACAGCGTTTTAAGGCAACGGGTTCCAAAAGCCCACCCAAGCAAGCAGCCTGGTGCTGGAAGGGCAGCAGTCAGCAGGTTCCCCAGCTGAACCAGCACCACCACTCTTTGTGCAGGGATCTCTTGAACTGGCACGTGGCTCATCTGCACTCCAACCTCTTTCTTTTCTAAATTAGAGAATGGAGAAAGTTACCACGCTCGCTACCAGCCCCAGGAGAAGCGTGTCGCGCCCTCTGTGCCAAAGCAGCAACTGCTGCTCCTGGGCTGAGTGAAAAGCCAAGGAAGATGCAGTGACACTGGCTGGGATGTGATTCTGCTTTCACACTGTCTCACCACAGTTGCTTCCCTGCTGAATTGTTTATTCATGAATGCTACAATTAGCAATTCCCCACAGGCTCCCTCCACCTCTAATAGAATCCTGTTTAAGTTCATCGATGCAGATCCCCCTGCTCCTTTTATCCCTCTGTTGGGCTGCAAACCGAACAGGGAGTTTTTCCAGGAGGATTAAACTCTCCAGAAATCTCTTTGTTTCTCTCTGAAATAACAAGGGTCAGGAGGGGAGATGCTGAGCCTCCTATTGACAGAGCTATCTGCCACTTGCTCATCAGATGTTCCCTATTTACGACAGGCAGATCACAACATGTGCACAGCTAACCAGAACAACTATCAGACAGATTCTAAAGGGTTTCATCCACCCTCTTGGCCTATTTTGGGAGAAAAGAGTCAACGTTCTAGAAAATAACATCACCTGTATTACATAGGAGCAACACACAAACCATAAACGATAAATGCTACTCAAAATAAGTTAGGAACAACCTGTTGCACTGTAAAATTGTCTTAGATGATCATCTGTGCTGTCACCATATCAAAGAACGCTCCAATAAAATCACCAGTTCCAGGAGAAGTCCCAGAGTTCAGTTTTTATGGGTATATATAGGAAACTGAACCTTTAAAAGAGACAGCTCTACCACACAAAGATGCCATATTTGCACTCCCAAGCCCTTCCGGAACCAACTCTGCAAGTCTGATCTCACAAAGGGATGCTAAACAACCATCCAAAAAGCTATTTTTATTTCCTGATTCGTTCTTCAACACTGGCAGCGAGCAACAAAACACCATTAACGAGGACTCCTACAGCCACTCCAACAGACTTGATGGAGTTCAGCACTACAGAATATGCTACAGCGTTCAATACTGTACCACAAACATGTGCCAGCACTTCTCTTTTTTCTCCCCACCCCAAAGTAATTCAAGCAAGTAGTTGCCAGGGCGTTAACCACATGTTCTCCCCAGAGCAATTCTGTTCAGCTACTGGGTTGTTTCACTTTTTTCCACTGGTTTTTAATTCAGTGCCTACTGCAATATCTGAGATGAGTTTAGAACTACAAGTGCATGCTTTGTAGCTCTCTGTCCATCACACCCTGCTGCCAGTACTTAGATAAATGTGTAAGGTGAACGCTTCCCAGAGCTTTATCCTTCCTTTAAGCCACCTTAGATCTCCTTCCCTTAAAGGGGGGTGAAGGAAAGACGCAGCTTTTCAAGAGCAGCGCAGTGCTCAAATTCCAAAAAAGGAATATTCCAACAAAGCCTGAAGATAACTGCTTTGCTACATGACAAAATACTCTTCTTTCTCCTAAAATTGCCAGAAAGGTAATGCTGAACCTTATCATCCTTTGCAGAAGGAGTGCCAGACCTGTTCCTTGTTTATATTTATCTCATGTACCTGAACTGCACAGGTGAGGCTACGCAGGCTCTGAGCACGTACTCCGAGCTCTGATTTCAATAGAGCTAAGTATGCTTTACCTGAAACTCTGCACTTAGCCTTCCATTTCATCAGTCTGTTTTCATGTACAGACACGTCACCCAGCAGACGTTTGTTCAAGCTCTGGTTCACTAAAACTTATCTATATCACGAATATTTGAAAGCATTTTTCCCCATTACCGAGGCTGAGAGTTCTCCTCGTACATCCGCTCTTTCCCTTCCTTGAAGAGGCTGATGGTCTGCTTGGTTTTCTTCATCAGGTTCTCCATGAACACACGGAAGTACTCATTTTCTCCCAGGGTCTCCATCTTCCCCTCGTAGCGCGACAGGATGGTTCGGAGGTGCTGGTAGGTGTCAGGCAGCAGGTCGAGGATGTAGGGCGGGCTGTTCTTCAACGCCAGTTTGGGGTTCTGGCACAAACGCACCACCTGCAGTTAATCAAATATACTCACTTTTAATATTTCAACATAGCAAGCAGTCATCAGTCACTTAAAGACCATTCAGTGTTACTTACAAACACAGCAGACTGAAACACAAAGCACTTTCTTTGCTTGAATCCAGACAGGGAAGTCCAGAGACCAAAGCACACACGGACTGAGCATACTTATGGCTTTATTTCACGAGGCTGTATTTGAATATATCAACCCACTTTGGCCATCTAAACACAATTTAGAAGCTTATTGACAGACTAACTGCATTTACATGTACTTTTGCATTCTGCAGTTGAGGCATGAGTAGCAGGAATATTGCCATTCAGGCCTCACAAATGGTACAACTGTTGTACACAAGCAAATCAGGACACAAGCTGAACTTAATACAGGTGGTTAATATACATGCCACGGGCTCATGACAGTAAGCTTGTGACTGGGGAGGATAAAAGAAGCCTCTTCACCACCCACCATTGCCAAAGTTTTCTATTACAAAGAATGAGGGAAAGATGGGGAGAGATAATGGCAAAATGGCAATCTCAATTGCCCCTCATCAAGTATAAGCACCACCAAAACTCTGCTATTCTATTCTGCTGCTTCGAGGCCAGTTACAGATGAAATTAATGAACTAAGAACCAGCAGCTTGCACAGCCTCACTCCTGTCCTGCTGGACAACTGCTTCCATCTTCTGCCTTTTCCATCAAACCTGGGAGTAAGACCAGCACAAAATGTGCATAGAGTTTCCTCAAGTTCTTCACTAAAAATCATGTTACCTGCCAGCTGAAAACCAAAGCACACAGATGGGGTCTGGAGTCACAATACTCCCACGCACACGGGTGTTACAGGTGTCAAACAAAGCAGTCCTTGTGCAGTGTATGACTTAGAATCATTAAGGCTGGAAAAGACCTCTAAGATCATCCAGTCCAACCATCCACCCATCATCAATGTTTCCACTGAGCCATGTCCCCAAGTGCCACATCTCCACGGTTCTGGAACACCTCCAGGGACAGTGACCCCACCACTCCATGGGCACCTGTGCCAGTGCATCACCACTCTTTGGGAGAAGAAGTTTTTCCTAATATCCAACCTGAGCCCCCCTGGCACAACCTGAGGCCGTACCCTCTCATCCTATCGCTAAACCTTCTGCCAAGTCTCGTGAAATCACAGTCATGGAATGGCTCCGGTTGGGAGGGACATTACAGATCATCTAGAAATCTTCCTGAGGAATCTATCGCTTCCTAACAATGCCCACTTACGTATCTGCTTCCCTTAAGCACCGCTGGCAAACAAAGTAATGGATGCTGAACCAGCTTCAGCATTTTGCTTTGATATTTAGGGCTGTAAAAGCAACCTTGTAGGGTTAAGGGACATCTCTGCTTCCACCTGACTCAGAGCAGTGCCTCTAAGGAGAGCCAGCTGAGAAGTGTCAGTAGCAAGGCACCCTGCGTATTCAAAACCAAACAGAGAAATCCGACTGCCATTTAGAGAAGGGCTTGCCTAGAAAACCCTCCCTGAGAACAGATGGTGACGGAGCAGCGAGATGGCCCCGTGGTTCTGTCGAGGCAGACGTGCTAGGAGCCCGCGCAGCAGCCGGGTGGTCACGCAGCTGACTCAGCCAATTGATTTGGATGCCTCAATTGCTGCTTCCTTGGAGCCTGCGAACATCGTACAATGAACCACATCAACAAATTGAGTCAACACAGTTGTCCTCAGAATAAAACAGGCTTCAGCGTGCGGCGTGAGCAGATCCTAAATATGCTCCACAGACACAGCTGGGCTGGGTCCTGTGCAGCCTCTACACAATGTTTCCCAAGCACTGACCTGTAAAGATACTGTAACAGAAAAAGTCCCAAAACTCTTACTGCTATGGCATTTGTTTCATCTGGAGCAAGGGTCTCAGCTCCTTCCATGCCCTGCAGCTCCTCCAACTGCCCTGTGATCTTCTCTCTCCCAAACTGCTTCTGCTCTGCCTGCCTGGCCCTTATCTAAGCCCGGGGCAACCCCGCTCCAGGCCCACCCCTTCTGCTCACAGGTGCAAGGGATCTGCCAGTACTGCCCAGGCCAGCCATGCCCCTCCACCACGTGCTCAGTCATCAATCAGTTCGTGCTGTGATCAGCTGGTTCCCTACACTTACCTAAAATGGTTAACAGAAGGGCCAGAGCAGCTTTGATTTTATTATCAAACGAGCTTCTTTAGTTAACAAATAGGCCAGAACTAGCCAAGATAAGCATTTTAACAAAGCTACTTAAGTAGGATCTCCTGCCTCCTGAGTGAGCTCGGTGGTTTTCACAGCCCCAGCCCCTCTGTGTGCTGACAGTGCCCTAAGGGTCCCTGCCTTCCGCTGGTACGGCCACAGAGAAGGGATTTGTGCAAAAAGCAGCACATAGTTTGAGCTGAATCTCACCTCTTACAACCCCTCCCTGTTTTTAAAACACCTCCCCAGCAGGCTGCTGCCTCTAGCACGCCCCAAATCCCCATCCCTCAGCTTCCTATCCACCTGCCCCATCCCTTCAGTTCACTTCTATTGAAGCCACATCTCACCTTGAGCCAACAAAGAAAAGCTGCTCATGCTTTTCTTATCTCCTGCTGCATTTGTACTCATCCCCTCTGCTACTTCTGAGGAAGGTGACCTACAGAGGCATTTCTCTGTATTGGTTTTAGAAGCTGAGCAACATCCGCCCGCTGCCCGGAGAAGCTCTCCATTACCTATAAGCTCATCTTCCTCCACCAGATCTCCCTGCACAGTGCCACATCCCTCACATCCCAGCCTGAGTGCTCCAGGACTGCACCACCCATCCTTCAGATGCCCCCCAGCAGTGCTCTCAGGTGCTCTGCATCAGCTGCTGCCCCACTATGTTAGGGAGAACTCGTTCACAATTGCAGCCTTTCATGTGAAAAACACGAGTTGGTTTCCCCAGCAAATGCATCAGATGTTTTCTTACACTGAGCACTGTTTTCTTTACTTGAGACGGTGCTAAGATGAGCAAGCACGATAAAAACAAATTAAAAGCAGTTCCTCCCCCTTGAACCAATTTATCTACCAGGTTCAAGACACTGCGAGGAAGTGACTGCTTTGCTTACTGTGCTGCTTGTCACCACGAGCCTGCAGGTGACAATGTCTGCCAACATGCCCAGCTTCCAGAGACGTGTGGTTGATATTTTGGAGGCAAAGGCACGAACATCACCTGGTTGAGCTGCAGGTGCAGCCAGCATCTTGCTGCACAGGGATCAGAGCGATGCAGAGGGCTATGCTGGGTGTTACTGAGTGCCATGAGGGGACTGCACTGGCAAAACTTACCACTTCGAGCTAAGGAATCTGAAAGGCAGGAATACATCAGGCAGCTTACGGAGAATATTACGAGGGAAGCAGTTGGACAAGAATCAACTTGCATAAGAAATGCATCAGTCACATCCAAAAACAGAGATGCACAAATGCTCTGACAACCCCAGCTCGTTACACAGACGAACGAATCAGGTCATGAGCACACTGCAGGCACAGCACACAGCTCTGCAAGGAAAACATCATCTATTATACATGCACACAAGGTGGTTTTTTCCTATCTGCACCTGTAACTTGATTTAATTGGCCCAGAAAGGTAACCCATTTCCAACAGCTTCCACTCCTTTATCCCTTCTCACCACTGGATTCACAGCCCCTGTATGCAGGCCTGAAGTCTGCTGCACTGTTCAACAGATTTTCAATCCAGATTTTCCTAGTTGTGCATAATCACAGCTAAAGCTAACCGAAATCAGAGAGCCTTTCCAGCACCAGACCTTCCTCCTGCACAGATCACGCTAGACACGAGCTCTGTTGAACTCCAGAAACTGAGCCTAGAGCTGGAACTTCCAGCCACCGCCCAGGAGCAACACTGGGGTATTGATGCACGTTACCAGAGGTCCCTTCGAGTTGTGGCAAGCAGCAGTGCCTCCGTTTGGCTTTTCTGGTGGTGATTTCATGGAGGAGAGGGAACAGCCAAGGATAGCAATGCAGACCCGATGTGAATGCATCCCCCAAAACACCCCACGCTGTCCCAAACCCCAAGGCAAGTCAAGCTTTTGCAGGCAGCCTCTTTCTGAGAACAAACCTCACGAAAGCAAACACAGCCTGACGTTCACATCCATACCACAGGCACGAGAAGGGAGATTTGCATTCCTACAGGTCGTGTCTGCAAGTGAAATTTATTCCCAACAGATTCCCCTTTCTGTGCTCATCTCCAAACCCGTCTGCTCACCCCAGCAGGCAGCAGAGGCAGCCATGGGCACCGCTCAGGAGGCTCCGTGTGCTCCCACCCCTCTCTGTGACCAAAGCTCAGCCCGAGCATGGCTACAAGCTGTGCCTTCTGCCGAGCCCACATGCAGCGATTCCTTGGGATGAGCATCTTCATACATCCTAAAGAAAGTCCCCTAGGCCATCCTATACGCACCAGCACCAACATCCCCTCACCAATGCCCCCCAATAGCTCCGAGCAGTGCCTGGGGCCCACCACGGCCACTCCCCGCCGTTGCAGAGCCCTCAGGGGCTCAGCACAAGGCCCCGGCCCCTCACGGAGCAGCACCCGGCGGTGCCACAGCACCCACAGCCACCCCCCGCGGCAGCCCCCGGCCGGGCCCACCTTGTCCATCAGCTTCCAGCACTTCTCCACCATCTTCTTGTCCACGGCGCCGGGTTGGTGCGGGCCAAGGTGGTGGTGGTGCGGCTGGAACGCGTCCTTCATCAGCCCGATCAGCCCCCCAGGGCCCTTCTTCAGCGGCGCCGACATGAGGGTAGCGCGGGGGCGGCCGGCGGAGAGCCCCTACCCCANGCCGGAACCTATTGGTTGGCGCCCGCGTCCAGTGGGGAGGGGGCGAACGGAGGGCCTAGAAGAAGGCCCCGCCCTGCCGCTTCGGAGCATGCGCACCGCGGGGGGAGGGTGGCGCGGCGACCATTTTTAGTGAGGGCGGGCGGGGCGCGGGGCGGTGTTGCCATGGGAACGGCTCCCGCTGGCGGCGTGCTGCCCGAAGGCTGCTCATCGCAGGCCTCAGTGTTCCTCGGGCCTTGCACAAGAGATTATTTCCCCTTTTTAAAAGGCAGCTTCCCTTTTCGCCAAATAAAGAACTGAATAAAGATAGCGGGAAGTGGGGTTGCGCTGTTCCGGTGGGGAGCTGCCCTGTGGGAGGCCACGCTGCTCATGCTGCGTTCCCCATTCCCCTAAAAACCCACAGTAACACGCTCCAGCTCCGTCATCACATTAATTACACTTCGTTCACATGAAGTCCTCCACTTGTGCTCTTGGGCTCAGCCAGGCCCAAGGCTACAGCAGCCATCTCCACAGAGGCCGCAGGCATGGGGGACACGAGGCCATGGCCGCCGCCTCCATTGGGGGGACATAGTAGGAACAGAGCAGCGCTGTGGTGCCAGCAGAAGGCACACGATGGCCTTTGGTGTCCTTATGGCATCCCCCAGGGGCCGGCAGGGCAGCAGGTCCTGGCGCAGACACAGGAGCAGGACACCAGGCAATGAACACATCCGTGTTTTGACACAGCTGACAACACCAAACCTTTGGAAATTACAACACAGGCTCGAAAGCACGCTCAGTTCTGCTTCTGTGCTGCCTTCAGATCCTCTTTCCAGCCCCTTTCCCAGGCACCCAGCACCAGCTGCAGGGAGGGAGCCTGGCGTGCAGCGGTTACAGAGCTCTCTGTCTTGACTTTACTGCCTTCGGTAGAGCTCAGTAAATATTTCTGGGACAGGCAGCTCCTTGTCTGGCTTTAATTACCTGGGCGAATTTTCTTAAGGATTATATTGACCTCAAATATGTCAACATTTATTGAGGCCGTGTTCCTGAGGCTTTTCCCATTAGATGCTAATGGATTCTGGCTAATAGTCAGCCCGGATTGACCACTGGAGGGTGCCCTGGCCAGCTCCGGGATACCACAAGTACCTGGGGAGAGGGCTGGGGAGGGTTCCACCAGCTTTGTGCAGCCAAGTAGAAAAATCACCGTGGCCCCGATCCAAAGAGATCAGGGAGCGTGCTTGAGCAATTGCATCCTGACTATCTGCTGCTCCGGGCATGCCTCACTCCAAGTTGCGGCTGCATTTATGAGCAAGAACTCAAGGAAAGGTTGCTTCCTTGGGGGCTGTCCCCTCCCTGCAGAAGGGGCTGCAGCATCCCTATGTGGAGCCAGGGGCAGGCGCCTGCCCCTGCAGCAAGGCTCGGGTCCCGCTGAGCAAACCTCACCTACTGCCTCCCAGGTATTCGGGGTGAACCGTGTCCTGAGCAGAAATAGCTGCTTGAAATCCCCTCCCTTCCTCTCTCTCTTCTTTTATAAAGAGGATCCAAATCCAGCCACAGTTCCCAGGGCAAAACTCGCGAGGGTGTGCCAGAGGGGAGAGGCAGGGCAGGAAGGGAAGAAGATGCTGGGCTTGTCTCAGGCTGTGACCTGGGAGTGTCACCCTCCCTTCCTGCATCCCTGCAGTGCTGAGGCCGCTACGGGACCACAACTGAGGGACAAACGTGGGATGGGCTCCAGCCTACCCGGTGGGAGCCACATCCCACAGCCAAAGCCAACTGGCTGGGTGCTGGCAGCAGGGCTGGCTCCGGACCACCCCGGTGCTGCTGTGGCCCACGCCTGTGTCACGGGAGAGAAATGCTCAGCTGCTGCAAGGCGGAGGCAGGCACGGGGCCAGCAACCTGCCCTCGCTGCGGCCACAGTTGCTACAACAGCAGCTTGGCTTGGAGGCAGCTGCTGTGTCCTGAGGGACCGCGGTCTGCGCTCGCAGCTTTGCCAGAGGATGCCTCCAAAGGGCAGAGGGAAGGGGAAAAAAGGAGCGAAGCAACACAAAAAGAAAAATGCAGCAGGTGAGCCTGGAGTCTCGCTGCCTTCAGCTGGCAGGGACATGCCTTCCTGTCTGTCCCCAGCTGCTTCCCAATGTGCTCTGCTCAGGCACCCACACCCCACTGTGACCTGCAGCCATGAAGTGGCTTCTTCTGACTCCATCCCTTCTTTCTCCCCTCTGGTTGCAGAAAGCCAAGCGGCAGTGACAGCCCGGAGAGCAGCGCTGGAGGCTGACGGGCTGCGAGAGCACCTGGGTAAGGTCAGGGGAAGCCAAGGGCAAGCTTGGGAGCAGGGAAAAGCTAGGAAAAATTCAGTGCTGAGCAGGGCATCCTGCCCTATGGCTTGGGTACAGCCCGCTGGCTCCCAGTGGGTCACCCCCAGCAGCACGCTGTCCCCATGGCAGCACTCTGTCTTTGCAGTTCGCTGGAGGGACACAGCCTGGGCTGGCAGCGAAGGGCTCCAGCGGAGGCTGTGGGAGCTGGAGCAGGCGCTGGAAAGGGCGCAGGAGGACAAGCGAGACATGCACGAAGGTGAGGGCAGGGCTGGGACTGGGCAGGCACTCAGGGATGCCGGCCAAGCTCACACCCCATTCTGCTCAGCCCCACACCACCCATGCCACTGGCATACAAAGGCCCTGGCTGTGCACTCGCTGCACCCCAGGTGCCTGTGCTCAGACGCAGAGCAGACCACAGAGACTTCTCTGCCTGCAGAAGTCGCTGCCTTTCCATTTCCTTTAGTGCTTGAGAAGGAGCTGGTCTCAGCAGAGGTAAAACCTCAGCCAGAGGTTTGCGGTCTTTGCCACATGCAAAACTCCGTGCTCGTTTTCGCTCTCCCACGCTCAGTGGAGGTTGAATGTTCTTCCCCCCAGGGGCTCCCTCCTGCCCCCTGCCACAGCCCGGCAGGACAGGGAGAGGGGACACAGCTGCTCCGGGTGCACCAGCCTGAAATCCTCAATTCCTGCCTTGCTGGAGCCCTGTCTGGCCACAGGTGCTGGCTTCCCAGCACAAGGACCTCTTGTTCATTCCTCTTGTTGTCACCATTTGTCCCCTTCTTCTCCCCCTGGCTCCCAGAAATGACACGGCAATACCAGGAGCTGCAGAAGCGGACGGCAGCACACAGCCAGTGCTTAGAGGTGAAGGTGAAGAGCCTGCAGGAGCAGCTGGGTACAGCCCCTCACTGCTGGGATGGGGATGGGTTGGCTCCAGGGCAGCAAAGGGAGCAGGGGAGATGTGTACCATTCGCCCTGTGCTGTCTGCACAGCAGCAGCTGAAGGCAAAAAGCCTGACCCTGCCCCCAGCACACCCCTGAGCATGGGAAAGTGACTGCAAAGGGGATGCTGTGATCCCACCGCACCCCCAAACCCTGAGCCACCACCAGTGGGGACAGACGGGGCAGAGGCTGTGCTGCACACTGCCTGCACCCCGTGCACCATTCCCAGTCCCCACGCACTCAGTGTCCCCAATGCCCCACAGCCACCAGGCTGCAGGAGAGCCAGCAGAGCCAGGAGGCTGCCACCAAGGCACTCGCAGAGAGGGACAGGACCATCACCCAGCTGCAGCGCAGGCTGGATGCTGTGCAGAGGGAATTCGAGAATATTTTCCACGTGAGTGGGGATGTGGCTGTGGGTGGCTGCCACGGGGGAAGCACAGTTCCCCCTTCTCACCACCCTCTCCCCAACCAGAGTAGCCTGGACCTGGTGCTGGCCAAGGTGGCAGAAGCCAGGCAGCGCTGGGAGGAGGTGGGCACAGCCATCTGCCTGGAGCACAAGCAGCGCCTGCGGGAGTTCGGCCTCAACCCCTTGGAGATATAGCACCTGGGGACCCCCAGGAGGAGGCTCTCAGCCCCCATCAGCACACATGGGGACTTCCCCCAGCCCACCACCCCAGCTGCCCCACCATCCTGTCTGTCCCTGAGACATGCTGCTGAGTGAACAGACCTCCAAATTACACTGCTCACATGACCGGCAGCGTGGATTTGTCCTTTAATCACACCCCAAAGTGGTGATGCAGGAACAGTGCTGTGATCGAGTGGGTACCACCCAGCAGTTCGCAGACAGGAGGAACATGAGGGAGATGTCCATGAAGGGCAGACCTGAGCCCAGCTGGGAGCTGGGAGGTTCCTCCAGCACCCCATGGCCCCTGCTGCTCCTTTTTCCCTTGGCCCGAGGGCCAGCCCTGGGCTGAGCCGCACTCTGGGCTCCCCAGCCGCTGGGTCATGGCACAGAGGGCAGTGCTTTGGCTCTTCTGGGAGCAATCCCAAGCCTGGAGCTGGGCACCGTGACCCCAAACACCCCTGGACATGCAGGTCTGTCTTCGGGTTACCACTACAGTTAAGAAAAGCTCAAGGCCAACCTCGGTCAGCGGAGATGAGTCTGTGGGAGGCGTGATGCTGGTGGCCCCATCCCAGGCGCAGAGATGCAGCGCTGGCCGTACCAAGCAGCATTCTGCTCTCCGGGGACATCAGCAGAGCTGCCTGGGAGCCTGGCTGGAAGCAGGGTGCTCCAGGTTGCTAGAACGCATGGCGCAGCCGCCTCTGCTCCTCCTTGCGCGGGCTCTGCGGGGACACAGAGGGGACAGCTGAGCAGCACACACCAGCACCTGCCCCGCAGCTGGGCTGGGGGCATCTCTCTGCCCAGCCCCTGTGGCCAAGGGACCACGCAGCCCCTTTGTCCAGCCCCATGGTGCCAGGAGATCAACACAGGGAGGTCAGGAGGATGCCAGACGCAGAGCAGCGCAGTAAAAGGGGTTACCTGCGTGATGGTTATGCTGTTGGCAGCAGCCATCAGCCAGGAGCCGGGTCCCTTCTGTCCCACATCAACATGATAGAGCCCAGGGGAGCCACTGGGAGAGGGCAGGGAGGGTGTGCAGGAGCCCGAGGCAGGGTCACCGTCCTCGAGGAACAGCAGAGGGGACAGCCCTATCTGGAAGAGCATCAGGAGTTGGCCACATGGCTCCTGGAGCTCCTCAGCAAGCCAGAGGTCCTGGAGGGGACCTCACCATGCAGGTCTGGGGGTGAGGGATCCACCCCATCCCCTCGCAGTGCCCCAGGCCCCCCAGCACGTACCGAGCGGTAGAACTCATCGCTAGCGGGGTCGATGACCAGCAGCGTCACCCGGTCTTCGTGGGCACGGATGCGGAGCACGGTCTCCTGGTGGTCCAGCCCCTCGATGCTCTCACCGTTCACTGCCAGGACACGGTCCCCTTCCTTCATCCCTGCCTCATCAGCCGGCAGCCCCCTGTCTATGTCCCATAGGAACTGCCCTGGAGGGACAGGCAAGGGGAGATGCTCACCGAGGCATTCAGCCTGGCACTGCTGGCCCCAGAGGGCAGGTGGGACCGGCTCTTAGTGTGCTGGGACTGTCATCCCCCTCACCTATGGCTCCCGAGCCGTAGTCATCCTCCTTGAGCAGGAACCCGTACCCAGCTGCACCTTTCACCATGCGCAGCTCCCGAGCCCTGAAGGGCAGCCAGGAGGTGTCAGCCACAGCGGCCGTCACCTGCAGCCCCCGCAGGCGGTAAAACTCCTCCACAGCATCGGATGCCACCAGCAGCGTCACCTTGCTGCCGCTCTGCTTGAGCTGCAGAAGAGATGCAGGATGCTCAGCACCATGGTTGGCCCCAGCCCTGCACCCAGCACTGGAGGAGGGCACACGCACCTTTCGGGCGAGCTGGGTGCGCGAGCAGCTCCTGACGCTGTGCCCGTTCAGCTCCAGCAGCCAGGACCCTGACGGCACGCCTGCTCTCTCCGCCGGCCCGTCCTGCCGCACCGACAGCTGGAACGTGCCCTTGACGCCTGCAAGAGGAGAGGGTTGCAGCGAGCGGGGCGATGCTGCGGGCACGCTGCCGGCTGCCTCCCTACCTTCCGGAGCTGATACACTAAAGCCAAAGCCGCTTTTGTCCCGCGTGACATGGCAGAGGCGCGGGCGGATGTCGGTGGGCAGCAGCTGGGACAGGTCCCTGCCCAGGGCTTTGGCTGCTTCGTAGGAGTCACCATCCAGCACCGCCAGCAGCACCTGGTTCCCACTGGCCTTGATCTTCTGCACCACCTGCGAGGGGCCAGGCTGCGGTCCCCGAGCACTGTGCTCCTCCGGTGGGGTCAGCATCCCACACCCCGTGCCCCCAGCCGGGGGTTCCTGTGTTTTCCAAGGGATGCTCGCAGCTTACCCGGTGGTGCTCCATGTGGTCCACGAAGCAGCCGTTGACCTGGAGGAGCCGGTCCCCATCCTGCAGCCCCCGGCGCTGAGCCAGCCCCCCCAGCTCGACCTGCCGGATGACGTGCCCCCTGTAGCCCAGCTCCTCGTGCAGGCAGAAGCCGAAGGTCTCCGTGCTGCCCTTGCTCAGCAGGTAGAAGCGGGGCTCCCCCACGGCCTCGCCATCTGCGGGGGGCACAGCCCGTGAGCAGGGCTGCAGGGATGCTCCCAGGGCTGGGGTCTGGCTGGTGTTCACCTCCCTGCAGTGCCCCAGGGTGCCCACAGCTGATGGATGAAACCCCCAGGGTGGGGGGTGTTTATTTACCCGTGTCCTCAGCCAGTGACAAGGCAGGATTGTCAATGCCATCTTTGGGGTTAAATTCAAATTTTCTGCAATGATAAAGGGCAGGAGAGGCCACGTTAGCGCAGCCCTATCACCTTCCCCTGCCCTCCCCATAGAAGCCCCTTTCCTATGGGACCAAAGCCCCAGTGCCTCCTCTTCCCTGGGGGAAACCAGGGAGGGATGTCCCTTTGGGACTGCCCCCACATCTCTCCCAGGGTAACAGCTCAGGGAAAACCCTTCCTGGGACGGACAGCCACAGCCCACACCATCCCAGCACTGCCCGGGCAGCCCCCGGCCGGGGGAGCCCAGCACTTACATGATGGACGCCTTGTCACCCTCGAGCCCTGCGGAGGGAGAGGAGAGGTCAGCGCAGAGGGCAGCGAGCTGGGAGCAGAGCAGGCAGTCGGGGCTCATCCGCTCGCAGGATGTGGGTGTGCAGGGTCCATGCAGCCCCCCAGGGCGTTTGGGTGGGGGTGAGGGTGGTCACCACTGCCCCAGGGATGGGGACAGCAGCGTTCCCCTGCGCATCTCCCCAAAATACCCTCCAGCACACAGCCTGCCAAACCCTTGGAGGGGGAATTCCCACCAACCCCTCCCCCAACTTCAGACTCCCATCAGCATTTTCCCGGGTGCCTGCAGCTCCTTTCCATGGCTCTGACACCGTTTTGCTCCACGGCGAAGCAGAGCACGGAGACGTGCATGCAGGAAGGGTCTCTGTGGGACGAAGCCCCGGCACGTACCTTCCGTTTGCTTCATGGCTGCAGCGAACGCGGGAGGGAGCAAGGTACAGGGTGAAGTGGCAGGGAAGCACGGCGTCCCCGCCTCCTCCAAGACGCCCCATGTTTAATGGTTAAACAGCCCCGACATCTCCCTGCCCTCCCGGCCCCGGGCAGCGCCAGCCCTCGCCCAGCAGTGCTGGGATCAGCACCGGGGGCAGCCCCTGGGTGTCCCAGCTTCCAGCAGGGAAAATGACACCAGGAAACAAAGGGGTGCACTTTAATGCTACCGAGGGTTCCACAAGCAAGCCTGAGTCCTGCCCAGAAGAAAAAGTCCCGTTTGCTCCTGGGCTTCATGCAGCTCTCCCATCTTTCAGCCTTGCCCCACGTACCCAGTAGCTTCAACAGCTTCGGCAGCACCCAACCGCTGGGCATCTCCACCAGGAGAAGGGGGCTGCACCCTGTGGCGTTTCCTCCCCGCAGCTCACAGGGTCCCATGCTGGAGCTTCCCCAGCATCTTCCTCACTTCGCTCTCCACCCGCAGGAACTTGGCTTTCCTCCAGGGGTTGCCCGTCTGTCTCCGGCTGCTCTCCAGGTCCTGCAGGATGAGGGTGAGGTGCTGCCGAACCCGCTCGCGGTCCCAGAAAGGCAGGTTCCTCTGCACCACGTTCAAGATGCTGGACCAGTAGTCGGAGACGTCGGTGCCGGCCGTGAGGAAGACCAGCGCCCTGACGCCGTCCCGGTCCATGCGCAGGCTGTCGAGCGCCCGCTTGCCGTCCTCGCTGATGTCGTTGAAATACAAACTGCGGGGTGAAAGGGGATGCTGGGAGGGCTGCCAGGTGGGATGCAGGGAGGAGCATCGCCCGCACAAGGGAAGGAGCAAGGTGCACTCACTGCACTTTGTCCAGCGTCGCGTGCTGCTTGGCCACCTCCACTATGCGCAGCGCGGCCGCGTCCGTCAGGGAGTTGTAGCCCAGGTTGAGCTCCTGGAGCTGCTGGTTCTCAGCCAGGCGCTCTGCAATCAGCTCCACGCCGTGATCCCCCAGCGCGGTGTGCAGCAGGGACAGGTGGGTCAGCGAGCGGTTACCTGCCAGCGCCTCGGCCAGGTGCCGTGCCCCCTGCTCGCCCACGGGGTTGTTCCCCAGGCTGCAGGGATGGGAGATGAGGGCAGTGCTCGGGGCGTGCAGCCGGGCTCCAGGTGGGGACGGGGCAGTACTCACCGCAGGTTGCTCACCGCGCACTTGTCGTGCAGCAGCAGGTCGCGGATCTCCCTGCAGGCGTCAGGGCCCAGGCTGTTGAGCTGCAGACTGGTGCAGAGCAAAACACGGGGGTGGAGGGACCAAAGTGTTAGCTGTGGAGCCATTCACCCCCCTCCTCCCTGCCACCATCCTACCTGGGCTCCCCTACAAGGTCACTCCAAGCTCCCTCTCCAAAAGCAAGCGCGCAGCAGCCGTCCCAGTGCCTGGGCAGCATCAGCCAGCAGAGCCGGCACCAGCAAGAGCGAGGGAGGGGATGGGGATCCAGGTGCTGCCGGGGGGGCTGAGAGTGTCAGGAAAGAGCAGGACCCCACCGAGCCCTCGGGAGCATCCGCAGGAAGGAAGCACTGCACAGCCCCGCTGCACAGCCGCGTCCATCTCTGCTGAACGCAGCTCGCCACCCCCCGGGCAACGCGCAGACTGCACCTCCACAAACGGCCCCGGACCATCCGTCCACCCTTGGGCTGCGCATCTCCTGCCCTGAGCCCTACGGGTGATGCTGGGCGGCTGTGGGTGCTGAGCAAGGGCAGGGAGCCGCAGCACAGCCCGCGGGGCCAGGCGCTGCCCGAGGGAGGGGCGGTGGGACTGCAAGTCCCAGCGTGCAGCGCTGAGCGGGGCTGCCCACGGAGCGTTGCATGATGGAGAATGTAGTCCTGTGGCATGCACGCAGCATAAACAAAGGCGCGCCCTGCCCTGCCTGCACCGTGGCTCCCAGCACGTCCCTGCAATGGGCACAGAGCCCAGGTGTCGGGCAGGAGCAGGGGGTACTCACTGGAGAACCTTGCACCGCAGCAGGACGGGGAAGAGCGTCCTCAAGCTGCTGGTGTCAAGGTTGCAGGAGGACAGGTTCAGCCCCTCCACCTCGTGGCACGTGGTGCCCATGACGGAAGCCAGAACGGAGCACTTGAGCGGGGTCATCCTGACGGAGGAGAGGTTGACGGTCCGGAGGGAGCGGACGGCCTCGGCGGTGAAGCGCTCGTTCTGGAACTCGTGCAGGAAGAAGAGGTAGTCCATCAGCTCGGAGGGCGGCAGCCCTTTGCGGCTGTTCCTGATGACGGTCTTCTTCATGGCCTTGGCGATCTCAAAGGCCGCCAGGTTCTTGATGGAGCAGCCCAGCTGCTCCAGGATGGCACGGTTGCGGCGCGACAGGATCCCACCCATGAAGATGGGGAAGAGCTCGAAGACCTCATCGTCAGCGGCCTCGTCAGGGTGACGCATGGGGCCCTCCACGCCCAAGATGCTGGAATTGATTTGGTCCAAGACGTCGTCGTTGTAGTAGTCCTCCTCCTTGAACAGCTCCTCCGCCATGGTGCGGGCGATGGTGTCCCGGCCCTTCCCGCTCAGCCGGGAGAAGAAGCGAGGGAAGATTTTGAGCAGGTTGAGGAGCACCGGCAGGAAGCGCAGCGGGAGCACCTTGGAGATGATACTCAGCACCACGGCCACGTCTTCGCTCACCTTCCCGATGATCTCCGACAGCTCCTTCCCCACTTTCTGCACCAGGGTCTTCTTCTCGCCCAGCACCACGTACAGGGCCGCCAGGTACTCCTGCATCGCGGGGATGGTGAAGACGAAGGTGTGCTCCTTGCCCGGCTGCACGCACGGCGTGAGGAAGAAGCGGAAGACATCGCTGCGGAAAACCTCCAGCTGGTTGAGCTCCCTTTCGGTCTTCATCTCCACCTCAAAGCACTGCTGCAGGTCCTCCTCGGTGAAGGAGGTCTTGCGGGACACCACCCCTTCGTGGGCCAGCTTGCCCACCGTCTTGGCCACGTACTTCATCATGGAGATGTTGGTGGGGTCAGCGCTGTCCAGCACCTCCCCGCTGAAGTTGAGCCGCAGGAAGCTGGTGTAGATGCCGGTCAGGGTCTGGCTGGGAGGCACCGTCCTGGTGAAGTAGAGGAAGTGCAGCGTGGTGCACACCAGCCAGCAGTACGAGGGCAAGAAGCACGCCGCAGCAATTTGGTTTTGGCGCTCCAGGTTCCTCGACAGCATCTCCACCAAGTTCACCTGCTCGCCCGAGCCGCTGTCCCTGCTGTCCTCTCTGCCGCAGCTGGGCTGGCTGAGGCGCAGCTGGAAGTACAGCTTCTGCAGGTTGGTGTCCGAGAAGCCGCAGATCTCAGCGTAGCGGCCCACGTACTTGCCGGGGATCCGGCGCACTGCGGACGGGCGCGTGGTGACGATGATGCTGGCCTGGAAGCAGAGGGCTGGGTGAGTTTGGAGGTGCCTTCGATCTAAGCTCATCAGGATCTCAAGCCCACTATCAAGTGCACCCAGGGGCTGGGGTCCGAGAAGCTGTCCATGGCAGGGGGTTGGAACCTGGTGATTTTTAAGGTCCCTGCCAACCTAAGCCACTCTATGATTCTATGAAGCTGCTGCCCAAAGGGCACTGGTTCAAACCTGGCCCAGGGAAAGTGGACAGAAGAGCTTTCCCCATCCCCTGCTAGACATAAATCGAGTCTAGACGGCAAGAGCCCAGCAGACAGATTCCCACATACTGCCTTCTTGGCCGTACCAGGCCTCCCAAAGACCCTACAGAGACAAACCAGCATGAGACCACCTTGGAGAGTCCCTCCAGGCATGGAGGCAGCCTGCTGACCCGCAGCCAAGCCGGACTACAAGCAACCAGCACAACATCTGCAAAGCCCCAGCAGACACTGACCTCTGGCAGGAGGTATTTTCGCAGCAGGTTGACCACGATGGCAGAGGGAGCCACGGGCTCGTTGGGGTCACAGCACAGCTCGGTGCCAGCCAGTCGGAAGTCCAAGTTGAGGCGCTCCATCCCATTGAGGATGAAAAGCACCTTGAGATTGGAAGCACCCAGCATGGGCACCACGTCCCGCAGGTGCTGGTACTTCTTGGTGATGAGGCGTCGCAGGGAGATGGGGACATGGCTATGGGACAGGTCCTCGCAGGAGAAGGGAATGACCAGCTCAAAGCGGGGTAGGAGACCGTGGCACCAGTCCACCACCATCTTCTTGATGAGGGTGCTCTTCCCTGTGCCCACGGTGCCGTACAGCACCACGTTCTTCACCTGCCGCCCGCAGGCATCCACGTCAAAGAGGTTCTGGAGGGTGATGAGCTGCCTGCAGGGCTGCTGGAGCTGGTGCTGGATGGTCAGATCGGGCGAGGGCTTCAGGATCTGCTCCAGGGAGCTCTCCCGGATCACCGGGTCCACGTGGACCGCATCTAGTGAGAAGGAAGGGCCAAACTGCCTCTCTTCGTTGGGCTGGTTGCTGAACCACGCAGACAGGATCTTCTGGTGTTTCTTAATAGCATCTGGGAAGGGAAAGGTGTTTGGCAAGAGGATGGCTTCTTGCTGGCAGGGGTGTGGGGAAGTTGCTTGCCTCCTGCAGACAGGAGGCAGAACCCTGCCCTGCAGCTGCGCAGGACCCTCCATCCTCCCGGGGCTTACCAGACGAGGCCACGTTCCTCAGCTGGTCCAGGCCGTGACGGGAAGAGCTGCGCTGGGCTCTGTGCTCCTGGGACCCCCCCTGGTAGCGAACACAGGTCCTGCAAGGGAGAGAAAGCAGCAGGAGGTGGGCAGAGTGGGAGAGCACAGGGCAGAGCCAGCTTGGCCCTTCCTTCCGCAGCACCGAGAAACAGCACAGAGCAGAGAAGCTGGGCTGGGTTGGGGGCGGGCAGAGAGCTGCCTCTGGGAGGGTTTATACTGCAGGCAAAGCAACACCATAGAGCCCCGATGGTCCCGAGGCTGCCAGCACAGCCACCCACATCCCACGTACCTGGGGAGGGAGATGCTGCCCACGCGGAGAATCCTCCTGCAGAAGGAGCTGCCTGCAGCACCTGCGGGGAAGAAGCATGCACGTGGTCACCAAAAGCCTCCCCCAACCCAGCAGAGCTCAGCACCCCGCAGGGACGATGCACAGACTGCAGTGGCTCTGTGCAGAGCGGGGGTGCGGGGGTGGCAGCTCACCTGGCCCCGCAGCAGCACACAGGTACGCACGCCGTGCTGCCCCACAGCCCTGCAGGGCCCCGTGCAGCCCCGTCCAGCTGCCCCGGGGCAGGCAGCTCCCACACTGCATGGCCCAGGACATCCTCGGCCTGAAAGAGAGGGGACAGCAGAGAGGGGCAGAGCAGGGCCCTGAGGATGCACTCAGTGCAGGGTGATGGCAGCTGTCCCCTAAACTCATTGGGGGCACGAGGGGCAGGGGACCACCACCTCCACGTCCCCGTGCAGCAGCCAAAAGCCATCAGCCTGGACTCAGCTACAGCATCACATCCAAGAGAGCAAAAGCCCTGCAGAAAAGGGAGCCTTCTCTCCCCAGCCTTAAAAATGCAACTTTTTAGAGCTTTACATTGAAACAGCCCAACGCCATGCTCCCCCTGCGTGCCTCCAGCTGCGGGCAACGGGCCGGGCTGCTCGGGGACAGATCGATGACAGCTCAGGGACAGCTCAGGGACAGCCCGGGGACAGCGTTGCCCCCCTCGCTTCCTGCCCGCTCCGCTCCCGCAGGACGGGGCCGCGCCGCCGCTGACTCAGAGCCGCACGCGCGGCTTCCNTCTCTCCCACCCCCAGCCCCCAGCCCTCCCCCGGGTCCCCGCGCACCTCGAGGCCGCCGCCGCCTGCCCGGGGCTCCGCTGGGGCTGCCCCGGCCCGGGAAGGGCTCCGCGGCGATGACGTCCTCCAGCACCGCCCCGCACGGCCCCTCCCGGCCCGGTCCGCCCCCGCCCGGCGGCAGAGCGCTGCGCGGGGTGTGCGCGCCCGTGCGCGGGGACACGCACGCAGCAGCACCCGCGGTGCAGGAGTGCTTTGCAACCCCGTGATGCGGGGCTGGGAGCGGAGAGAGAGGAGGCTGCAGAAGCATGAGCACCGCGCTGTGCTGTCCTGGGGAGCAGCAGGGCTCGTGTTCACAGCCAGACTGGCACATCCTATGTGTCACAGAATTGCAGGGGGTCACAGAGTTGCACACCCAGCACCGTGCTGCCCCCCGACATCCACACCCCAACACAGGGTGCCACCCCCTCACCCACTCAGGGACGAGCAGCATCCCACCAGTACACTATAAATATAAGTTTTATTGATGTGTGAAATCCAACGAGCACAGCTGGCATCCCCAAAACACCCAAACAAGCCGCCACACCTCCACCTGTGCATCAGCCCTCCGACACCGGGGAGCACCGCTGGGAAGACAGGACCCAAGCACTTACCTGCAGGCATCCAGCAGGGCCCTGCCAGCACCCGGTGCTCCCCCAGGGGCTCATCCCTGTCTGCTTGGTGCCAGCCATGCCCCTGCAGGGCAGCGATGCTCAGTATCCCCCTTGCCAGGCAGGAGGACCCAGCAAATGCCCCCACCCCCAGCACAGCCCCAGAGCAGAGAGCCACGGTGGTGTGAGCAGCATCCCTCGGAGCTGCTGTCTGCGTTTTGGTTCATGGCCCACGAGGGTTTGACAGCCGCACCTCATCCGTCCAAAGTGCGTCACAGGGGAAGGGAGGGGGGAGGAGGTGGAGGGGAAGAAGCCCGCTCTCCTCCAGCACGCTCCTCGTGATTATCCAGACGCGATCCCTGGGGAGTGCCTGCAGCCAGGAGCACCCACAGTCCCTCTCCCTGCTCTGATAAAGTGCATCCTTGCCATACCCGCTCAGGACAAGGCCTGAGCCCCTCCAGCTCCACACCATGATCCAAGAGCAGGGCAGAAGCAAGGTGGAGATGGGTGACACCATCCACCATGCCCTGGTGACCGGTCCCTGCTCCCTGTGCCCCCGTTTAGCAGCGTTGTGCCCAGGAGTCCTCCCACACTGTGCAGCTCCACGGCAAAGCACTGCACAGGGACAGCAAAGGAGGATCCAGGAGCAGAGGGGAAATTTGTGAGGGACAGCAATGAGTCAGCCAAGAGCCCCTGGGGAAAACCTCTGTGCTCAGCATGGGAAGGGCAGCAGGGCATCCTGCTTCTGTGCAGAGCACCCTGTGCCTGCGCACTCCTCACATCTGTGCAGGGGAAGCTGCACCAGCCCTGCCCCGTGTGCCTCCAGCCTGATCCCGCAGCACAGAGCAGTCCCAACACGACCCAGGAATGTCCAAGAAGAGTCCTGGAGGATATTGCTGGAACGTGTCCTTTGCTCTGCAATCCCCTGCTGCTCAGAGTGAATGGCACAGACTGCACTTGAGTCAGCACCGAGCTGTCCATGCCACGTCCACACTCACCGGATCCCCGTGCCACCAGTGCCAGCTCCTGGTACCAGTCCCAAAGTGCAAAGCTCTTCCCTGTGTCAGAGCCACCCAATGCAAACCAGCTGCTCCCAGCTCTCACCTCCTTCCAGCTCCGGCGCTGCTGGGAACCACTTCTCCATGCTCTTACCCTGTGAGGGTTTGTGCCCCCAGGCTTCGTGCCCTCCCTGCAGGCAGCACACGGTTGGTGCTGAGCGAGGGTCACCCCGTCCTGCTGAGATGGCTGCAGCTGTGCTGGGGAAGAGCAGCAAGGAAGGGCTCAGGGTTCTCTGCAGCAGAGCTCCAGTGCCGGCACAGTGCTCCGGGCAGGGCTCGATGGGACCCATTGCTTCTCTTCACATTGGTCACTTTTATCCTCTTGGCTCAGATCCCAGAGATGGAACATGGCACTGCCTAAGGTCTGAGAACACCGTCCTGCTCCCACCACCACTGTGACATCCCCACGTCGCAGACCCCATCTCTGGGGATGGCATCCGGGCAATGGTGCAGGAGAGCCCCGAGTCTGCTGCCTCCCGTTCTTCTCCGTGCAGACTGAAAGCAGCGGGGTTTAAAATAACAATAAAAAGAAGAGGGAAAAGAANGGCAGGGGACCACCACCTCCACGTCCCCGTGCAGCAGCCAAAAGCCATCAGCCTGGACTCAGCTACAGCATCACATCCAAGAGAGCAAAAGCCCTGCAGAAAAGGGAGCCTTCTCTCCCCAGCCTTAAAAATGCAACTTTTTAGAGCTTTACATTGAAACAGCCCAACGCCATGCTCCCCCTGCGTGCCTCCAGCTGCGGGCAACGGGCCGGGCTGCTCGGGGACAGATCGATGACAGCTCAGGGACAGCTCAGGGACAGCCCGGGGACAGCGTTGCCCCCCTCGCTTCCTGCCCGCTCCGCTCCCGCAGGACGGGGCCGCGCCGCCGCTGACTCAGAGCCGCACGCGCGGCTTCCAGGGAAACTGAGGCACGGGGCGGGGTGACACAACTCCAGCGAGGCGGAAAGGACGCGCCGCAGGAGAGGCCGAGCAGCGCTCGCATAGCGCTGCTTTCCGCAATCCTGGCCAGCAAGCAACACAATTCCCATCTCTCCCCCCCCCAGCCCCCAGCCCTCCCCCGGGTCCCCGCGCACCTCGAGGCCGCCGCCGCCTGCCCGGGGCTCCGCTGGGGCTGCCCCGGCCCGGGAAGGGCTCCGCGGCGATGACGTCCTCCAGCACCGCCCCGCACGGCCGCTCCCGGCCCGGTCCGCCCCCGCCCGGCGGCAGAGCGCTGCGCGGGGTGTGCGCGCCCGTGCGCGGGGACACGCACGCAGCAGCACCCGCGGTGCAGGAGTGCTTTGCAACCCCGTGATGCGGGGCTTGGAGCGGAGAGAGAGGAGGCTGCAGAAGCATGAGCACCGCGCTGTGCTGTCCTGGGGAGCAGCAGGGCTCGTGTTCACAGCCAGACTGGCACATCCTATGTGTCACAGAATTGCAGGGGGTCACAGAGTTGCACACCCAGCACCGTGCTGCCCCCCGACATCCACACCCCAACACAGGGTGCCACCCCCTCACCCACTCAGGGACGAGCAGCATCCCACCAGTACACTATAAATATAAGTTTTATTGATGTGTGAAATCCAACGAGCACAGCTGGCATCCCCAAAACACCCAAACAAGCCGCCACACCTCCACCTGTGCATCAGCCCTCCGACACCGGGGAGCACCGCTGGGAAGACAGGACCCAAGCACTTACCTGCAGGCATCCAGCAGGGCCCTGCCAGCACCCGGTGCTCCCCCAGGGGCTCATCCCTGTCTGCTTGG
>WBMW01004733.1:0-13475 GCA_013396635.1 Penelope pileata | reverse complement strand
AAGAGCAGCAAGGAAGGGCTCAGGGTTCTCTGCAGCAGAGCTCCAGTGCCGGCACAGTGCTCCGGGCAGGGCTCGATGGGACCCATTGCTTCTCTTCACATTGGTCACTTTTATCCTCTTGGCTCAGATCCCAGAGATGGAACATGGCACTGCCTAAGGTCTGAGAACACCGTCCTGCTCCCACCACCACTGTGACATCCCCACGTCGCAGACCCCATCTCTGGGGATGGCATCCGGGCAATGGTGCAGGAGAGCCCTGAGTCTGCTGCCTCCCGTTCTTCTCCATGCAGACTGAAAGCGGCGGGGTTTAAAATAACAATAAAAAGAAGAGGGAAAAAAAAAAAAAAAAAAAAAGGGAAGATTTAGGCAGAAAGGAAAAGGGGATGCAGCAATCTGTGGCTACGGCGATGGGAAATAAAAAGCCTTGTGCGACGCGGCCTCTTGTGTCCCTGGGCTCTGCTCCGGGGGCTGTGCGATGGCTGCGTGCGTCCCCACATGGCTCCAGCCCTGGCATCTCCCCATCCCCGTTCTGCCTCCGTGGCACTGTCCCCGGTGTCCCACCACGGCCAGCAGAGAGGGGCAGGGTGAGCGGAGGGGACACAGCTCCGTGGGGCTCGGCAGAACCGTGGTAAGGGCTGTACAAAACGTTTGCAATGAAGAGAGTGTGTGGAAAGGTTAAAACAGTTCCGAGACGTCTCAAATCCCTTCTCGACTGAGCCAGGCCTGGCTGGCACCTCCGCAGCAGCCCAGGCCCGGGAGCGGCACCGGGGCCCCACGGTCCCTTTATCTCTCCGACTTGACCTTGTACCTGAGCACCAGGTACGCCAGCAGCCGCAGGATGACGAAGAAGATGCCCAGGATGAGGAAGTCCAGGTAGAGCTTGGCCTCCTCCACGTCCAGCTCCTGCAGGATCTTGATGGGGTTTTGGAAAGGGCAGAAGTCCTGGAGGCACTCCAGGTCCTCGCGCTCCATGGCGTAGATGGTGAGGATGACGCCTTCGAAGCCATACCTGGGGCAGAGCACACGGTGTCACCACCCACCCCACGCGCCCCACACACCCCATGGGCACTCCCGGCCCCACCTGACGTAGGAGACGTAGGAGCTCCACTGCAGGTACGTGGGGATGGTCTTGAAGCTGACGAAGAAGCCCGAGAAGAGCAGGACAGGGATGGCGGTGACGGGTCCCACAAAGGTGGCCACCTATGGAGCAGGGACCGTTGGGTGCCACATTCCTGTCCATGGCCCATGGCATTCATCCGTTGCCTAGAAGCCATGAGACCCCCAGCGACCTCCCCTCAAGTCTACACTAAAGTCTGACCTGCAGGGAGGTGGAAGCGGCTCCGATGAGAAGCCCAAGGGACTGGGCCACCAAGGCGGTGGCAGTGGCCAGGGCGGAGAAGAGGAGGAAGCGCGTGGCCTCGGGCGGCTGGCCTGTCATCCAGTACACGATGCTGCAGTAGGCGATGGGGCAGATCACCTGGAAAAGGGTGAGAAGAGGTTGGGATGATGGACTCATGGCTGGCCTGGTCCCATGGACCTCCCCAGGGATGGAGAGCCCAAGGACCCCAATGGGATGAGCCCAAGGATCCCAGCTTAAGGATCCCAATGGGATGAGCCCAAGGATACCAGCCCAAGGACCCCAATGGGATGAGCCCAGGGTCCCCAAGAGGATGAAACTAAGGACCCCAGCCCAGGATACCGGGGTAGCCAGGAATCGGCGGTGCCAAGGGGCCGTGCTTTGGCGCAGCCAGAAGCTCACCTGGAAGGGCACATCCGCCATGGTCTTGGCCAGGTAATAGGCTTTCAGGCTGTACCAGTAGTTCAGGTGCTCCCGCAGGAACACGGACATCTCCTGGGGGACTGCGGGGAAGCACAAAGTGAGCAGTGCCCTGGGCTGGTGCAGCCCCAGCGTGGGGCAACGCACCCAGCAGCTCCTGCCTGCATGGACAGCTTCACCAGGGACAGAAACGGAGACCAAGATGGGAACTTTCTGCATGGACAAGTCAGCTGGGCTGGGGGGTTTCGCTCAGACTTTTTGAGGAAGCGAAAGAGAGATGAAGCAGCTGAAAATGTAGCTGTACGGACATTTTCTCAGCAAAAAAATAAAATTCCAGCTCGCTGCTTTGAGCCAGCAAGTGCATCACAACAAACTGTAAACAAATGGCAACGCTGAAATATACTCCAGGTGATCCAAATGCATCCACCCTTTTCTTTGCATTTTTTTTCCCCTCCTTTATTTCTCCCCTTTGGAGCAGCCCAGCTGGCTCCACCATGCAGCACCCATTGGACCCCTCCCATAGATGCAGCCCCCCACACCCTGAGGAGTGGGAGCAGTGGGGCAAGGGGCTCCTTACAGGTGAGGATGGTGGGCATCAGCGCAGCAAACATGAGGAAGAGCATGGAGAAGAAGAGGAAGCCGGTGTTGTTGAAGACTTTGCCCGCGTCGTTGCCGATGTGCAGGTAGAGCAGCCCGATCAGCACGCCGATGCAGATGTGGGACATGAAGCGCAGGTGGGTCAGCACCTGTGGGAAGAGGGGACACGGGCTCAGCGAGGCAGGGACACGTCCCCTGAGCATCCCCTGAGCAGAGGACATGGTGCCCATTCCCCAACGGTGAGCCCTGCTCGGCTCTGCCTGCCCCAGCAAACAGTCCCCATCGCTTTGTCAGTGTCCCAACCCTCACCGTGTCCCTCAGGATGCAGATAAAGGTTCTCTTGAAGAGGATGCAGAACTGGGTGGAGGTGTTGGTGGCGAACGTGTGGCTCTCGATGTGGTCCACGTCCTGCAAGAGCACGGCAGGTCAGAGACGTGGGGCAGGAAGCATCTCCCAGTGCCTCCCAGCACCTCCCAGCACCTCCCAGCTGCTCACCGCCACGCAGTGCGCTGGGCACGACGAATCCGCCTTCTCGGGGCTGCTCTTCTTCTCGGCCATGGTGCACATCCCGTTCTGGACAGCACGGAACAGGACGGGGTTGAGGTCCCCGTATTCTCCTGAAGCCACCTCGATAACTGCAAAGGAGGAACCCACGCGTGGTGCTGAGCCAGCCCCCAGCATCGCTTCGCTCAGCTCACCCAGACCACGACCCCTATGGGCAGGGGGTGGGAGCCCAGCGCAGCACCCAGCGGGGGGCACGGGCTTGGAGCTGGGGAGGGGGCACTCACTAAAGTCAGCGGGGTTGTGGTACGTGGGGCAGTGGAGGCCGAGACCCTTCAGGTAGGGGATGAGGTTGGTCACGACGCCTTTGAAGATGCACTGGCCCTGGCTCAGGATGTAGAGCTGCAACAGAAAGTCTCAGTGTTATCTCAATATCAGCCAGAGCATCACTGCCCGCCCCTTCCCACCCGCAGCCCCGTGCCCCAGCCCAAACCTTGTCGAACATCTCGAAGAGCTTGGCGCTGGGCTGGTGGATGGTGCAGATGATGGTGCGGCCGCCCTGCGCCAGGGAGCGCATCAGGGAGACCACCTGGAAGCAGGAGGCACTGTCCAGACCGCTGCGGCCACGTGGGATGGGGCAGAGGGAGATGTCAAAGAGAGAAAGGGGGAGTTGAGAAAGGGAGAATATCCCAAAGACTCCCTTTTCCCTTCCCAGGTGGACACCCTCCTTCTGCCAGCTGATGGAGAGGAGCATCCTCTGCAGCCCCAGCCCTGCTGCCCTCCAGCCTCCTCCGGGGTGTCCCCGGGTGTCCCCAGTGGGACAGGCAGTGCTGGGAGCCCCGTCCCTGCGGTCTCACCTCGTGGGCTCATCGAAGAACATGACCGGAGGGTTGTTCACCAGCTCCAGGGCGATGGCCAGGCGCTTGCGCTGCCCTCCCGACAGCGAGATGGTGCGGGTGTAGGAGCACTCCAGCAGCCCCAGGGCCGTCAGGATCTCGTTGACCTGTGGGGCAGCCTCACTCACCCACAGACCCTCACCCTGTCCCCAAGCCCCCAGCACTGGGGGTCCCTCAGCATCTCCCTGTGCCCTCCCTTCCCCTCTGCTCCGGGGTGGGTGAGCAGAGCCCCCTGCACTCACCAGCTCTTTCTTCACCTCCAGCTTCTCGCTCAGCTTCAGGTTAGCAGACACCTGCAAGGAGGGGGTGAGCAGGAGATGAGGATGTTGGATGGAGGGTACCCAGGTAGCTGTACCCACCCCCAGCCGAGGGCTCAGGGTGAGGGATGCACGGGTGAGCAGGACTTCATCCCTGTGTCCCTTGGAAGTGCCCGATGTCAGGGTGGGCTCGCACCCGAGGACACAGCCCCAGGACCCCGGGGCCCTGCACTGCTCACCATCATGGCCTCGAGCACGGTGAGGTGCGGCAGCAGCATGTCGTCCTGCATGATGTAGCAGGACATCTTGCGGAAGGTGCGCAGGTCCCGCGGCCGCCCGTTCACCAGGATCTGCCCCTTCATGCCCGTCTCCCTGCGGGACACAGGGGACATAGCACAGGGTCCCCATGCCCCCAGCCCTGCCGGGTCCCAGCCTCACCTGTAGCCAGCCAGGATGTTCATCAGCGTGGACTTGCCAGCACCTGAGGGCCCCATGATGCCGATGAGCTCCCGCTGGCAGAACTTCCCCGAGAGGCATTTGAGCAGAGTTTTGTAGCCTGGAGGGGGACAGCAGCAGGGTCAGGCTCACAGCAGCAGCGCAATGGGACAGCGATGGCATCCCAGCACCCAGGGGACCTCCACACCCTGTGCCTGGGACCGTCCCCACCATCACCCCTGGGGCTGTCACCTCCAGCACTGTGGGCTCCCAATCACCCCAAAGACCAGGAAAACCCCTGGGACAGACACAAGGAAGGGCCCCAGGCTGCGGCACTGTCCCCATGCAGCGTGACACAGGGTGCCATGGGGCAGGCAGTGTCCCCGAGCCCATCGGACCCTGCTGCTGCCTTCATTGGCATTCACACTGCGACACCCGGCAGCAGCCACCGCTAATCAGACCTGGAATTATCTCTGCTTTAAGCACAGCTGATTAGCATCTCCTGGCAGCAGGAACACGCTGTGTCAGGAGCAGGGAACAGGCACAGCCTCGGGCTCTCAGCAACTGCCCCAAACACTGTCCTAGCAGGGGGGGCTGTGGTTTGCAGGGCACCAGGATCCCACCAAACCACGGACCGCATCTGAGCATCTCCCTGCTGGAAACACCCCTCCTCCTCTCCCCGCAGCATCTGCTGGCGTCGGGTGAGGATGAAACATCCGTCCCCTGCATCCACCCCTGAGCGTCGGGCATGGCATCGCTCCCCGGGATGGGGTTGGGGCGGGCAGGGCGCTGCGTGTGACGGCAGCAGGGTGAGCGCGGTGCACGGCTCCGGCAGCGCATGCTGCTCACGTCGGTGCCACTGCAGCTTGCGCAGCGGTTACCCGCGTTCATTGACTGCCAGTAACCTCCCGCTCTCGGCAGCGCGCGGCGGCCCCGCTGCAGCCTGCCCAAAGGCACCTGGAGCTCCCCACCAGCTCCTGCATGCAGCATCCAGGGGAGAAGAGCATCGTCCCCGTGCCACCCCATGCTCCCAGCACCCCCCTGCCCCAGTCCGTGCCCCCCCGCAGACCCAGNCCCGCAGACACAGCAGCCGCTCCCCAGGACCCCCAGGTGCTGCGATGTGCTCTGCCCCATGCACCCCCAGCTCCTGGCTCCATCCCATGCTTCCTCAGCATCCAAAGAGGCAGCGCTGGCCCTGGGGGCTCAGGGCTGCTCCTGTTGCCTGCGAGTGCCTCAGTTTCCCCGCTGCTGGGGGTGCTTCTGGTTGCAGGGACCCCACACCCTCCACCAGCTCACCCCACTGCTCAGCCTTTCCTGCCTTCACCTTCCCCAGATCAACCCCCCCCCTCATCTCACGGGGCCAACTGATTGGCATCCCATTAACTAACAGAGCTAATTAAAGCCGACTGCCACCCACCAGCTGCCATCTGCCTCCCCTCCCTGCACCGTCGGCCGGAGCCGCATGCAAGCAGGAAACCCCTGCAAACTTGGCACCCCTCTGTGCCCTGGGGCACCCCCTGGGGTCCTACAGCAGCACCAGGAAAATGCATCCATGCTGGGGAGCTCTGACGTCTCCCATTGCCGTGCAGCCCCTCCTACCTCTCTTCCTCCACCAGGAGCCCTCCCGCACGGAGTAGGACAGGTCAATGAACTCGATGTTGACAGCTGAGCGTTTCGGGAGGTGGGAGAACCTCTGGGCCTCCGTGATGTGGTTCTCCACCTTCTTCAAGTGGGTGGTGAGGAGCGGGGCATCCGGGGGGCTGGCATGGCACACCGTGTCCTCCAGGGCGATGGAGACGCACGCGGGGTCCATGCCTTTCTCTGCCATCGTGCTGATCTGCGGGGAACACACAGGGACGGGCTCAGTGGGGACTGCTCAACCAGGGCACGGCCCTTCCTCAGCTCATTTTTGCATTTCTGGCTTTTGCCAGCTCAGCCCCAGAGACCAGGCCAGCCCCAGGCCGATGCACACACCCTGTCGGTGTGCAGCCTTCTCTGCCTGCAGCTCTCCCCACGTCCCTGCTTGTCCCCAGGGCTCTGTGCTGTTGGGGGGATGCTAAGCCAGGCGGGGTAGGGAGCACGCTGCACCCGGCCCCTCTGCAGCATCACACACAGGGTTGGGGCCACGGGTCCCCCTGGTGCTGACAGCGGGATCCTGAACCGCGCCTGCTGGGCTCAGCACCCTCCTTGCAGGCAGGGCCGGGGTCCTAATGCTTTGCTAACCTACATTCTGCTGAGCCGCAGGCTGCGGGCAGCTCCTCGCTGCAGCTGCAGCACACAGCACAATCCCTGGCAGGGGAGGCTGCCTCGCGAGGAGCCGCGCCGAGATCTCCCCAGCCCTCTCCCCGATGCAGACAGATCCCTTTCAGGGCTGGAAAACAGCCAGCCCCGGCCCTAGGGGAGAAAAAGTGGGGGGGGGAGCAGAGCTGTGGGATCGCATCGCCCCGCTCCCCCCGCACGCTTTGGGACCCCATTCCCACAGCGATGGGGCACAGCCCGGGGGCCGGGACGCGGGGCTCGGGGCTGCGAGAGGCACAAAGCGCCCTCGGGCTCACCTTGACTCCTCCGCTCCCAGCCCAACCCAGAGCCGCCGGCAGCGCAGCTCCGCCGGGGCCGCTCCTCCTCCATCCCCGCTCCCTCCATCCCCGGCCCCCCCGAGCCCCCCGGGCTCACCTGGCCGCGCTCGGGGCTCTGCTCCCCCGCAGCCTCCGGGCTCCGCCGCTCCCGTGCCGCAGCCGCAGCGCCGCTCCCTCCTCCCCTGCGGACAAAGGGGCGATGCCCGCCGCGGGGGTGGGCGCCGGCGGCCCCCGCTGAGCACGGAGGGGTCGCGGGGAAGGGGCGAGAGGACAACGGACGGTCCTCAGCGGCGGTCCCCGGGCTGAGCGCTGTCCCTGCGGGTCCCCGGCCGGGGTCCCCTCCCCATCGCTCCGCAGGGCTGGGCTGGGCTGGGCAGGGCCGGGGCGGGCGGCGGGGAGGGAGGAGAAGTGAGGGCGGCTCCGTGCCGTTATCCGCGCTGTGTCGGTGTCCCGCAGCCCCCGGGCCCCGCCGCGCCCCCCGCTGCCGCTGGGATGGGCTGCCCGGGCGGGCAGCGCTGCCGGGAGGCGAAAAATCCTCTTAAAGGAACCGGCCCTATTTCCTCTCCCTGTGAGCTAGCAGGCCCCGAGCATCCCCCAGCCTGCAGCGCTCGGGCTCTGCCAGCCCCCATGGCTCTGTGCCCCATCGCACCCCTGGCACAGCAGGGAGAGCCCACCCCAAAGCCCACTCCCAGGGCTCACCGTGCCCTGCAAGCCCCCACTGCGGGGCACAAGTAGGGCAGAGCACTGCTGGGGAAGCTCACAGCAAGGGCTGCAGGGGTCACCGCTGGCCCCAAAGGGTCCTGGTGGGAGGGGGTCCCCCAGGGCTGCGCCCCCACCACTCTGTGCTGTCCCTGTGCTGTCCCCATGTCCCTACCCTCCGCAGAGAATCACCTGGCTCCATCCTCGCTGTTGCTCACACCTCTCACCCACCACAGCACTTAGACATGAAAGACATATGGAAATGAGTGGCACTAACAAGGGTATTAATTAAAACACCCATCTGTTGTGCAAAGGAAAACCTTCCCCTCCCGTGAACAGCCCTGGGCTGGGACAGAGCTCGGGGCGGTGATCCAACCCCCTGGAGGAGGGGGATGCAGCCAGAGGAGAGGGCAGGGGGTGCAGGAGGGGCAGCAGAATCTCTGCATAACTGAAAACCTGTGTCATTTCCTGTAAACAATTATTTTAATTACCCGTGGTGATGCTGCTGGGCCTCCGGTTCCCCCAGCGGTCCCATTGCACGTGCTCCTGCCCCTCTTTTCCCACAGGGAATAACAATTTGGGCTCTTCCATTGCTGCTTTCAAGGGATCCAGGGGGACCCTGTGGCCATTCCCAATTGGAGGTGGTGTGGATGCCCCCAGCATCACCCTGTGGCATCGGGACTCTGCAGCAGGACAAACCTGGCAGGGAGAAACTGCAGCCTGCAGCACATCCAAAAAGGGGATTGAGCCTCCCCCAGGGAGCAGCCAGGAAAAAGGAGGCTGAGACACCGAGGTCTCCAGGTCCAGCTGCAGGAGGTGAACGCAGCTGTGCAGCTCACAGCATCCCCTGCTCCCAGAGCCCATGGGATGGGGATGGGCAGGAAAGCAGCGAGTCCAGAGCCTCTGCTCCCAGGTGACAGCTTCGGGATGGACAGAGCTCAGTGGATGGAAACTGAGAGCTCTGGGATGGAAAGCAAGAGCCCAGTGATGGAGACAGGTGTCCAAGGGAAGCCGGCAGACACCAGGCACAGCAGCCCCAGCTCTACCCAGAGGAAGCTGTGAGGAGCACAGGAGCAGCAGGTGTTGAGCTGTTGAGCAGCCCCGAGCTCCCAGAGCCACCCCTTCCCCAAGAGCAGTCCCAGCCCCGTACCAAAGGCAGCACCACTACCGGGCCTCCCCGCAGGGCACGTGGCAGTCACACTCGCAGACGTCGCAGCGCTGGAACCAGCGCGCCCAGCCCGAGCGCTTGGTGCTGCAGGCAGAGAGCTTGATGCAGCCGTGCAGGAGGGAGCTGCCCAGGTGCCTCTGGCTGCTGCAGGATGAGGAGCAGCTCCCGCTGATGTCCCGCTCGCTGATCTTGATCCGGCCTCGCAGGCAGATCCCTGCAACAACAGCACCGGAGAGATGCTCATCACCTTTTTTCTCCATAGTGGGCTGGGGAAAGGGGTCACCCATCCCATCAAACTCACGGAGGCAGGTGGGCTTGGGCGTCCAGCGGCCGTTGGACTGGCAGGCGCTGGCCGGGTCCCCCAGCAGCAGGAAGCCGGGCCGGCAGCTGTAGCGCACCACGGAGCCCACCCACCAGTCGTTGCCATACACCACTGAGTTGAAGTCGGCTTCAGGTCGTCCACAGTTCACTGGGGATGGGGGAATCCTGTGGGCGGGCGGCTCGGCAGGACAGAGCCCCAAGGACACACGGGGATGGGGACCAGGATGCTGGAGATGCTCCGTGCTCACGCATGGCACCAAACCCACGTGACCCCAGAGCCCCCCGTGTCCCCGCGCTGGCTGTACCTCGGCAGAAGGACTTGTAGCCCAGCCAGCAGCAGCTGCCGTTCCCGCACTGGCTCCTCTTCAGCTCCTTGTGCTTCCCCTTGCAGCCCCCCAGGCAGATGGGCGCGGTGCCGGACCAGTAGGTGTCCAGGTCTCCTGGTGCCATAGCGAGCAGGGCAGGGCTGGGGGCTCAGCCCACCCCTCCCAGCAGCCCCCCAGCCCTCGGAGCCCTGCAGTCGGTGGCAGGAGCCCAAAGGCCCATCTCAGCCCACCCGTGAGCCCCGCTGCAGCGAGGAGCATCCCCTGGCAGCTCCTGCTTCCCCAGCACCGTTTCAGCAGAGCCACGGTGAGGGGCTTACTCCTTACTCCTGGGGTACCCCATAAGCCCCCCTTCTCCCACACACCCTGTTACCTTCCGTGTCCTCGCAGGAGACCAGCATGGCCAGCAGGGCGAGGAAGAGGAGGTCCTGCCCCATAGCACGTGCACTGCCCTCCTCCCCGCACCCCTGAGCACTGCTCAGGAGAAAGTGAACTTGGATTCCATACATGTGCAGGGCACAGGGGGAGGGAGGAGACACTCCTCTCAATGCCAATCCTCTCCCCACCAGATAATCCCCGGCAGATTACCCTCTCCAGACCCAGTGTTTAAAGGGACAACTCTTCTCAGCCACCTCTCCCTGCACCAAGCACCTGGGCAGCGCAGCATCACTGCAGCTCGAGGGCAGAGGCGCAGCCGTGCCTTTGGCAGCAGAGCCCCGAGGGCCGTGCGTTGGGAGCCAAGATGGAAGTGCTGCGAATGCAAACCTGGCAGGAGCCCCTTCTCTCGAAGGCATCCTCAGCCCAGCTCAGCCAAGGACCAGCAGCAAGCAGGCGCCAGGCACGGAATGCTGGGCAAGGCCCGGGCACATCGCTCGCTGGCAGCTCTGGGATGCTCCTGTGTCCTCTGCCACCGTGTGCTGCCAGAGCTGCTGGGACAGCAGCTGCCTCCTGCCCTGCCTCACCCCGAGCATGAGGTGCCCGGCCCCAGATGCATTTCACTGGCCCAAGGGAGGCACCTTGCTGTCACACCCCTGTGCAGCCCCAGGAAACCTTTGCACACACTCTGGGCACACGCTCCATCCCTGCTCCTCACGTCTGCCAGGGCCAAAGGGCTGCTCCCATCATCCCCACCAAGGGCACCAACACGGATCACACCTACGGGTGCTTGTAATTAGAAAGCGAGCAGATGGCCAAGGGTTTAGCGTAAAGTGCTTTTCTGGAATTCCAGCAGCATTTGCTGGACTGCTCGAGGAAGAGAGGGGAAAAGTCAGCATCTGGCCCAGGCTGCCTCCCTGCCTCCGTCTGAGCACACCACCTCCACACGCTGGGCCACGAGGATCCAAGGGTCACTCCAGCTTCACCCCGTCCTCATCCATATCACGTACCAGAGGGCAAACTGGCTTGGCTCACGAGATCAGGGCGCTCTTTAGATTAAAAAGAATAAATCACATTGCAGACAGCTGACACCGACGCCCTGAAGGAGGCAGCAAAAAATCAAACCCACACCAGGACAGCAGTGAGCAAGAGAGCCTGAACTAAACCTGGCCTCCCAGTGCCACCTCTGGAGACGGGAACAGCACACTGCAGGCAGGGACCAGCAGCACACAGAACGTGCCAAGAGATGCAGGCAGCTCTGCAGCGCCTGCCCCATGCTGCAGGCATCCCCCAGCTGGCAGGGCAGGGGCTGAAGCAGACACCAGACGCTGGCTGGCCTGGCAGCCCGGCCTTTATTTGTCTCTCTGAATTACACATCGCCCAACCAGGAGCTCAAACCCCAACGTGGGGAGGAAAACCAGGGAAGAATGAAAGCGTGAAGGCCCCAGGCCTCCAGCGCTGCAGGGAAGCAGCATCCTGCAAGGGCCAGCCCCTCCCTCCCACAGAGATCAACACAGCGCAACGGGAACGGCGCTGCCAACACCTCCGACAGCGCTGGCTGAAAGGGGAAGATGACGTGCAGGGAAGCACTGAGGAAGGCAGAAGCGGAGCCTTCATCCCGTGGAGAACAAGGAATGGGGCAGGCTGAGGAAGGAGCTAGCCAGCTGCATGTAGGAAAAAGCATGCTGGACCCTTTTCCCCTACACACTCCCCAACCTCTCCCTCCACCACACCCCACGGAGGCCCAACATTCCCACACAGAGAGGTGGGTGAACCCCTCACACGATGTGGATGCCCAGCTCCTCAGCCGTCTTCTGCAGACGGTCCATGACGTTCTCCTCCAGCTCCACGGCCAGCCCGCCGGGCGCTGCCACCCGCTCCCCCGAGGGCGTGCTGGCCAGGATGTAGTACACAGTCTCGCTCTCCCCACGCTCGTTGGTCCGGTTCACCACATGGATGACGGGGCTGCCCGGGGTGCCGGGCTCCTGCTCCGAGGACAGTGCTGCTCCTGGGAAGGCACTCGGCTGTGCTTGCTCAGGGCTGAGGGCAGAGCAAGCTGCAGGAGGTGGCAGGGGCGCTTGCGGCTCGGACACATTGTTCTGCACCGGGGGAACCTCTGTTGGGGGCTCCAGAACGATGCCCTGCAGGGTGCCCTCACCTTCAGACAGCACCACACGATCAGTGGAGCCGCCCACCGCCTCCTCCTGCTTCTCTCCGTCCTTCAGCAGCCGCTCCGTCAGCTCCACGCTCTCGTAGCGCACCAGCTGCAGCCTCATGTACCCGTCCTCGTGTTCCCTGTACCTGAGCACGGAGAGGCCCCAAGAGAAGGGCAGCAGCTGAAGCAGCAGCCAAGGAAGAGGCACTAGATTCTGGGCTCCAAGGCCCAGCGCTGCAAACTTGACACCAGGCACGTAGGATAAAACCAAGCCCCCAGCCCCAAAACACACCTCCGCGTAGCAGCTTCTGAGATTTCTGCCAAGCCTTGAACATCTTTCAAGCCCATCTCCTTTCCCCACTCTGTTTCACTAGGAGCTTTTGAAATTCGTCCTCCCCTGTTCCCAGCTTTTAGGATCGGGAAACTCTTCGGGGATCGGAGTTTCCCAGAGATGATGCAGCAAGGCACCTGCAGCAGCTCCCTCTAGGGTGGGACACCCGGACCTGGCCCCTGCCAACCTCAGAAGGGTCTCACGAGCTGCAGCTGCAACGGCTCCACTGTCTGATCTCTAACCCTCTGCCAGAGCTGTCACAGAGCACTGCTCCGTCGCTGTGCCAGATGCTTGCTGCCCAGTGCTTCCCTGCCACTGGGAGACGAATCTCAAGCACGTTACAGGCAAACCCCAGGGCCCAAGCACAGCCAGGTTTCTGCTGGCTCCAGCAAGAAGCAGGACGCAGCTCCAGCTGTTGCACTGGAGGCTGTGAGGAGCTAAAGGTGAGCAGTACCTGAAGCGAGGATGCCCCGAGGGCCATTTGAACTGATGTTTCTTCCTGAGGTGGACAGTGAGGTTGTTTCCACGTGTGAAGCTCTTGTCACAGACGTGGCACTTGTAGCGGGGCTCCAAGTCACCCTGAAGGGCAGAGAGATATGAACACCCCGTGAGCCTGACCAGAGGGGCTGGCACCCGTGCGCATGCATAGGGGAAGGAATCAGTTTCTCTGAGGCTAACACAAAGCATCACTGCAGCCAGAAGAAAGGAACACGACCTGACCTCACATCCCTACAGCCCTGGTCAGCCTGGGGCTCTTCACGTGACTCGAGCTGTTTTCCTCACACCGCACATAGCGCTTCCCAGCCTCACTGGAAGAGATTTCGCTGCAATCCCCCTTCCTACCTCGTGCACTTTCCGGTAGTGCAGTTTGATGGAGCAGAGGGAACGCGCGGCGAAGCTGCACGCCTCAAACTCGCAGCGATAGGCCGGCTCCTCGCTGTGCGTGTCCAGGTGTTTCCTCAAGTCACAGAGATTCTTGCACCTGGGAGGAAATAAGGGAGCCATGCTGAAGGCTGTGCAGCACACACGCTCTTCCCTGCCGTGTAGGGGCAGGCAGAAAGCCC
>WBMW01004730.1:54894-73632 GCA_013396635.1 Penelope pileata | reverse complement strand
GTGTAGTGAGACAGTTACTTTTAGTGATTTAGGTATTACCAAATCCTGGAGTAAGAGCTCCCCTCTCTGTTGCTTTGATAAAACTACACAGGTGTTGTGTAATGTGAGGATGCGGGGAAATGAAAATAATTTGCTTCAGTATATTTTGAAATAGAAATACTGTTTAAAACAATTATTTTGATAGTATAAAATACCGCTTCAGTCTCTAACATACAGTCAAAATTTCTTCTTCTTTAGTCCATACTTAAAAAATGCAGACTATTGGCACTTCAAATCAGTTAGCATAAACACTCACTAGAAACTGTTCAGCCACTAAGTAGCAGTTAGTTATTTTGTACTTGGTAAAAACTATCTGTAAGGCAAAAAAAAAAAATAACTTCTTTATATCACAGAGTCAAATGAAATAGTTGCAATGCTAGGTAAAAAATGTCTTATCGTATAAAGAGGATTTGCAACCTTTGTGATGTTAACCATTTCA
The DNA here is from genome assembly GCA_013396635.1 of Penelope pileata. Lineage (NCBI taxonomy): Eukaryota > Metazoa > Chordata > Aves > Galliformes > Cracidae > Penelope > Penelope pileata. Next base: position 73,154 of record WBMW01004730.1, on the reverse strand, counting down.
GCTGCATTAATATTAATGACTAGTTTAAATGACTGTCACTGGTTGAATGCGATGAGGATGTAAGAGATATAATATTTAGACTTCTTCCTCTTAATACTTAATATTTATATAAGTCAACATTTTGCAAGCAAAGGGCAGAAGAGGAGAACATACATATCTCTTCAGTATTTCCTCTCTCTCCTTCGGGTCGTCCAGGGAGCTGACAGAGAGGTCAGAGATGGTGACTGCCGCTGAGGCTGTCAGAGTGACCAGCAACACCAGGCATCCCTCTCCTTCCTCCAGCGGCATCTCCAACTTGTGAGTCTGTTCTTTACTTAGGGTTGACAGGTCAACCTGGCACCTAGAAACAAACATTTTTTATCAGCATGTGGTTTTCATCACATTAAACATCAGTACGTTGGCTTACTTGCATCCAGCTGTACGAAAAACCAGTAGGAATTCCCTTCCAGCTTCTGGAATATTTATCTCATTTTCAGACTGTGCTGCCTGCTTGTTTGCTTTTTTTAAAAAGCTATACCTTGTTAGGTATGTGAACAATAAAAATATTAAAAATAACATATAGACATCATAAACAAGGCTTTCTAAAATGCATTACTTAAATTCAGTCAAGGAGAATTTTAAAAATTCACATTGAGATCAAATAATACTTTAATTATGACTCTTGTATAAACATAAAATCTAAGTTTTGGTTGGAATATTTTTTCTGTCATATTTTCATCTAAGAACAGTAAGAATCTCCTCTAATAGAAAGAAGAAAAAAAAATCTGTGTGTGGACTTGATTGTGATGGAGTCAACATTTCTGAACACACAAAAGCAGGACTGGAGCACCACCCAGAAGGCTCAGCTCTCTTGCAGTAAGCTGTGCATGGCTCAGGGTCAAAGCTTCATGCAAGCATCCAGGATAAAATCTGATGCCACAAGCCTCTATATAGTAAGATGTCACATGTTGTAATGAGCAAGAACTGCTTATAACTGCACGAACAGTGGCTGAAGACGATCACTTCAAGACCTGCTTGATCCCTCTCTGAATAACCCTGGGTGCACAGGATATACCATACACTGAACTAATGAAGAATGGCCCTGTATGTGCCAGACAGCAGCCTTGCAAGTGTTGAAACATCTTTTAAAATAAAAAATAGAACTACTAAGGAGAAAATGGTATTCTTGCTTACAAGGAACTGACTAGAAACTTTTAATTAAAACAACACAGTCAGTAACCACTTTGCACATACCTTAGAAGTATTATTATTTTCATGTGTGTACTTCACAAGTTACAGCTTTGCTAGATTGCAACCCTGAACACGTCTAGAAATTCGATGCCTGTGCCAAACACAACGCCATCTTGCACTGAAAAAGCACTATTAGGAATACTTCCACTTAAAAGTATCTCCCAGCAATGTTTTGCCACTCCATTACTCTGAATAAAAACAAAACCAATATTCAAGTGTATGAATTTGTTCTATATTTAGTTAAGCCACTGAGTACTTCATTTCTAACAGTGATTATTTAATGTGACAAGCACATGTTCTATATGCCATTCTCACTAAACTAACCATCTAGCAAACTCTTTTCATAAAATGTCAATTGATTTTGAAGAGAAAGATAATGTGGTGACCGCAGGGCCAATAAACTGAGAAAAAGGTGGTAGACATGAATAAATAGGCATTTAAGGACAGGAAATAGCCAATTATCAGAATAAATTTATCCTCATAAAATAGGCACCAGTCTATCACAGGCAGATTACATTTGCTACAAGAAAATTTTTTTTTATTTTTAAAAAACATTTACTGTCTGTTGCATAGTTATCAAAATTAAACTACTGTAAAGCTCATACAGTAATACGGTTTAATGATTTTACATGGTTTAATTATTTGCAAAGAGAAAATTTCAAACCAACAGCTTCCCAAGTTTTGTGCTTTCCTTTTATTTTGAACTCTTTGGAAGATAAGGAGTTAGAAATGATGTTAACAAGAGTAACAAAAGGCTAAAGGCATTGATATCAACGCAGGTTCACAACTCGAGTTTCAGACAGGCAGCCAGACTTCTGTTTGTGCTACAGTGAGGGATATAATGCTTTCCTTAAGATAACGAATATTATAATCAAGCACTCAAGTTGAAGTAGGTTAAGATGACTCTGGTATTACATATTCTTTGATAGTTTATTTCAAAACAGATATCCCTCAAAAATATCTCTGTAACAATATTGCAGCTGTAAGCAATTACCACTGGAAGAACCAGCTTAAACTCTCCTAAAGTCAGTAAAAACATCACCAAATCATTATAATACAAGTAATGCAGAAATAATCCATCCCTCACTGAAAAACGGAAAACAAAAACCACCCCTACTCCAATCAAAAAAAAAAAAAAAAAAAAAAAAAAACAAACAGAAAGGCTTGCAAGCATTATAGAACTGCAATGACTGTAAAATTACAGTGTTTATGTCAGAGCTACAAGCTTCAAGGTCTCAAGTTCAAGAAGTTACAGCACTGTTTGCAAGATTAGTAGTACATGCTAAAATAAGCTGACATTTCAATTCTACCTGTACGCTTTTCCTATAGGTATAAAAATACTCCAAATAGCACCATATATCTAACAGAGATTAACTAAGAAATGTGTCTGTGCTGTCTTTCTGACACATCTCCTCGAACAGTCACTCACCCGGCTGCTATATCGCAAAAGCATACAAAGGGGTAGGAAGTGACCTGGAAACTTCTCCTAGCAACGCCCTTAATAATTTTTCAGGAAGAACATCCTCAGAACGGCCCTCAGATAATTTGATAAAATCTGAGATCATTACGTTATGGATGCCACTACCGTACTTTATAAAAATCTTGGTTAAGAGCACCAACATCCTTCCTAAGTCAGGTGAAAGCACATTTCTGATCCTGTGCTACATCCTCTCCTGGAGGTGATGTTGCAGGAGATACAGCTGGCTTGTACCTAACTCACAGGAGATGCTGAGGCCTGAGGGAGCAGTGCCAGGGCAACTGCACCAGCAGCACGCCCTTCAGTCCAAAGACAAAACATTCTATTTCCAATTACACTGCCAGAAAAATTGTGATCTTTTCCACTAGTAGCTTTTCCAAGGGAAAAAAAAAAATCAGCTCTGTTTGCCCTTACATCAAGTTTTCCTGCAAAGAAATTAAAATACTTTTTCCTAGTTTTTCCTTTCACCAGATCTTAGCACGAAACCAAAACAGTGAAGGAAGCCTGCTCAGTAAATCACTGTCTAAGCTCTAATCCTATCCTAGAGTAACTAACACCAGTAGGAAAATCTACAGAACTGTTATTTTATTCAATTTCCTTACAAACAGTAGAACTCACAAAATGCTTTTAAAGATAAGCAAGATATCATACAAGTATTCAAAGCTTTAGCAGCTTTAGCAGTATTGACTTCTGCATCAGTTAAGATGTTCTCTTAGAGCACATTTGTCACCTACAACTCATTCCACAGAGAACAAAGATGCTTTAAGGAAGAAGGTGAACTTGAATGTCACCAGAAAGTTGTGCAGGAGAGCACAGTGGTGGCAGAAATTTTTTGTCTTGTATTCTCAGCTGAAGAAGCTGTAAAATTATTTGCAGAAGACTGTAAGTTGCATATGGTTGGAGTCACACTGAAAACAGGAGATAATAGTGAATTTCGGAGAAGTCAGTATCTTATCACATTATTATTTACATGCCGCTGGTGAGAGGAAAAGTTCACCTTAGGTGAAGTGGTCATCATGAAGATCTATGGCAACACGGCCATTAACTCTAAAGACAGATTTTCAAGCATGGCCGTATATCACCTTCAGTGAATTTTAGCTTTCAGAGTAGTTAGAGTATTCTGCGTTACTCTGCTGCTCCATGTTACGAGGTTCGTTTTAGTGCCTATTCTGAAAGTGCTGGGAAGGGACAATGGAACAATGCCCGTAGATAGCTGGCATGCCCAGGGTGAGAAAAGGAGATACACCCTCCCACACCATGCACATGAACACCACCAAGCAACACGTGGATCTAGATTTTCCGGTCTGGAGACATCAGAGTGGAGAAAAAGTTGTGTAAGTGCCTCAAGCTCATACACCTAAGTATGATACCTAAGCAGTTGCAGAAATGTGGTGCAACTCCCAGAACGGAGGATTTGAAGGTTTAAGGGGAACCCAGCATTTCCTCTGAACAGGCCTTCAGTATCTTAATCACCCAAACTGTTAGGAATAGGAATTTCTGATTTATTTTTAATTTGAATATATCTGGCCTTTGGTTCTTTTTATGCCTTTCTCTACTAGGTTAAAAAAGCCGTTGGTACCCCGTATTTTCTACTAGTGAAGGTACTCATATACCATAAGCATATCTCTTCTTGATCTTCCTTTTGATATGCTAAACACCTCCAGCTCCCTATGTATTTCCTTGGAACACATCTCCTACAGCCCTCAAATGACTTTTTGTAACTTTTCTGATCCAGTGAAATTCTCCTGCAACCTTTTTAAAGTGTGGAAACCAGAGCGATGTGTAGTATTTTATTATCAGCAGGTCTAAGAGGCAAAAATCGCCTCCCTTCTCTAGTTCTAACAGAACCTGGAATGTAAGACCGCTTTGGCACCCTGGTGAAATATCCTTGCTAATGAATGACATACAAAGGTAGCGACATGACATAGGAGGCCTCTTAAAAGCCAGGTGGCCAGGCAAGGGAGAGGCAGCAGATAGCAAGATCATTTTCTCACATGACAAAATAAAGCATAAAAGAGGAATTGGCACAATCCTAAGTGATAGGGACAGAAAAGCACCACTTGGCTACAACCCAGGCAACTTAATTATCGTCATGACTTGTTCAGAAAGACAGCCTTTTAACTCCACTGTGATCCAGGTCTATGCTGCTCCAAAGGATGCCCAGGAGAGGAAACTGTGCAATTCTGCAATTAGAACTGAGCTGGACATACATCAGAAGAAGTGAGGCATGAACTGCTACAATTTGTGAGACTCCGTTGCCTTTATGCACAGAGTAAAATGTTCCAGTAAAAGCAGGAAACAAACGGAGAGCGGAAATTCTGCAAGGCACGACAGAAAATGATATGGCTCAAACAGACAGGACTGCAGTTACATGAAGTTCTTGGAAGAACCAGAGTGTGGTATTTTTAAGCACAGAGATAATGAGAAAGAAATAAAATTACAGACCCCACACGGTGCTTGTGATAGGTGGTGGAGAGAGGAGATAGACTGAAAGCCAGGAAAGTTCCCCAAGGCACTGGAGCCCAGCTAAGTAGGACAGTGACGGAGGAGGGACTGTGACAGCAGCTGGGGAAGCTGGAAGAGCATTTAGGAGCCATGCAGCAAAATGTGGGAAGCAGAAAAGAGCCCTGCAGCATGGGGTAAGTCGGTCTGGATAGTGGAAACATAAGAGCGGCATGAAATACAGTGCAGCCTCACTGGTCACTGAGCCAGGCCTGGATACAAGTGCAGATGTCCCGCTGAAAGAAATGTCCATGCCATAAAATCCTGTTGATGGATTTTGAAATGATAGATCGTTTTCCTAAGTGTAGCTCTTCACCATAACACTAGAGAATTACACCTGAAATTATGCAGACAAAAAGAAGTACTTGTAGATGTTTTATGTGAAATTTCCTATATTATTGCAGCACAGTCATACACTACAGACATACAGTGTAAATGTTGTCACCAGTGTAATTTCTTCACCTTAAAATTAAGACTTTCCTTTGCTAAACCAGTCTTTTGCTATGAGAAACAACATTATTTCCCCACCTGGTTCTTCTCTCACTAACTGGTCCAAAGAACTTCGCAAGATCTTTCACGTGATTCCAATCTATGTCTTCCAGAAAACCACACAGACCGCTATCCACACCACCAACCATCCTTCTTATTTAATGTCATGGTCCTCATATCTAGGTAGCTATTTTACTTTTCCTCCCACCTTCCTCTTATTTTGGATTACTCCAATTTACACTGGAGTAAATTTCCATATGCAGGACAGAAAAGGCCACAAGGAAGGATCTACAAAGCCAGTCTGCATGCAGCATTCTGTATCTCAGTTAATACTAATCTTGCAAAAGTTCCTGACAGTAACAATCATCAATAAAGCTGTGAATAATAAAATATCTGTTAAGAGAAAGATGCCAAGGATTTATAAGACAAAGATAGCCCTTTTCTTGCTCTTCACAAAAAATGCCACTGCATTATTACATGGAGTTAAAATGTGCAGAGATAGTAATGAGTGGAGTACTTGAAGGCCAGACTTTGAGATGCACTATTTACACCTAACTCCCTTTGAAAACAATCAGAAATGGAGATGGACCAGCACATCTCAGGATTTGTCAAGGGCAGGCCTGCCAGAAGCACTTTTAGATGTTAATGTTTTTAGCAAAACATTTATTTTACACAGAGAAATGCATCCACAATGATTTAACTTTAGTCATCATGTATAATCAACAAACTATTATACACACAGGCTGTTGGTTGTGTGCTTGTCTGTGTTTACGTACAATTGCTGTGTAATTCACACATGCACACAGATTAAAACTCAAATTACAATAGAACATTAAACAATAGATGGAAATGTTGAAAATAAATATCTTTCCAAAGTTACTGCAACATGTAGAAATTTTCAAACCACAGTTTGGAAAAAAAAAAATAAGAACAACAACAAATCTGAAATACCACCATATTAAAGTACTACTTACAAATCCAGAAAAAAAAAAAAAAAAGATTTTGTTTCCATAGAAATCAGTAAAACTTCTGTATTTGCCAATTTCAACATAGTGGCTACATACAGACATTCACACCTACTATTCAAAACCTCTCTGTCAGGCAAAAACATTTAAAAAATAAAGTTGCCAGTATTTTAATATAAACCACAGTCTCTCCAGCATCTCTAGAGAAAACCTGCAAAGAAACATTAACATATTCAGTGTCCTTCACTTAACTTTACATGCATGCTGGATTACCAATACACAGCTGAACACCGCTACTCAGTTCTCTGCTTATAATATTCAGGCTCCTGCAGTGAAATTATGTAAGTTTGGGTAGAAAAATAACACTGTAAAAGGCATAAATATTTTATATAAAAAACCCACTTCAGTTTAGAACTCTGAGTAGTATATCACTGTGCTTTCAGATTAATAATGCAGCAGTACGGCTCTCGTTGCACTTCTGTTTATGTGCACCCAAAAAACACTGAATTGCTTCAGCACTATGAAAAAAATAAACAGACAAAACATAACTGATTAGCTGTTAAAACAAAACAAAAACCAAGTATTTTATCTTCAGTTTTTAACTTTGGACTTCCTAACACTCATTTTAGAAGGATGAATATAAAAAATATTATATGGTGTGTACCTATTTGCACAAACACAAAAGGAGTGTGAATTTTAATAACAACGTTCAGATTATGGGACATGTTTCACTTTTCTACAGATATAATTAATACGTAGCTTTAGTGAATATAAAATACAGAAGGTCTTCTGCTGTTCTCCATTTGCATTGGATTTCATAGAAGATAGTAACATCTATAGAAAATAGATTTAGATGAAGTCTACAGTAATTTCCTGGCATAAGACAGGAGTAAAACTCAATGTCATTTTAAAGATAAACATGCATTTTTCATACCAATAAATAATGCTATAAATTCTGCTGTACTGGGTTGCAAATAACTTCAGCTGAATAAAACTGCATGACATGGGATTTACTTATCCTGCATGTTCACAGAAACAACTTGTTCTCTGACAGCACTCATTCCTGGCAATTTATTGCAGCTGTCAGCAGCCAATTTGTTCAGATTACTGCTATGCATAAAGGTGTAACAATCATGAGGATTTATTAGCCGATTATCGTAAAGGTGACAGTCAGGATCGCCTTCAAAAACGCAGATGATAGGAAAGTTAAATAATTATACGAAGATTAAAATAATTTCACCTTCATTTTCATCTTAGAATTACCTACATAAAATTACTGCAGTATGTGTTTTTAATCACAGTAGTATATTGACTCAATATGAAAATGATTTACTCACAGAAAAAATGTGTGAATATTAAATGTACTCAGACTGAACAGTGTACACATATACATGTGGCTTTCTACTTATCAGATGAAATAATGATCACTGGAATGTAATAAGGCTGCCCCAATGACTTGAAGTTCTAATACTTTCCAAAACAAAGCATTTCTAGACCTTATGTCTTTGGTCCTTTTTTTAAAAAATTATTATTATTATTATTTTGCCTTTAAACAATCTTCAGAAGAGTGCCAGAATTTAATCTCTCTCTCCATGCTGCGTGAAACTCAGTTCTGGTCAAACTCAGCTCCTCATATACCAAGAAAAATATATTTTTCTCACATCTTCTGTATGAGGTCTTTTTCTGGGCTTTTGAAATCCTAAAATAAATACTGAAATGGTTCTAGGATTTCTTTTTTTGGAAGGCATTCTTAGATGGAAGCTCACAATGTGCTATATCCTTTATACTCACATGGGGGACACATACGATTGTAACTTGAATTTGACGAACACATAATGCTCAAAGTTAAGAATGGAAATAAAGCAGTCAGCATCTCATTTCAGGAACCACCACACTGAACTTGTCTGGGTACCAAGATGAAGACAGAGCTTTATGCTAGTTCTGTGACAGATGTATCTTTCTCCTTCTCTGAATTAGGAAGCCATGCTGTCACTCTCACACTCTTAATACCTTCCTCTTTCTTACAAGCCACCCCTTCCACTTCCATTCTCCTCCTGTCATGCAGACCCAAAGCCAGAATCTCACTTCCATGTCTTCAGTCTTCTGTAACATCTTTCCTTCATCTTGTTGCCCTCAAAAAGATAGCAAGCCCCAGCCCTCAGTCTGAGCACAAATGCCATCTCTACATTGTCACATTCCTGACTTCGTCCTGGCTCTCCACCATGCTCCAAACTAACGATTATGACAATATATACAAGGATCACAGAAGTTCCGGTTCTTGATTTGCCAGTTTTTTTTTTATTTCACTGAGGTACAACTGAGAAAGAATATAATGTCAGGAGAAATTACGATATTCTGCTTTGCAATAAAAATTGAAAGTTACCGAGTTTAGCAGAGAAGGAGTATCACAATTCAAGGGGCCTCCCAGTGCCCTTTTCTGCAAGGTACACAGAGCTTGACCTATGAACCCTCCACCCAGGAACCCTGCTTTGCAGTGGCCAAGCAAACATGGTGGCTCCCACTCTGCCACCATGGCCCAGCACCTTTGGCAGCTCGCAAGCCAGCCCAGCACAAGTTCAGATGTGGGACAATGAGAGTGTTGCAACACACTATGACAAACTCATCCACACTAAGATGGTGGGGGAACAGGCACACTCCTGCTTTTCCTCCCCTCAACCAGTTCATCTCAGAAGTTTCAACTGTTTTTGGGACACTCCATAGCAAAGCAGCTTGCCAACACATACTTTGCACAGGGAATTCTGCTGACCTTCCCCCATGACCTGCAGTTGAACATGATGGACAATGAAAACATAGTTTGTAAGAGATGATAGCTGCTCCTAAACAACCTTTTTCACGCTGTAGGTCTTCTTACAGCTATTCTGTAACCATACTTCGGCCAGACAGGGCAATTTCTCATGACAAAATTGTTTTCATTTTCAATTAATAAAATTATTTCTATATAATACAATAGCTATTGCTCAAACATTATTCAAGAAAGTAGAACAATCATAATAAGATGAAAGAGATTGTTCCCCATCAATAAGCTACACTAGAACACTACCAGGAAGTCTTTTATTTCCCTCCTACATGATCATCTTCCCTAGAACCCATGTCAAAACATTCAGTTTATTCTATGTGCCTTGAGAGAACCACCGAAATTTACTCATGGACCAGGACTCAATTGTGCTTTATAAGATTAATACGTACCTATCATAGTACATACACAGAACAAGTCTGTATCAAAGCATTTCCAACCTTTAGAGACAGCCTTGAAAAGAAAAACTTGGGTGGAGGTCTCTGTAAAGTAGTACTGTCACGTGTTGGTGATTTTTATGCACAGTGATTGGAAAAAGAGTATTAGGGAGGAGTAGGGAGGGTGAATATTAAGACCTATCTTTGTATTCAGATTGAGCTTGACAAATGATGAAATTTTTTGTGGAAGTTTTCATGAAGAGTAATGTGTTTGCAGGTTACGTTACCCAGAGATGTGGTACCACGTGAAGGTGAAATGAGAGTGTCTGAAAGGACAAAGCAAGAGAGATTACAAACATGCTGGTAGCCAGAAAGGTCAAAAAAATCAAGAGCAGAAAGATTTTGAGAAAAGTACCACCGATTTTGTTAAAATCAGTTCAATACTGCAGAAGCACTGCAGGTGAGCTTTTTCAGAGGAATGACTTTGGTATTCATGCTATACAAGAAGTACATCTCTTTGGGCAAACAACAATAAACAAAACAAGATATTCCCACTGAGAAAAGTTAAAGGCTTCAAGCATTCTTCTTCAAGGGAAGACTTCTCATACTGTCAAATTTCACGGGCTTTAAAAAAAGGCAGAAGTCACTTGTTACTTATGATTGGACAGCCTCCAGTTAATAAAAAGAAATAAACTCAAAGTTAAGACATTGTAAATTTTTTAAGTATCTGAAGAGCTATGTGCTTGAAATTGCAAATTTTTCTTCTCCTTCTCTAATGTTCTTCTTGAATTTTTATTCAGGTTTCAAGTATCCTGGAGCAAAAACTGCATCTTTATTTTATGCCACTCTTAAAAATATTTTATACTTATGATTATAATTATGGTAATAGTAATACCATAAGTATTGCTTTGTTGACAATGTTCTGACAATGCCAGAACTCCAAAACTCACCACATTTTGGATAACAAAGTTAAAGCTAAGCAGAAAACAGAAATGATTTCCCAAGGTTTACCACATATTGAAATAGGTCTACATGATTATTTTACTTCAGAAGAATAGCCATTGTTACCATATTTGCCATCTGAAATCCAAAAAGGGAAAGATACGATGTGTACTTCAAACATCAACATACCATCCCAACCATAGGGTTTCATGGTATGTAACAAAATCCTGCCATATATACTTCCAAAAAGTGGTTTTGTCTGATATTAAGACTGTTTTCTTGCCACAGACCGCACCTATTCTGACTTCCAGCTATTTATGGTAGGAAATAAACAAACGATATCATCCAAGTGATCTAAAGAAAGCCGTTAACATAAACAGAAGCAAAGAAAGAAAAAGGTAAGTAGAAAAAAGAAACCAACTCATTGATTTCAAAAGCTCATAGCTCAGTCTGTAGGGTTTTCATTACTAATTTTAACTAACCCAAAAAGTAATTCTACTAGTTAGTAGTATCCAAGTTGTAGTGAAAGCACCTCTAACCAATATTCTAACAATCAAATATAGAGGAGGAATTATTATTATTGAGAAAGTATAGATGTCAACTACAGTATGATGTAAATACTTAATTGATCTTTCAAAGTCGCACTGACTGTAAAGCACCTATAAGATGTTTTTTCCCCCTTATTAGCGAACAGCTAGTGCCAGTGTTAGAAAACATTAGCATCTATCATCCTCTGACACAATAAAAACAAACATAATCACAGACTTGTACTACTTCTTGAATTGCATGCAGGCCCTCCAAGAGGACTCTCATTTCATTCACAAAGTAGATGAAAACAAATAAGAACATCATTTTGGTGTTAAATGTGTACTATAAGTCATGAGAATTATTTCTTCTTCAAACCATATATTGCCATATGGAACCTCCTGCACCTTGCTTATAGTTCCAATCGTGGGATTTTTATTTTGGAAAACCTAAGCCTATCAATTGGTAAAAGCTGCCACCTACTGGTCAATACAAATTATTTTGCACCATCAAAATAAAGAATAACACCAATGTAGCAAACTGTACTCATTCTCTGTAAAAAATCCTTCATCACCTTTAAAAAAAAAAAAAAAGAAAAGGCAAGAACAAATGGTCATAAGAAATAGTTTCATCGGCAAGGCTCATTTTAATCATCTGCCCTCATCCCTAGAGAACTAGAAGGCTGTAATTGCACAAACCTGCCAATAAAATCATCCTTTTTGCCAGCATCTTTGTCCCACACGGTAATATCAATAATTCCACCTCGTTCTTCATAGAGATGAAAGTCAAACTGCTCCCTCCATTGAGGATTCAAAGTTTTTGGCACAATCTGAAAAAAAGCACAAAAAGAAAGTCATATTGCATTGTGTAGGTATACTTTTTCTTGAATTTTAAATTTTTTGTTTAAAGTCTGCCCAGAAAGTTTTCTTGCAGTACAATTATCTTAAGGAGTGAAAATTTAAAAAGCAGTAATTAAAAAAGACCGTTGGTCAGTTCTCTCATGCTTCTTTGACACATCAGCAACCTCCAAAATCTTGCAGCCTGTCACCTTCAAAAGCCTCTAGAACAAAGGACTTACCCTGGGAATGGATCCATTTTTCTGTAGAATAATCATGCCCTATCTTGAGTGACAGTTAGCTACAAAGTGTCTCAGACTAAAGGAAAACAAAGCACCTGAAATGACAAGTAGATGGTGACTGAATAGATTTAAACAGAAACAATTTGATGATCTCCTCTTTCCCCAGCATCAGCAATAGTGGAAGAAAAACGATACTATGGAAGAATATTCTTTTATTTTTTAAAAATACTAAATGGGAAAAAGGCCAAAAATCTGTAGTTTACTTCCTTTCCTTTGCAGATCATATAAAAATAGTTTTCTAAATCATTTTCAGTCAAGCTACTCCTGACAAAAAATGTACTTCAGTGGACTTCAGTCCACATACTTCTAAACATGCTCTGTAGTACAGAAGGCTCGTAATTTTTTAAATCAAAACGCAAAAGCAGTAGTCATATCTGTCCTGAGCAAAACCAGAAACTGCCCAGTACCCTGCCTACAAAGCAATCACTGTTTTCTATGTCAATGTGCACCACTGCCTTGAAGAAATGAAAAAATTAATAACAATTAAGATCAAGAGGTGCTATGAAAATGTTTAAGTCCTTAAAGAATGAGACTTCATTTCATTTCCTGATTTTGGTTTGCACCTGAGAATGTACACAAGATTAAAAACATATATATCATTCTTTCAACCATTATCAGTAACATTATCACAAAATTAGGTGACAACAGTGGTGAAAAAGTAGGTACATACGTATACTGGACTGGAAAAGAGGGCACACAGAATTTCAGCAAATTGATTTTTCAGGCATTGATAAGGACTTCCAGTTACATAAGGATCCTGATGCCATCTTAGAGAGATGTAATCTCAACATTATGCACTGGAAGTTACTTAACAAAGAGCCAAAGGATAAAAAGCAGATAAAACAGTCAAATATCAAAAAAAAAAAAAAAAAAAAGTGTATTGATCACATAGCACCTATGTAGGTCCAACCCACATCACAGAAAAAGTAAAGAACAGTTACTCAATCCATTATATCACAACAAAGATGTTGAAAGTTGATGAAAGGAACAAATACATTCCCCTATAGGGAATACCTGTGAGAAAACAATCATCCAGGTCTAGAGCAGTATAATGCAATGAATTTATACTTCCTAACAGCTTCACTTTTTTACAGAAGACAAAAATGTGATTTTTTATAAAATAAATAAAATGAAGAGAATGTTTACCTACAGGACATTGAGAGCGAAGATATGCCAATTACTCCACGTGTCCTTCATTGTTGCTGTTTTTTTGGAAGACTAAGGAAAGGATTTCTGACTTATCCTTTGCTATAAATCTCTAAACCTACTCTTCACCTTGCTCCAGTTAGCTGAAACGCATGATTACAAGCAATGATCATTTGGTATTATACCTCTGACAAATGTATTTCCTGTATTTCAAACTGGTAAGCATGTATTCTTATTTTGCCTGAAATGCCTGAAAAGAAGTACATATAATTAAATAAAACAAAACATCTGAAGAAAAATCCATGTACTATGACAGTTAATTAACATGAAAATAAATCCCCAGCACTACCTAAATGATCATGCAAAACAGTGAGAAACCATTTCAAACACAATCCACGTGCAGTTTAGGTCACAGTTAAAATTACCTTGCTCTTGTACTTCTGATGCCCCAGCCGGAACTTCACATAAGGATCGCTCAGCCCATTTGCATCCATCGCCTTAAGTTCACGACCTTCAATCAAGGTAACACTGACTATCCCTCTCCATAGCTGAGATTTTCTGTGCAGGTCTGAGAGACGTAAGCTCTGGGTCTGAAACGTCGTGGAAATAAAAACACTGATTTAGTTAAAACAAATACAGAAATTTCCTCTGCATTTTAATGTTCAACTTTATATTATCATGAATGTAGAACAACCATCTTGAGCCATTTTCATTTGTCGGAACACATGTAAACCACATTAGAAAGGATCACTTCGAGAGAAAACAGTGATAAATGGTAATGTCATATGCCACTTTTGCAGAATGACACATACCAATGCTATTTAAGGGAATATTTTAAAAAAAAAGTTTTGATCTTCCCTGCTTCACTTCTCTCACTGCCAATAGAACTAACAACTTTGCAAATAAGCATTATGAACACTCTTATAGTAGTTGCATATGATTGAATGAACTTGAACAAACACTAAAATAAACAAAGAACAGTGATAAAATGAAATTTACATTAAAATAATACAAACTCACCATGGGAAGCATGGACTAAGAAAAAATAAAAAAAATAAACCCCTGTGCCTGACAACTATCTGCAGTCTCTGAAATGATGTGACAGTCTCAGAAACAGCATGGAAAACTGAATTGAATATCAACACATTAGTTCAAGACTTTCACAAGAAGACGTTCCAGAATCTCTGATTGGAACCACGTGGGCTTGTAGACTGTGACCTCTCAGCCACTAACTTTTGGGGCAAAAAAAAAAAAATCACATGGACATCCACATACCAGATGGCCACAGTATTCATTAATGAACTCGCTGGGGGCAGAGGAGTGAACAGGGGGAAGTGACAAATCACCTTCGCACTCCTCAGGTATGTCAAACATGTTTTTGTTGCATGGGAGGACTGCAAGTGTGTTCTTTCAAAATTTTGTTATCTAAAGTCAGAACACTAGATAGCTATACAACATTTATCTCAGAAATTACGCCTGGGAAACAAAAGCTTCATTTTCATGTGGATACTCAGCTGTAAATATATCAAGGGTGCATTTTCTTTATTATGCAATGTAGTTTGAGCAACAAAGGCATAATGGGCTCAGGAACCGTCTATTCAGTAAAACAGTTGCAATGTTAGCTTCATCATTTGTACATCTCCAGTACCTTTGTTAAGGGTTTTCAGTGCAAACTTGGGTTCAGTCTTTCATAGGAAACAGAACTGGATGATTACAGCTATGCAAATGCATAGGGTAGGAGTTTTACTTTTTACTATCCAGAGAAAATTATAAACAGCAGACTAGAGCGTAATCACTGGATTATAATCTGCTGCCACCAGACCAGAGAAGTGTCATAAACAAGGACTGGGTTTACTGGGGTTGGAGCAAATCTAAGTAACATGCTTTTAGCAGTTATTTCACATAACATATTGACAGGTACTTATATTTCCCAATAGCTACTCATTCCACACGGCATGGTTACTGCCAAGATATTTCACTATGATTAGCTGAGATCTGCTTTCCTGAAGTTAACAATGTGGCTGTGGAGAATCTTCTCACAAAGTTATTTTTTCTTGGAAGTCAAACAGAGAACTGTGAAGTTCCACTGTGGAGTAACATTTAACTTAACCTGTGACAAAAAATAGCAATGTGACATCAGAAAGCAGAAAACCCTATAAAAATTTGGGCTCAAGAGGGAAACACAGTCATCAGAAGATATTTAATTTACAATATAGTTAAGATACTAAGGTCAGTGAATTGTATCTCAGCAAAAATGTCCTTCATATGGCAGTGTACAGCCAACATTTCCAAACACTTCTCTTGTAAACAAGTGGTATTTTTTTCCTTATTGTTCCAGTTTCTTAGATGGTTTAGAGCACAAGAAAGGCTGAATAGCAGTAACCAAAACTGACTCTCCCCAGAATGTAGGGTGATGAGAGACAGAGGTTGCAGAATCAAAAAAATGAGATAAAATATGCTTAGAAACAGATTTCATACCGAACAGAAGAGTGGCTTAGTTAAGACATTTCAGCAAAGAATATACACGAGTTTTTTAAGAGTTCAATGGAAATCCAGCTGATTTCTAGAGTACTATCATGGAAAACACACATTTGTTTGCATTTACAGCTGTGGAGCTCTTTTAAAGTAAAACAAGCATGACTCAGCTCTTTACCTTACTAATCACAAATGATGCACTGAATCATCTAGAGAGTATATCTGATCTAAATTCCATATTTTCAACAGCTCTTAAAATAATTTGTTGCATTTGAACAGCTGTCACCATAAAAACATTTTTTTTTTTAATGACCAATAGGGAGTATCATTAATTAATGTAATTTTCATATGAGGTGGCAAGGCAAGATCCAGATGATCCAGCAGAGAGTGTAAAATGACAGATAGGTCAGATACGAGTTCACAAGAATCAGGCAAAAATCTTGAGAAAAATATTCACGTTTTGCTTCAGAAAGCCCTTTCAGGTCAGAGCCAGATCACACTGCTTATGACATGCAAAGAGACCACCAGAGACCAGCAGCATGTTGACTGATAGTAACGCTGCAGTTCAAATTTCAATCTCCTGGAATAAAAGAAGCTGTCTGCTAAAAATAAACTGGTATGTGCTCCTTGCTGCTGCTGCTTGAGGCTCGGAATCTGGACCAAGGTGTTGCTCTTCTCTCCCTGGCGTTATCGGTAACGCACAGATACAATAAAAAACAAACAGCAAAAGGAAGACATAGTGAAGGAGTATGGCTACAGCTAGCTGGAGCTAAACCTATTGAGATTTGCTGCACATGAAAGTTATGGGCTGTATGGCCTTTTACAACAAGAATAACTTTGTTATTTTTCTTACTTCTATGGGAGACTGAAGAGCATCTGAACAGAAACACGAATCCGTTTATTCCAGGCAAAACCACCCTTACACTCAGAAATTACAGATATGGATATAACCCCTGATTTCTAGACAGGAAGCTAAAAATATATATATATATATTTAGATTTCAATTGCCAAAAGCTAAAAAAGAAAATAATGGAAAATTAGACTGGTTTCACACCATAGAGCTCTTCTCTTATGAAGCTCATTTTACAGGGTGAGACAGGTGCATCATTTCTAGGTACTTCTTTAGGTATCTGAGCAACCTTCTGTAATCCAGCCCACAGAGAGTAGTCCGTGATGCCAGAAGTAAAACCACAATAGTAAAATGAAGACATCAGCATGGATCTCTCCAAATTCCTCTTATGAAGGCATATTTCTTAAGACAAGTTATTAGCTATCTTATTTCCCTTAAACAAAGGAAATGAATATTGCATCCTGGCTTCACTCCTTACCACAAACCGATTAAAACATGAAGAAACTGCACAGTTTTTAATTTCTCTGCGAATAGGTGTAAAGTTCTATTTCATAATACTTCCACCTGTACTTCCATATTGTCTACGTAATGCCACAATTTTGAAAGAAGCAAGATCAAGATCTCAGGCCACAGGTAACCATCATTAGCATGAGATTAAAAAAAAAAAAAAAAAAAAACACTAAAAGTTGTAGATTGCACACTGTGAAGCTTTCTCTCTCTTCTCCCCAAAGAAAATCAAAATCTGACTTTTGAAAATGAGTCAAGTCAAAAGATACTTACAGCTGCCTGCAAGAGACAGTCATATCTTTTCATATACATACATTGCTTTAATACTTCTGCTATAAACAGTACACAAAAATAACATTTTTTGACCTGATACAATTAGTTTTCATTTGTGTTCCACCTATTTTTTCTATATCTGGGAGAGTTGGAAGGGCATGCCTACAGGAGGAAATCTGCTGACACCAAAACAGAACTTTATCCCCCTTAATATGATTAATACAGCCTGTCAAACACAACATCAGTGCTGAAAGATGGTATGACAGCATGTTTTTATATTCTGCATGTGGGCATATATTACTGGGTAAACACAGCAAACAACTAGGCTTAGCAAAAACTTAGGATGTTGTTCCCAGCTCTGGGTCTCTGTTGTGCACTTCCAAGCTTTTGTTGGGACACAACGTAGCCATGTCTCACCGACTTAAAGGAAGACATTGCCTTGGACTGAGGTTCCTGCACATTCTGCATGGACTGCATTCAAGCTATGGGCTGGGCTCCTGTGGGCCAAGACCTCAAAAGTACATTCTGGAAGAATGCAGATTTTTTTT